>VXAZ01001315.1:1251425-1316863 GCA_013399875.1 Gymnorhina tibicen
GGGGGCGCGCCCGGGGAGCCGCTGCGCCCATCCCGCGCCCGCTCCCGCCCCGCCACACGGGGCTCTGGCACGGGGACAGAGCGCGCGCCCAGCGCCGCTCGGCCGAGCTACGGCGGCAGGGCAGCGGGGCTTGCTTCAGCCACCCAAGTGCTACGGTGTGCAACAGGGGCTTGACCAAGCACGCCCAGCTCACATTGCTGGGAAACAGAACACAAAATCCTTCTGAAGTGAGATCACAGACTGGGACAAGAGATATCACACTGAGCTCCCTACATTCACAATGCAGTTTCCCAGAGAGATAGATAGAAAATCACTTTTCTACAGACGCATGGTTTAATGTGGGGGAGAAAAAACCCAAAAGTAGTATTTGCACTCCCATAACAGAGTGTAGAGTCTCCTCTTCTTCCTACTCTCAAATAATAGTAGCATAATCAGTGTCTCACCCCAGCACTTCAAAATTTCTTTCTTTGAGCTGCTGAACCGCAGGTACCTAAAGGTGCTCAGCAAGCAGAACGGAAGCTGGCAGGTAGTCATACTGATTTGTGCCACAGCAGTGCCAAAAATGTTGATACCAGTTCTTTTAGGAATTAAAATTGCCCAGGAACACTTAATAATATTTAGACCAAAATCTCTCACAATTTCATATATTCTATTATTTCTAGGATGTTAAAATCCTTCCTTATGACTTTGACAGCTGATGCTTAAACTGTACTGAGCGCTATCCCCTGAGACAGGCATAGCCAGCATTCAATTTCTGTAGCACAGAATTCAAGTGTGGCAAATTTCTAGTGTGGACTTTTAAAAACCTGCTGTTTTCCAGAATAAAGGCTGCATTAACAGGCATACTGACTCCTTAAAAAACCCAAAAAAACCCAAACACCCAAAACCAACCAAATATCAAGCACAGTATCAAAAAAAACCCCCACTTCCAAATAAGACTTAGACCATTCACATAGCTTCTCTTTTATCAAGCACCATGGTCACATAATTAGCAACAACTTTTAGCAGAGACAAAAGCATGAGATTTTTGCAGTAATGGTCCAATTCTCAACGTTTTCTGGCACCCCAATGTTGCAAAAACCACAGAGTTACAATTTCATTGCAAGATGAAGCAAGAGGTAAAACCACAGAGCAAATGAAGCTAGAGAGCAAAATCACTATTGAGACCTTTAAAAAGTGGCGTAGTCATAAGCTGACCGAGAAGTACTTGCTAGTGAAATATTTCCTAAAGTTCTTTTCCTATTTTTTCCCTGTTAAGCATTGTATATGGAACACATTAATGAGTTCTTCATCATCAACTTCTGAAGAGCCAGAATCTACTGCCACTATGGAGACGTCCCTGATATATTGCCTTTCAAAGATAAGTCATTCAGAAGATCTTCAGCCAATTGTCTAAAATTATAAGCTCTGCTTAAAGTACGTTTATAAAATTACTCACTCATCTAATGAATAAAAAGATTATAAAGTTTGGGTTACTAAACCAGAGCTGCCTGATTTTAGGAAGTCTACAGCCTTTCTAAAAATTACTGTAGCCATACTTGAGAAATTATTTGCAATAGTCAAACCTAGTCCAGAAACAGAAAAAACCCTTCAAATTCCTTCTACTCTATTTTTGCTAAGAGTCTTACTAGGTTAGTTATTTTTAGCTATTTATACTAATTATTTTTTGCCTAATGATACTCCCTAGGCCATCTTTCTAGCATTGGTACAAATCTGAAAAAAAGGGTAGCAAATTAAAACAGAAAATATTATTTAGTGCAGTGTTACCAAAAATCGTTCATTTCCTCTAGAAGATATTCTAGGCATTCGGTACCTGCAGATGAAAGGGGGTCAAGAGAGAAGAGGAAGAGACACCTATGGCTTATGTTGCTATAGCTACAAGATGCTTAGATTTTCAGTTTCAGTGAATGAATCAATAGAAACCACAGCTCTACTCTCCTCTTTTATTCATCAAAGGCAAAACTGGAAGATGTGTTGCTAAGCAACATCACACTGAAGAGTGCCGGGCTTTGAAATTAGCATTACTGACTCCCCTCCATCCCAGAAGTCTCTTCCATTCAAATCCATTTATTAAGGAGCTAAAACCTCCCAGCAAAGTACCAGAACATGCATTTTTAAAGTAAGAAACAGTAAAAGCAGAGAGGAATGACACCAAACCATTTCTTCTGCAGAGAAGGTAAAAAATGAAAATAAGCACAGTAAAACTTAAATTGGCATATATAAACCAAAAAGAATATGGAAAGGGCATTTATTTCTTCTGAGATTATACTAAAGCAAGATTTTTTCTGAAAGACTACTTAGAGCTTTTTTTTTTTAAATCGAAATCCAAAGACATGTCTCATTTGTACTCTTATTTTAAAGACCTCATCTATAAAAAGACACAGTGCCTAGATATGCTCAAGATGGCTAATGGGAATTCAGAAATCTTACCTGCATGGTGTATACATAAAACTCTTCACCAAAAGCTAGCCACAGAAAGCCTGAAGTCTCAGCTCAATTTCTATCAACTAAATTCTGTATCTTACCATTGTCATGACTTAATCTGTCACACCCATCTAATGGCTAATGTCCCTCTTATGACAAAAACAAATCAGATGCAGATGTCTTGCCTTTTTTGAAAACATCTTGCACCTATTTTTATTCTAAACTTCAGCTAAATGCTATTCCTGTGCTAGCCAGGAAGTAACAACACATTGATCCTGCATGAATATGGCTGTGTACAAAGAAATGCTGTTTTACTAGAAACTGCCTCAATAAGTACTTATTTTTTAATAGTGAAAAAAACCCCACCAAAGAGCATAGTTTAAGAATTTATAGCCTACTGACCCTCACAGCCCACCTGTCAGAGTTCCCCCCAGCCTCAGCATTTTCCAGATCTTTCTATGTTCCTCATTTCCCTCCCATACCATCAGTTCTTCCCTAGTATACTAAATCTTCCTCCTCTGAGCTCTATCATGCTGCAAAACTTACATGCAAACAACCAGGGGACTTGTATTGTGCCTGGTACAGTCACATCCACACTGACTGACAGCATTCAGAAGGGACAAAGCAACACCGTAAGTTCCAAGGCTCCCTAGGGAAGAAGAGGCCACTTATTTCAGTCTTTTCTCAATTCTAATAGTCACACAAATCTTGTAGAAGTATTATAGTCCTGAGATGCATCTATTCATTTTAGTTTAGCTGACCAACAGGCCAAAGTTACTGGTATGCAGGACCTAGCAACCACCAGCAGGCAGCATCCTTGTCCAAGTGATGCACCTCAATGTATCCAGGAAACAAGGCTAAAAAGTTACCCAAGATACAGCACCCAGTTATTGATAAGCAAGATTACATACAACTGTAAAGAGTCTCGCTTTTGAAGCCTTAACATTGAGTTGACCTAAAAAGAAACCCAAAAATCAAACTGAAAGTGACTTTACACAATGCCAACAGGAAAAGTTTAAAAACTCAAATTGCTTATAAAATATAGAAACTTAATCAGTACCATTAAGAGTTCCTTTTTCGCACCAAAACATTACTTTTCTAGTAAGACACATACAACAAGTGCTGTTTGAAAACCAAATACAGCAGTGTAACAGTGTTTTTTCTAAAATTCTGCATCAGTGAAAAGAAACCTGATCTTTCTCCTTCCTTTCACTCATTCATGACATGCTACTGCTCCCCTAAAGATTCACAGGTATATTCTGTATGTGAGACAAGATCATAATCCCTTGTAATAGAAGTTATTTTTCTAAAAAGATGTTTTATAGAGATTAAACAAAATGAGTGCCGATTTCTGCATATATGACTATTGTCTACACATACAATGTTGAAAGACTGAACAATACAAATTAAGAACATTTCTCTTCATTGAAATCTGACAGGTGGATAATAGCATGAGCAGACAGTAAATTCGGTGTAAAATCTGTATGATCTATGAAAGGTCTTTACTGAATATTCACATAGGATCTAAATTTTAATTGTTACATTTTCATTTAAAAATGTAAATTAAGAACAATGCACATAGCTGTTTTCAAGATTTTTTAAAAAATGAAGTATGCCTTTAATATAGGTAGAAATAAAACCCCCTCATAATTTAGAAATACACCTGTACTAATAAAGACTACACTGTAATTATGAAGCAATGGTTTACACAAACTGAAATCCAGCATTTTAACAATGCACCTCCACTAGGTAAGACACGTCGTTGTTTCAGTGTTACTTCAAATAAACACAACAAAATATATGTTGAATGTGTATATGTTTAAAATATTTTTATAAAGCCGATAACACTTTGTTAGGATGACACTTCACATAATACACATGGGAGCGGTATTCTTTCCCGAATGAGAACAAATACGATTTTTTTCAGGGTTGCAGATTTTTCTTAAAAATAATCCAGATCTCTAATATAGTAAAATTCATCATATCCACAGTACTTTTTTGCTGACATGGTCTCTGTCACTGCAGTATGTCATTCATAGTTTCCAAAGTCTGATTAACAAAAGTCCATGAGTCATACAAAAAACCAAATTCAGTTTCTTAGAGATGCACGGGCCTTGTCCAGTATTTCCTTCCTGATCTTTGGATAGTCTGGATGTGCTTTAAGGACCTGTCAAAAGACAATAAACCCAAAAGTTCTGAGTTGGTAATCCCCCTCATCACTGAGCTTACACATTTTAAAACTAAAATAACAACATGACAAGTTTGTTTTAAGAATGAACAAGTATTTAATTGTGGATACAGACTACCACATACGCAAGTTAAAACCAGGTCTATCAAGGACACTTCGCTTCATTTCCACTGTCCTTTCACCTTGGTGCAAAAGACATGGGGGTAAAGGGCTAAAGCCTCCAGGTGGCTTGAAATGCATGAATCAGAAGGGACCTCTGAGGTTTTAAGTATACTTTCTCTGCAACGATGAACTGCCTTTATGTTTGCAATCCCTTAGGCTCTTTCTTAGTATATTCTACCTACTTCATCTTCTTCCCTTCAATTCCCTCTTCTCTCCTATCCTACCATTCATTTTGTCCTTTCTAGCTATCTTTATTTCTCCCAAAAAGAGCAAATTTAATTTATTATTCATACAAATAATTATTAATTCATACTGTTCCCTCTGCTTCTTTAATAGTAGCCCTTCCTCTTACTCTGCATCCACTCTACTTATGTTTGGACCATCCAAAGATAATACTTCAAGTTTCTTTCTAACAGTGTCTTCTGATACTAATATTTGATTTGATAAACTTTTCAGCTATACTTCTGTATGGATTCACCAAAATGCAACCACATGGCCAAAAGAAGGTGGTGCCATTTCAATATCCCTTCACATATGATAGCCACTCACTTTTATTTATCTGGTTCCATGGAGCTCAAGACAGAGCAGATTATGAAGAGGATATTTAATTTAATCAAACTTATTAGATAGGGCACCTTTCTGACATTAAACTGTGTATTTTAGAAATTTAAACTCAACCAAATAGAAGGGTCATTATGTAAAAGAATGTTGCTACAGGAGACAGACTATTAAATACATATACAAATTGTACCTTATGGCACACATCAATTGCATCAACATATCTCTTCCCTTTCAGGTAATTGAAAGCCAGCTTGTATCCTGTAATTAAATGGGTGAGGGGAGAGGGGGGAGAGGAAAGGCAACAATTTCAGTTTCTGTACTGAGTAACAAAAACATCATATTTGAATTTATTTTGGGTCACTGTGTGTTTCTAAAGTTAGTATGGTTTTTTTCCTACTGTTCTCTCATATAAGCCTGGTAATGATCAAAATTTCTACTGAAAGTCACTTCAAGTAGTAAATAAAAGTCCTTTACACACTGATAGCTATGTCTGAATCAAAAGGAGACATTATTCTGGAGAGCATGTGCTACTACAGAGAATACATAATGGTTGCCTTCTTTCAATTACCATGGTATCCCACAGAGTTTCTCACTGTGGCCTGCAATACACTGTCCCTCTGTAAAGGTAATTCCATTATTAAAGGACAAAAGTGACAAAAAAAAAAAAAAAGGGATAACAAACTAGGGAATTAAAATACTATTCAGTTCCACTGTCAGCAGACCACTGATATAAAAAGTCAAATGGAATAGTTAAGTTGCATAGCAACATGCCAGGCTGATACTTTCAACCTAAGAGGTAAAGCTCAAGTATATCAGCCTGGACAGAGACTACGCCTGAGAAAAAAACCATTATAAGCATGCAATTTACAAAATTCGAAATTTTATGTCTTTCGTCTTTGAACTTATCCTCACTGGCAAATATGGGATCTGATACCAGTTTGTATGGCTTTACTTGCCAGATGGAAATTTGTGCTGCTTTAACCATTTTTGTTCTAATGCATGACAATCCTCACAATGCTGTAATGCAAAACTAGAAACAAGTGCACAAAGTATCTTCAATATTATACTCTCTTTTGTATGCAAGATTATTTCACAGGAGAGTTCCTTAGTGAAATCAAACTATCTCTATCAAAAGGTTTTGTAATTTGTTGAATTACCACTCTCTAGAGGATTTCAAAATAAAAAATGAAAAGTATTGATCTATGTTCTGTACAAACTCAAGAAATCACAACTCTTTACTATTAAAACTTCTTTCTAATACATATTATTTGATTAACAACTGTAATATTTTAGCAACAACCACCATGGCTCAGTCTACAGGAACATCTAGTAAAAACTGCACCCAAACTCATACTTAGATATCTAGAGATTTTTCTATTTAAACTAAGTCAGATTTCTATCTTTCTATCAGTAATTTTTTATTTCTATTTTGATATAAGCCTTCCTCTGGTTTGACCCTCCTAATTTTTTGACTCACAGTACATATGGTAACATCCAGTTTAGGTAATCCATCCATGTATGTGCATTTTCAGAACTGTGTTGTAAAAGCAGGAGCTAACCCACAAACATTTAGTCCCATTAATAAAACTGTACTTTAATCTATGGATCATATTAGATGAAACCATGAGCCAAACTACTGCAGCATCCAGCAGTTACAGGTAAAGAAACGAAATGTTTGGCTCTTCATGTGCATAAGTTAAAATCTTTTTTTAAAAAACACTGCTTTTTCAGCTGATGCCAAAGGCTATCTCATCCTAACACTAAAAAAACTACAGGGCACAAAGAACGACCATAGATTAAAGACTGGAAGTTGTACGTATTTCCAAGGGGCAATAAACACATCCCAAAACCTGGAATAGAACTGGTGTCAACTACCAGCCTTGGGACCTACGGACAGATTCTAGGTGTCGTGTCAGAAAACGGCATTTTATCCCACGTATCCTTTTCAAAAAAGGCTTTCAACATCTAAACAGTCTTAATATGTGACAATTTAGTGCAAATTTCAATTTATTATCCAAATTGGAACTTGACTAGTCCCTCAAGTTTTCAGTTGGCCTTTTTTTTTAAACAGATATATTTAAAGACATTTAAAAGAATTTAGTTTTTAAATCCTCACTCGTGTATATAAAATCTGATCCATACATTTTTGAATCAAAAATGAAATAGTCAAATCAATGACCTGCCACCATCATATATATATATTATTATAAAAGACTCTCTACTAGAAACAGTATATAGGAGATTACTATAAATACATTGTTAAAGTTAATGCTGTACATACAGAGAAAGTTGTTCACAAACAGCCAACTAAAACTGTTCCAGATCAAATCTTGTAGTAAAATAGTAAGCAGAAACTTCTGAAGTATCATAAAGCTGCTACCTCTTGCCATGGGGGCTTTCCAAGTGACTGTTCAGTACACCTTTAAACATTTGTGGTTTCTATGTGAGGAAAACCAGTGATACTTTATTTCTATGGAAAATAAGAAGCAGTCTTTCCAGTAAAACATATTGGTTTCATTCCTACCATAGTGCCCAAAATCATACTTTTAAGTTATATATACATGCCTACTGTTGGATTTGTCTGGTTTCCGTATTTCCAGGCCATCTCATAATTTATTGCTGCATCCTTATATGCTTGTTCCTTTTCCATTATGTATCCCATGTATTCATAAGCCTTGCAGCATGACTGCAAAACATAAATAATAATTCAGATTTTTATTTAGATAAGCTTGCATATAATAATACTGACAACTTATTTGCTAAAATACTCCAAATCCATACAACTGGAAAGCACAAGTGATACTTGTCCTAACTTTGATGACACAATAATCTTGATTTAAAACATCTGTATTACAAATGAGTTATATGGAATTATGCACTACTCCAGGTCAGGTATAGAGTTCATCACAGAGGCCACTGCAACGACTCCTACAAAAATAGATACCTCTCTCAGTTAACAATAATCCTATGCAGCTGCATTTCAAGTCTATCTGGAAAGTGGTGTACCTTCCACAAATACTGTTTTCTTTTTTTTTTCTCCTCAAGAAAGTGTGTTCACAGTTTTGTTTTTGGAAATGGTTTAACATTATAACCTTCCAATTAAAGACAGTCACAAGTAACATAAAGAGAAAAATCAATCATTAAGTATTTAATTTCTTATGAATCCGAGTGGCAAGTCACAAGCATTTGAAAAACAGGTTCCAAAAAGCTATTAAGCACTAGTTGAAAATACTAGCCTTGCTTATATTATACATACATATAAATCCATGTAATGCCATAATAAAACTTCATATGAAAGATAAAGTAATTCATACAGAAATTTTGTATTTAGTACATAAAGCAGAAAAATAATTTCTGAAAAACCTAACTACTGTATGCCCTTACCACGAACAGTTTCTACTACCAGGCTGCCAATAGGTCAAATATTTTCAAGGGAAAAACATAGCCACCTTTTTTACATAGACAGCGCAAAGCAATACTGATATATAAATTACCTTCCATCTTTAAATTTACTATTTCCAATTAGGCTTTCAAAATCTACTGATGAAAAGCTTTCAAATCACAGCATAGTGGGATCAGTATGGGAATGACTGAAAGTTGAGGATAAAAATATACTTCCCCTCTGATTTGTGATAAAACAAAAGGTTCAAAATCAAGAGGAGTAATCAGTAAGAATTCATAGAAATTTCATAGAAACAGTCTGCTCATTGGGATCTCACTAACCAATCATAAGTCTTTCAAAATCCCAAAAAATCCTTATTAAATGACATTAGGCTTTTATGAAATTTTCACTCAACATATTTACTTAAATTGTACATATATCTCATTCAATTCTGTCAAAAATAATCCTAAAAACAAATGAACCACAATGTGTTTTCTCAATCTAATCAAGTCTTCCAAATTGGAGAATACCACATAAAATATTGTCCTATGTATTGACAAGATATGTTAAAATGTAAACTATTCAACGTCTATTTGTAGAGCAGAATTCCTGCTTACCAGCTTTGCATGCAAGTTGGAGGAAAATCACTCTCCTGTGCTGTTTTGCAAGGAACCAGATATACACACTTCTAATCTGCTGTCCTCCTTGCTATAAGCAGAGCCTGTTTATCTAAGTCCCTCATGGGTCTCAAACTTTTTAGAAGAAAACAAATTACTTGGTAGGCTATGATTTAACACTTGGCAATTTCTGTAACAAAGCATCACTCATGGTGTATACCTGCTCAACAGACCATCTGTTTCAAGGTAAGTCTTGTTTTGGGAGATGACTTGTGTTTATCCTCCAGCTGTGTAGATTTTAAAACTGAGCACATCCTATTTTAAAGAGGCCTCTCTGCAGAAGTACGTAATACCATTATACCAGGAACTGTTGTAGCTGTCTCTCAGTTTTATATTTAGAAATAAAAAGTGTTCAAAAAACATCTCTCTCTCAAGGAAGTTGCAAAAATGTGACCGAATAATGAACCTTACCTTCTATACTAATGAATTAATAAAAAAAGTATACAGCATTGGGTCTTTTTCTAAACCAAATCTGTGCTCTATAAACAGTACCCTGAATCTGCAGCATACGGTGTATGGAAGACCAGCCTACTGGACTGCCTCACATGAAGGAAAAGTGAAGACAGAAAAAAATGATCAGTTTTTGCTGATCAAAATGAAAAATAAGCACAAGCTAAGATCTGTGCTTATTCCCATAGTCAAAGCAGGGTATTGTGCAGTTTGCCTGCTCAGGAAACCTGAGGTTAACAACACATTAGACCTCGTCCCCTGACAATCTACCGGACAGTATTGCCACAGAAAAAGATTAATACCAGCATTAAAAAAAATAATCCTGCACTGTAGCAGGCTTATGAACATAAATGTTTAAAAACATAAGATATGAAGATACCATCTCAGTGAATGGAGCAAGTCTCCAAAATTTACACAGCCACATCTTTCTTCATCAGCTTTGTGAGACTCAGTAAAGTGCATCTCTGACATTTCATAAACACCAAGCTTTTAGAGCACCCCCAGCTAAAACTTGTGTAAGTTGCAACAGAACACAAACAAAAATGACTAAGCAGCATTCACAGGTTTATTTACTACCCTCCAGTGTGAAAGTGCTGGTTTCCTGTCTTGTTTTGGTCTACTTCTCCCTAGTAAGTGAAATAGTAGGCAATTGAACAAATAAATACATTTCAAAATTCTGTTTCAGCGGAAAACGAAACATTTAGATGAGTTCAAATAGAAAGGTATTGAGGTTACTTTCAATGTGCACTGACTTACCCTGTTATGACGAAGGCATCGTTTTAAAAGTTCACCTGCCATATCGTATTTTGCAGATTGAATATATATATCTGCAAGCAGAAGCCAACTCTTTTCAAACTCCTCTGCGTCAATGGGATTCCAGCTCATTTTTGAAATCCGTTTTAACTGATTTCTGGCTCGTGGAGTCTGCTTCAAGATCATGTAGGCTGTGGCCATTCCCAAAAGCGCTGGTATATGATCCTTCTGCAGTAGAAAGTACAGCGACTGCTTGGTCCTTTTTTATTTTAATTTTAGGGTTTTTTTTAAATAAGACTTCCACCAGGTATCTAAAAACTAAACTAAAAGCTAAATGTCAGGAAATAAAGATAGAGCATCTAATCTTACAGACGTGTTTTCCACCTACTGCTACAATTATTTCTGTAATCTAGATAGCCACCGGGCACAAGAAATGCTAAAACAATCCAAAGGTATTTCATCTCACAAGAAAAAAATCTGATACCACTAAGAGCTATCCTTTTTATACACAAATAAATACTTCAGATAAATACTGGAGTCACTTGAAGTTACAATAAAAGTGGTATTTTTCCCTTGTAGAAGTGCCTATCAAATTTCAGTGAAAGGGACTCTGATTCCTCTTATTAGGTGTACAGCTCCTAAAAATTTAATGTCTAAACTGTATGCATCCAAGCTATATATAAACAAACAGGATTCTTAAAAGCCATCATTCTATGCAAGAGCCTCAAAAGCAAGCAGTAAGAACTGCAGGCACAAGTGCGATTTTTGACATCCTGCCTTCATTAGTAAAGGATGAGAATGGGGCTCACATCTTGCAATTGCAACTGCATCCTAAATGCAGAGTGTAGTTCTATCAGCAGCTAACTGAAATGCTTCTTTCTCATTCTCAGTGCTCCTGACTCACTGTTGGTGTTCTGCCTCTACATCTCTTTCTAAGGTTGTACTGTAAATACAGTTGTCACAGTGGGTTGAAAAAAAAAAAATGCCACCAAAAGCTCCTCTTCCATATAGTAAGCTCATCCCCCTTTCTCCCTCAATAGCCACACCTATCATGGATCAGTAACCTCAGAAGTCTGAAAAGATTAAAGCTGTATTTTTTATGCAATCCTAGAGGGAAGAATAAATAAACTGCAGCATTCTTCCTGGTGGAACTGTCACCATGTGAAAAAGATGCCACATTCACAGGATCTCAGATCAATTCAGCGCAGTACTGGGAAGCCAGTACTGGAGGCAGAGAGACACCTTGTTCGTGATTCCCCGAACTGCCTTACACGTAAGATCAGCATTGGTATACTCGCCTCAGACAAGGTGCAGTTTAGCACACAGTTAACGAGTAGTAGTAGCTTACATATTTTATGGTGTTCTGATGCACTAAATATGTCAACAGCTGCTGAAATAAAATCTGTTGAAAGTTGATGGTAACAAGAACATCCATTATTAAGCCTAAAACTAGTAACTACAGATAGTTATAAAATATTGAAGATTTCTATCATAAGGATGAATTTTAAGGTG
Organism: Gymnorhina tibicen; assembly: GCA_013399875.1. Taxonomy (NCBI): domain Eukaryota; kingdom Metazoa; phylum Chordata; class Aves; order Passeriformes; family Artamidae; genus Gymnorhina; species Gymnorhina tibicen. The sequence continues at coordinate 1,263,535 of VXAZ01001315.1, forward strand.
ATGGATAATCTTGTCCTGCAGTCTAAATTCTGTCAAATTGCCATGAAGCACTGTAAAGACTTATGTCATAAGACACACCGCTGGCAAGCCTGGGAATTAAAAAATCAAGCCCAGCAACCAAATAGCCTACTCACATTTCATTAACTAGCAATATTAGCATTTAGTTGTGTTCTAAATTTGCAATTCAACTAAAAACTCCTAAAATATATTGTTATTTCAGAATTAGTTTTCTCAAATTTTATATAAAATATTCTTTGATAGGAAAATTATCTTTAGAGCAATCAGCACTAACACGTGCCACTACTGCTGAATGTAAACTGCAAGACTAGTTAAAAAAATGTAGGAAGTATGAAAGGGAAGAGTGAGGAAATGAGGCAGGTTACTAACCTCAGCCACAACTATTTCAGTGAAAGTGTTCAGTGCTTGTTCAACACTTGATTTTTGTTTGGTTGCCATGAGACAATAATTTTCCATGATACGCAGTTGAATGTGACCCTGAATGGTTTGAGGCTTGAGCTCCTTCAGCAGGTTTCCTGCTGTTCTTACAGCCAACTGCACAGACTCCTGCTTCTCTGTTGAATTGCTATTATCAGAAAGAAAATGTTCATAAAAGCTTGGTTTTTTAATACACACCAAATTAATTACAAGTTAGAACTGCTTCTGTGCTAAAGACATGCCATTTTGTAGAAAAATGGCTCTGGTATTTAGGCATTCTACATTGAGTCTCTTCAACAACAGCAATTCCAAACCCAACAACCTGTTTGTAACACTGCAAGTGACCAGCATTCCAGAGAAAATCTTGTGCATTTTCTGCTTGAGACTCACTTATTACAGTATAGAATGGTCTCTCACAATAACACAGAATACTCAAAGCATTAGATGACCTCAAAGTTCTAGCATTTAAGGCACATTGTCAAGGGGTAACACAAGAAGGAGATGACAGAAGAACCCAAGCAATATTTATTTTATTCACCTACCCTATATCAGCATCGAGATTTTCAAAGACTTCTCCACCCACAGTTTCATTATCTGGGTTCAAACAAATTTCAATCATGTTGTAGACTGCATTCTGTCCCCAGTCACTGTCCTTTCGAGCTTTATTAAAATGCCGCAGTGCATCGTTTGGTTCACCTGTGTACCTACACGGATAATTAAAATATTTAAAGCTGGGCAAGTAAAATGCTCTGTTCCAAATTCCACTCAAATCCCAAGAAACCCAAGTATTTAAAAACAGATGACCCACTTGCACACACTGATACTGCAAGGTTTGAACATACTATTGCAAGGAACTTGTTTTTGCAAACTAAAAATAGTCTGATAAGTTCTAAAGTTTGACGATTAATAGCATTACATTACTGAACCTGGAAGAACATCCTGAGATATTCACAGAAACTGAGACCCCTCCTTAAATCCTGACACCTTAATTAAATCAACATAGCACCTTGACATGATAATGGATGACAAGAAAATGAATTTAAAGACACACTACATAGTCAAGTAAACCTTATCTTAATTATAATTGCAAGTACCAAAGATACAGTCCTTTGCAGTAGTGAAATCCTGCTTCAAGCTTTGTTCGGGAAGAATGTTTTTCGGCCATTGAAAGAAATCTTGGGACTTCTTCTAATTTCCCAGCTCTTCTTAACAGATCAATTAATCGAGAGAGAGTTGCATAGTTATCTAAATATACAAATAATTAGGACACTGTAATTCTATTTATTTGCTATATGAATAACATAAGAAATAAAGAGCCTGCCTTAATTTTTTCACATATAAAAATGAGATATAATTTAATAAATAAGACATATTACATAACCTCAAATACAAGAATGAACATGTCAAGTGATACTTGCAATATCTTTATATGGGTTTTTATAGAAGTACAATTGTATTTCACTTTCAAAAGCACTCAAAACCATTTGTTGCACTCTCCTGAGTTCTTTCAAAGTCCATTAGAAAGCTTTACATTCATTATAATAAAATTTTAATAGATTTTAGTAGCTTTCTCTCTGGTCACAACTTGAAAATTGCTAAAAAAAACTTACTGCTGTCCACACAAGTTTTCGTTATTAGTCTTCAAATAAAATATTACGTTTGTGTTCATGCACTTGATATTCTTAATACAAAAGAAAGTGCTTTATAGTGAACAAGTAAATAACACCCTATTTGTATTTAGCTTAAGGTAAACTATGCACATTACGTTGCAGGAAAGTAAATTACTGTACCTACAAGAAATAATTTTCTCATATTCCCCTACAATATCTTTATGTTTTATACACAGTAATGGTCTTTGGCTTTAGTATCCATTATATTATAAATAACACATTTCTTTTTAATCAAGTGAAGAATTTTTGAGCTATTTATTCCTCTCCCTTATTAGAACTATGTATCAGAACAAATTAGAAGTATCACTGCTAAATATTCACCTGGCTTGCGTTCTAGGAGCTGCTGGAAATGAAAAACAGCTTGTTCGTAATCTTGCTTCCTGAACATGAGATCAGCCATCATCTACAGTATTGAACAATTTAGAGAAAACAAAACAAGATATTATAAATTGTGAAAATATAAAATAAAAATTATAAATAATGAACTCTGGTTATGTGAAGTGCAGAGCTGACACGGTAGCTTTAAAGTGCTGCAAGAGTTGCACAAGAAGTAATGTTAGTTGGATTTTTTATTACTCTCTGGGAAACAAACACTATATACAACACACACAGGGTAATAACAAACAGGTACAGGAACACCTTTTCACATAAGGTGAAAATTAAAAGGTAATTAAGCAGTCTGCCATATCTTTCAAAAATGTTTTTTTACCATTGCATAGTTTCACTCCTAATTTTATTTCCCATAACTGCAGATTAAGCACATGGAAAAGCAAAGTTAATTTAAAGTTAGGGAAAAAGAAAGATGATGCAGGGAAGGTAAAACAAGTTATTTCATTTCAGCTTCTCTCTACTGATAGGTAGGTACTAGAGAGTAGATTTAATCACATATTTCAAGAGTGCTATTACTTCTGTTCATGCACCATACTAGAATAAATTTCAGATATTAGACTGCTATGAGAAAATAAATTACTCCCATCTTAAAATAATTCTGCTACTAGTGTGTTACATCAGAAGTTGCTCAGTCTATTGACCTGTCTTTTAGGCCAAGAAGTACACAAGTTCTGGACAGAGAACCTGCAGTTGTGATTAAGTCTTGTTAAGTAGGAATATGATTAACTAAGGTTGAATGAGGCTGTAAAATTACCTTAAGTACGTAGTTCTTTTCTTCTAGAACTTTAAAAAAGTATTTGTTTTAATATTACTGGGCTGGAAAAATAGCTTCTTCCTTGAGCATTAGTCAATTACCAACAGAACATGCATTGAGCCATACTTTTGCCAATCTTACTACTACTACTTTTTCCCTTACTTCTAAAGACACATTTTATATTGAGATAGAACAATGGCTATAATTGTAGAAACTTCATATTGAAGCATCAGCTGGCATAAACAGAAAAACATTTTGTTGCCATGTATTTTTCACATTATTTTGAAATCACAAGCTGTAGGCTTTCTTAAAAGTAGTGCTTTATGAATATATCCTATTGCAGGCACACAGACTTAAAAAAAAATTGATGCAGGATTAGTATAATAGCACATACCATTGTTGCTGCTTCATTATCTTGGTCGTTCTTCAGCAGTAAGGAACACTGATGCTGACAGGCATCAGTATCATCTTGTGCAAGATATAAACGTGCCAGTTCCAACATTGCCTGTGTATTAAAATATTTAACTGTATGTAATTCAAAGATGATGAAAGTTGGTTCAGTTCTGAGTATCAACCTGATATTATAGGGCTTCAGGGAAAAATTGTATCTCTATGAAAGAGAGAGCCTTCTCTGTTGTTTCCTGTGGGCTCTTGGTCAATTAATGTAATCCACTTTCATTCTCTCACCTTTTAAAACACAAAAAACTTTTCTTCTTCTGAGGGATATTCTGAAGGTATGTTGAAAACAGGGCTGCTCAAGACAGTATTGCTCTGAAGAAACCAGTATTTTGGTATGAATAATGTTCTTGGAAAAATGTAAGTGAAAGTAGTTTTAAATGCATTGAAAAAAACAAATACCTCATTAACATTCACCAATTAATTCTGGAGTACAAGTAAGTTTCAGAAGAAACTATTTTCTTATTTGCATTTCCAACCTACCACATTAAGACTCTGTGTGAATCCATTCCTGAGAAGCCACCACAAAGTAAATATTGACAAACTGAAATGTACACCAGCATACATTCTTAAAGCTGAAATCCCATCATAGACTATTCTGAATAAAATGCCAGAAAAGTTTATAAACACGAGTTACCACAGATTTAATCAAGTTTCTATTGAAGCAAACAGAAGGTAAACTGATCACAAAGCAAAATTAGCAGTAGATTAACAGTAAGCAATGTCACTCCTACTTAATTTTAAATGGTGTTTTGATTTTTGAAGGCATTTAATTGCATCATAATTCTTTCTCTAGTTACACTTGTGAAAGGCACTTCTCAATCAGAACAGTGTTTTGAACATCCTGTTCAGGACATGCAGGCTACTTGTGCAGTTTTTAACAACTGTTTTCTTCCTACGTCCTGTTCTGTTCATACTCAAACATACACCATGTAATTCTGAAACAGAAAGGCAGGTGGGTAAGCACTGAAATGATACCGAGAATGCACGCATGTAGGAACTTTAACTACGAAAGCATTCTTTAAGCTGCTGTTCTTATGTGCACAGCTCAGTGGAATACCAAAAAGCAGTCTTGGAGTCAAGGAATACTTCCTGCAGGAAGAGAAAAAGCCAGCTAAATTGGAGTCTTCTACACTAGATTCTAGTGAGTGGAAGTGGTCTCTAAATTTTCAACTCCAACACAAAAAACAATGATACTATGAAATTATGTGCATGATGCAATCCATGATCCACTTCAAGTCTCCATCTGGAAACTGCATTGCCTCTTACTTGATCGGGTAAGCAAAGGGAGGGTGGGTACTAACTACCAGATTCAACCATGTAAAACAAAGCAACACAACACAACCCCGCTATGACATGGACTGCAACCTCTTCACATTTACCTGAATAAACCATTGAATGCAGTATTTCAATCCATTTTGGGTTACTTTGGCTAAAATACAGAAGATTTAATTCTGATGAAACAAGATACAGATAGTTTCAAAGGAATGTCCATTATTTCTATATATAATTTTAAGGAAAGTAAACTTTGAAGGCACCAAGAAACAGGTGGATTTTAACAGCTCAAAATTTTATTTTGTCATCTGAAAGAATTCAATTCTAATCTTGTACTAGAAAAATGAAGAGAAGAAAACAAATTCAAATCTACTAAACTATAATAATAGAGATAACTCCTCTATACTAGTTGTGGGTAACAAAATATTTTGCTTTCATTACTCAACAAGTAGGCAACAAGTTATTCATCAGAAATTCAGACTTTTATTTCTAAAATGTCACTGTATTCTGTGTTGCTAGCTAAGTAGGATTAAAGCAAAAATCTTCAGTAATATCTAACAGATATTTAATACAAATGTCTACATCTTGTAACAATGGGAATCTCTCAAAAGTATGATTTCAGCAAGAACTGAAGGGAAATGCCATGCTGGTATTTCAGTGCTGGTATGAAAGACAAAGTAAGGCTTTGATGCTGATACAAAAGCCACAGCTGTCCCTGTACCATGACCTTGCTCTTAAAGGTAGAATGGGGAAGTCACCATATTAAGGATGTTTTTATTCCTTTTCCAATTATTTTTCTTCTCCATATCATTCTTAAAAGATGCCTTGAGAAAAGCCTGTCTCAAATACGCTGACCTAGATTCTTGGAACCACAACACATGAGTTTAAATATTAAAACTAGGTGATATGCTGATAATTTAGCAGCTGGTGCACGTGACAACTGTTCAATAACAAGCATCAAAATAACAAATCTTCACATACACCTAAGTTAATACCATAATTATGATAGAAAATCATGGCAAATGAACAAAAATTGTATTTATTTATTTTTAATCTGAAAAAAACCTCACTAAAGTTGACACTTAATTTTTGTGCTCATTACAATTACAAATTTCTTAGACTTTTGCTTCTCCCCCTCTTATCTCCAAAGCCCAGGGCTGTGATATGATAAGAAAGAAGAGGAGGATAAAAATAAATCCAAATTTACCTGTGTTTATCAACCTGTGGGAAAGAGACTGTGCAGAGAAGAGAGAAGCAGTAAAACAATCCTGCTCAAGAACAGCAACATTTTGTGACTAAAATCAGAATCCTACCAAGTCCAGATTGGTAGTCTAAAACTGCTAAAGCAGACACAAAACAGACAGCAATTGTCTGTACTGACCAAAATCACTGGGAGTTCATTTCAGAGGACAGGCACCAAGCAAGATTGAAACAATCTCCATCATTACTGGTACCTGAAGACTGGCTCACTGTGAGTGCATGCAGACACCCCTTGAGTCAGGAGTTTGTGTAAGAGACAGAAGTTAGCAGTACATGCAACTATTCTATCATGATAAGCAATGAAGGGGAGAAAGTTCAAGTTTCTATGTTTATCATGAAGCAGAAATGATAGCAAATTATTCTATTCCATGGATAATTGGAAAAATGTTTTGCTAGATCTAAAAACTGAATGGAAAAACAATGCAAAATAGTCAGATGGAGAACTGACCTTGTTATTGGTTTCACAGTGAACAAGGGCTTCTTTGTAAAATTTAATTGCTTTTTCATAGTTTCGCTGGGCTGTCGAATGTTTTGCAATCTCAGCACAAATCTCAGCTGCTAACTGTTTCTGTGCAGGAACTGCATCCAGCTGTTCTACTTGAGCCCGTTTAAGCACTCTGCCTTGTAATTCCCGAGCCTGGTGTGGGGAAAGCAGTGAGCAGTCAAAACTGTCAAAGGAATTAATTTTATATAATCTACTATAAAACAGTGTACTTAATTTTTTTTAAGAGAAGGAAGCGCTAATACTATTCTGCTTCTTACAGCCCTACCATTCTGCCTAGCAGGGAATTAGAACTATAACAGAAAATAACATCTGGGGAGAACTCCCAATATCTATCTGAAAACCAAGGGAAGAAGCCTGTTTAAGATGCAGTAACATGACTGAGCAGTTAGTCTTGCTGAAATCAAAATGCAGGTGTTTTTGTGTAAATGAATGTGGCATGAAAAGGAACAGGAAAATATTTCAAAGAGAATGGGTACAAGCAAGGACATTTTCGAGGGCAGTAGTAAAAGCAACAAAAAAACCCAAAAAGACAGAAAGTTTTTTGAAATGTGATACAGTGAGAAACCTGGAAGAACTAAAGAAGTAAAGAAAATAGTAAGAGAAGGAGACTGCTTAGGGGGAATTTTAATAAAAGGAGAATCGGGGGAAAAAAGTCAACTTTGAGAAAGAAAAAAGTACATTATAAGGAAAAAAGAAGTAAGAATTTAACAAAGACAAATCCTACTCATATTGGTATTTAAACTCTTACATACAATTACCTTTCTAACCAATCTGCAGACTTTTCTTGCTGGTCAGAAGATGCTACTAAGGCTTACCACACTTTCACAGAGAGGAGGTATAATGCAACAGAATGTACTGACCATACCTCTTGCTAAACCTTTTTGTTGAGAAAGCATTTTCTAAGGGATTAAACCTCTAGCTTCCAACTTTGTTCTTTCAAGCCTCAGTCTGAGCGATAATATTGAACTGCAGAATGAACAGATCTTACTGTTGCTATTTAATACTAATACTGCTGTTTAGCAGTACGACAAAATGACAGGTAGCCATTGAAAGCTGTTCCATTTTGCTCCGTGAATGGTTTTCAATGCTGAGTTAAAGTTATGTAATCTAGCTGCCCTCATGGCCAATTTCATTTTCACCTGATATGCTAAAACTATGCTCCACACACAAATGAAGGCATAGTAAGACTCCAAGCTTTCAGTAAAAGCCCGCATTCTGATCTAAAATTCAGATAACACTGCTTGCAAAAAGCTTAGCCTTTGTAACGCCTTATGTACTTCACATTTCGCAGCAGTCGCTGGTGCTTTATCCCCAGCATAAATGCATTTTCCACATTCACATGAATATTATGATTAGAATACCGGATGAAAGTGAAACCAGGGGTAAACATGAGGACACTGTGAGTTTTCACGGCTATTTTTGGTTTTCCTCTTTACCTGTTGTAATGAAGCAATAGCTCTGTCAATCTTCTCCATTTTGCTGTAAATTTTTGCCAGAAGTACCTGGTAACGTACATCTTCCATCAGAGAAGACAACTCCTTAACTGTAAGAATGACATTAAACAAACGTTGTTCTTGAAGGAACTGACACCAGTGAAGTCAAAGAAAGATGAAGCTCATCACACACTCCACACACACCTTACATGAAAAATTCACAGCTCCATCTTACTTATTTAGAATTGTGATGTGTGACTTGTTGTGTTGCTGGTGGGCGGAGTATGTGGGTAGCGAGCAGAGTAAATATTATGGACTACAAACAAAGTGAGATTTAAGGCCAAAGACATTGAAAGATGCAAAGGGAATAAAAAAATTTGACTGTCTGGTGTATTTGCATTTTCAGAAACATGAGAGAAAGTATTTTGATGTAAGTGGACAGGAAATAAAGCCATTCCTGAAATTTCTTGTCTAAATTCTCCTCGAAGTCAATGAAAAATGTCCAAATTGATATAATGTGCTCCTCTACGTGCAAAAACCATGAGATTGACGAAGTTGCTAGCCAGACCTTGAACTACATTTCTTTTGCTAATGTCAATAGACATGAATACAAAGTTATTTTAATTAAATATTTCAGTATCTACTTAAAAAGCAGCTTGAATAATGGTTAAAATAAATATGCATAAATTAGTATTTGAAGAATACAAGTCTTCCCTGGCTTAAATTTAGTTTAATATATTGACAAAGAGGTATCTTAAGCACAGTTCCACATTAAAATATAGAAGCCACAAAAAATTATGTTTATTTTTATTAGAAATTAAGGAGTTAAGTATCCAGAGCTACATTCTATCAGCAAACTGGTATTCAAGGTGCTGTAATTGTGACATGCTATTCTAAATCAGAGATTAGACATTGTAGCTAACCATGTAAGATCTCTCCCTCCAGTACATTTCCTAAAATTCATTTTTTTTCCACAAACGATATTTTAGCATTTCCCTAAAAAATTATTAAATTGTTCAATCATTTCCCAATCAGCCAAAATAAGCATTTTTCATGTAGAGAACGTATGTGTATCAAAAGACATTAAAAAAAGACATTAAAAAACCGACTTTTTGCTTTATTTTAAGACAGAAGAGAAGATTTTAAAGCACATGGGGCAAACTGTATTTACTGCTAATTATTTTTCCAAGCGAGAAAAATCAAGCTGTCTCAAGCATGACTATTAAATTAGCCAGATCCTCAAAGGCGTAACTAGGACAGGAATAAAATGTTAAACCAGAGGATTTTTTTCAGGAAGAAGTAAACAAGATGGAAATGCAACATGCCCCTGCAAAGCATGAAAGTGATACAGTGACATAAAAAAACCTTACAAAATGGACTACTAACAATACTGTTTCTGTATTCAAATAGCTACAAAGGTTAATAAATGTAATTAAACCACTGCAAAAAAAGTGCACATGAACTCATTTACTTCTTAGAATCATGCAGAAAACACAAACAACAGCAGAAATTGTATGCTTTCTTGTGAACTAATAACAGTCCTACCAGGCTCATGATCCAAAGCTTGCTGAAGTACGTTTTCTGCCCGTTCGTACTGCTTCAGTTTCATTAAAAGCTCAGCCAAATCATAGCAAAGGAAGTTTTGTTCACCATTTCTCACTGCAGACTCATAGTAACCAATTGCCTTGAAGGAAGTAGCAAGAATTTGTGTATAATTTAAAGACAAATCTTAAAGACAACAACTTTGTTACTTAGGTAACAAATGACATTTAATGACATTTTTTTTAGAGTTTTCTTTACTTTTTTTCAATGGAGAAGTAATAAAATATGGTTTTGAGTGCAGGCCCAAACCTGCAAGTCACCAGAAATACAATTCAACAGATTTGAATCCACCAGTGTGTGGATCCACCGACTGTGCCTTTGGCCAGATGATCTGAAGGGAATCTACAAACTTACTTTCAGGATAAAATGCCTGTTTTAGCACTCTGAAATACAGTATTTTACCCAACCTGTCAAGCAAAGCCCACATGATGACACAGTACTCAATAACCTAATACAGTACTTATAGAATACCTTTGCGTAGTTATGTGTTTTGATTAGGGCTTTTCCGATTTTACTTGCTAAAGATGGATCTTTTGGATTTTTCTTCAAGGCCTGTTCATAGACTTCTATGGCTTCATCAGGCTTCAACAGTAAAATATAAACACGTGTAAGTCAAGGATTAAAATAAAAACTATATGAAGAAAACAAAATCAAACAACTCCAGGAATGACTGCCAAGCACTACTGATTCATAAGCTACAACACTTCTGAGAGAAGAATGGTTACTATAAAACTGCAGGATGTCTAAAGCCTGTGTAAATTAACATTTTCACGCTAAAATAAAATATGGAGAGAACTTGGCAAATAAATGAGTTTGAATAAACCTCATTCTTTTTTCACTGCAATTTCTCTACTACTATCTTCACTAGTTAACAAAAAGGCAGACATATTACTGTTGGATCACCATCCATTTTTCTCTTCTAGCCACATTATGGCAGATCAAACAAATTCTACTTTGTGTGATAATTCTTCATTAAGGAGAAAACTACATGCAAACATTAATATGAAAAAAACCAATAATCATCTACAGATCTCCAAACTAATAATCTAAACTATCAGTTGCATGCCCTAGCTCAATCTATTTTTTCAACATATGAATTTAAATGTGTAGCCTTCAAATTCCTATGTCTGCTTGACTACATTGTCTTCTGCCAATACTAAACAGCATTTCCAGTTCATCAGGATAGTGAAGGAACTATGTAATTTAAAAATTTAAGTAAAGCCATCAGCATGAGAACTAAGTTACCTAGAATTAGTCTAAATTTCAGAACACTTCTAAACATCTCCAGCTTCTTTGTGATTTTAGTTTAGCTCTCACTCTAGATATCTGTTAGTCTTATGAGACAGAGTTCTTCTAGAAAACATTCCCTCCTTGACTCCCACCAAGCAAGCTTTTAGAAGAAATGTATTTCCAACAGTTTTTCTTTTAATCTAAACAGTTACATTGTAGTCAATATTTTTTATTGTTTTACATCTTAAAGCAGTTTCTGTTTGACAAACACCAATCAGTAAGAGTCAGCATGCCACAATGTTTCAACTAGACAAAGTCAACAAATGACTCAAATATTCCATTCATCTCTAGCAAGCACTTACCTCTTGAATATTCATGTATGCATCACCAAGAAGAAGAAAAGTATGAGCACTTGGCAGTTTTTCTACTAGGTCACTGGAAACAGAAGACAAAACCTTGCTCAGTATTTAACATGTCAATACTGGTATCTAAACAAGAGAAGGGCACAACAATTTTATGCTCTGCAGATTTTAGTTTTTATTTCTGAAAATAAACAAAAAAAATCTGAAATATCTTTTCAAAATAAGACTCCCAATTATCATTTTAAAAGTTACCACATTTACTCAAATAAATTCATGTCACTAAATATTTCTCATTTATTGCAGTAGAAAGAAAAAATGAGTTCACCATGCTATCAGTAAACACCTAGGAAACTATTTATGCATACCACAAACTTTTACCTATAGCAGGCGGCATATAACTTCTTATCTTTCCTATACTGGAGATAAATATCTGCCATTTTTTCTTTAGCTTGAACAAAATAAGGCTGTTCGGGTGTAATATTTCGGAGCATAGTCAAGGCATGTTCCACATCTCCTTGAGCAATTGCCAGATCTGCGTTTGCAATCACAACTCTTAGCTCCTCAGGAGTTCCAGAAAATTCATTAATGGCGTCTTGGATGACTATAGCAGCTTCATGCTGCAAATAATGAAAACAATAGAATTAACTTAGTTCCTGTTGTTGAACAGCCAAAAGTAAAGACATCATAAAGATATGGGCATTATGCAAACCAACCAAAATATCACAAAAAACCCAAACCATAGTGTCCACTTGTTTTGCTATAATGTGTTTGATTTTTTAAATAAAACTCCTGTGAAACAGAGTACTATAAAAAGTTTTAGTAGAGAAAATTACATTTGTGTTGCATATATACAAGTACTTGCTCAAACTTCAACTAGAGAATGTCTTTAGCACCTTGCTCTACCAGGTCCTGGTTTGAGCAGGCTGGCCTCCAAACCACAGGACTGTATGGCCTCTCTTATATTCTTATACATATGTAGTGTCCTACTGCTTATCCAGACATAGCTGATAGTCGGGACGCTGCTACTCAAAGATAAGGACATGATCCAAACTATTGCTAATAGAATTCTGACAACAAAACAGGGATCTTCATCCCAGCAAATGAACATCAACACTATGAAATGGTTTTTGTAGTCTCAAAATTGAGCACCTGCAAGCAGGATTTTTTTTTTCCTCCGTACAATTGAAGGTACCTAATTTCTCAAATCAGATATTCACATGCTAGAAATTTCACTAAGTAAATCCTCTTGGTAAAAGACGTGATGGTTTTCTATCCTGAACTAATAGAAATGGGAAGAGGGAATTGTTTTCAGGTGTGTTTTGTATTTTTAACAGGTTTGCCATCTTACCGGTTCTCCATTCAAACGATGAGCGTCTACCAACTCTAGGAACACAGACACACGATCACTTGCATCAATTTCAGTACTTTTTCTTTTTGTTTTTGAGGAAGCTGTAGGTTTTCTCATTCCAGGCAAATTCCTTGCCATCTGTAAGGTTTTAATAGCTTCTGATATTTCTCCCACCTTCTTTTGGGTTTGGGCCTTAATTAAATGATACACAGGATGTTCTCTCACCTAAAAAAAATACAAGATAAAGAGTTTCCAAATTTTACTTGATGTAAAGTATTCAAATCCCTTGCAAGATTTGTTTTAATATTGACTTTTGTTTCTTTTTTTCCTCCAAATATACAAAAATTCAATTTCAGAAATTTACTGATGAAGATATAAGAATTTTCAGAGTATAGATGCAAACTAGCAATTTAATAAGTTTTTAATTACAAAGAAAAATTATTACATGGGATGAGACTTTGGTATAGGAAAACTTTCACTGCTGCTTTACTTTAAACTAGACTGAATTTTACGGTATTCTGAGTGTCTCCTACACTGCTGTGTGCACACTTCACCAGGCTATTAATTGAAAGAAGTATATAATCATTATTTGGCACAAGTCCTGCATGCCATTCTTCACTTTCATAAAACATACTTCACATGAAAATAGAAGTCTGTAATGGAAATATAGCTCTGTGAAATGGCAAGGACCTCAATTAGGTATGTAATTAGATATTAATCTTCAGCTTTCTTGTATCACCTGGAGGAAGAAAGCAAGACGGGACATGCTTGCAAAGAAATGGTAGTTTTCAGCTAAGTGGTCTCAAGACACTTGGGCATAACCCAGACCTAATTCGTGGTGTGTGTGTACAGTGTTCCCAACTCTCTGCTAAGCCTACAAGAAGTTCCACTGATGTCAACATATCAAAAATCCCATACTGCAATGTATAAGACACATGAAGTAAAACTTGTGAGGTGTTAGTTTTCTCCTCATGGTCATTTCTTTGATAAATATTCAGATACCACATTCACATAAACATTTAGATATTAAATTTGTAGTGGAGGAGTTCTAAAAAGTTCATTTGAAAATTATTACATACAAAACCATACAATTTTAGATGACCGAGTGAATAAAATTATTTCATTTGTTCAACTCACCTCAAAATTATAGCTTAGACAAAGTTCCAAGGACTGAGAACAAAGTTTAGTATTGTTCTGAGCCAAATACACCTGGGCCATCAATAAGTGTGCATCTGCGTAAGAAGGGTTCCTTTCCAGGCAGTAATGTAGATTATTTTGGGCTGCTTCAATATCCCCTAGGAAGTGGAGAAAGGAAGGGAAAGTGAAAAAGGAGTTGATAAGACTGTATACAGAGGTTATAAACACAGCATTTTTATTCACCAATTTTTTTTTTTAATAAATGTCAGCATCTACTGAATAAACTCATATACAAAGTATTGTAAGATTATGACACGAAATCAAAAGCAGGTCAAATTGTTCCATTGTTCCATCTGTAAATCATTCAATAAATTAACTTTTTGGGAAGCAATAGATAAAAAAATACTGTATTTATATGTCTGTACCATTAAGATACTCTTATATAAATTACAAAAAAGAGAAGTGCAAATGTTCTTCACTTAGCTGTAACATAGTGTTCTGCAGTGAAAGAAAAATATTCATTATGATTTACAAGTGTGAAATTAATTCTTCATATTAAATAAACTAGAGGCAGTTAACTAACCATTCCTGTAACTATTACCTGACAAGTACTTCACTTTTGCAATTAAAAAGACAGCTTGTTGAAGACCAGGCACAGTTTTTACAACAGTTTCAAGAACTGAAGCACAGTGCTTGAGAAGCGGTGAAGGAAACTGCCCAGGACTTGCAGGCTAGGAGCAAAAAAACAAGTAAGTAATACAAAAGAACCCCAACAAACTAATAAAAACCAGCATTTGAGTCAGCAGGTTTTAGATTTAGATTTCATTTTAAGTCTGAGCTTCACTTTAAAATCAAATGAGCATTAGCAAAGCCTTGTTATTTCATTCAGTCCAAGCAGCTGTCATTGTGAAGAAATAGAAAAAAAATGCTTGAAATTTAAGGGGGCAACTTCTTGATATCAGCAGGAACACAAAAGTCTCAGAGACTTCAAGGATCATAAAATACTTTAGACCTGACATAAGCAGAGGAGTCAGGCCATAAACATTTGGTGACACATTCTGAATTACCAGGCCAACTCATCCAACACAGCACTACCATAAATTAAATTTCAAGAAAGCTGAAGTTGAAATGAATGATGAGAAGATTGGGAAGAAAAGGTTCTGGTCCTGTCATGCCTACCCTCATCCCACACCACAGAACATATCCATACTGCTAGCAACAAACTGAAAATAGGCAGCTGAAAAATAGCTACTTTCATGCAAACTGCTAGTACAATATACCACATTTTAGTTACTTTTTATCAGAAACATTATTCATTTCCTACTATTACTTTAGCTAGTTGCTAACTGGTTTATACATTAAAAGAGGAAAAGGCAACCTAAACATCATTCTGTCCACAAACAGTATTTCCACAGGACGGGTTTCTTGGAGAAGCAGCGATCTCCAACACCAAAATGGAAGAGATCTCCACCACCTAGCTAACTCCTCATTTTCAAACACCAGACAGTTCTTTTTTCAATAAAGCGATAAAGGAAACTTCAGCAAAAGCCCATCTTTTCTTCTAAAAATCTTTCTATGGACAACAATTCAGAAGAGCAGTTGTAATTCCAAATTAAAAACCATCACTGCCATTCAACACTTCTGGAATGTATCCCAGGGAATTCTTCAGGTAAGATACTACCTCATAGAATGACACTTCTTATCATCTCTGTCTGTGACATGAAAATGTCACTACTCCTGATGTTTTAGACTTTCAAATGTTATCATTTTCTTATAGATGGTGAGGTAGTTCATAACAACGGAAAGCTATTTGTTTTCTTGTTAAGATTTTAAAGCTCTACATAAACATATTTATGGAAAGGTTCTATAATTAGGCTAGAAATAATGACAGGATAACAGAAGTCAGCTCCCAGCTATTTCAGAAGAATAATCTATTTAAGGAGGACACTATTTAAAGAAACTTCAAATGTGTTTCCTCTGCTTTAAAGATGTCAGTTCCCCATTCAATTTATTAAGTTCTACATGCCTTCGTTACCAAAACTAGAGCACACAAATTCAGCTACAGAAAATTAAGCCACCTAAGCAAGTGAGATTTTTCATTGGAATCAACAATAATATAAAAAGGCAGTATTCCACTGATTTTTACGAACACGCAAAAGAAAGAATTTATGTACACTGAAAAGATATCCTAAGCCAACAAAAATATTGCATGAATAGGGTGGTCAGTGGGAACATCCTAGTTTCATAACGAGATAGCTCTATTCACTGTATCGTTACAGTGTCCTAGGAGATACTAAGACAGTACAACTACACACACAGAGTGCATGGAATAAATATCCCAAGTTTCCTCAGGTGTCCTTACTGCCACTTGCTCAGATCACAAGATATATTTTTATCATTACTTTGACTAAACAGTGGTGTAATATCTTCAAATGTATTCTTACTTCAAATAAATTCACATTTTAAGAGGGAAAATTTTCTAATTTTTTGCTTCATGATTAACTCTTCTCAAAATGAAGTAATTCCCATTCTCAAACAGATGTGATCTACAGCTGCTTACCTGTGCTGGGCAAAAATTAAGATATTCTCTAATAATTTCTAGCAAGAAATCAGGGTTTAGTTTTTCAAAATATTCCACGCCAAGAGGAAATCCATGCAAAGATGAAAAGTGGGTATCCAGAACATCATTCAATAAAGCAATAACTTCGTCTTGTCTCTTATGTTTTTTCATAGCTAGGACTGCACGCAAGAAAGATAATTCCTACAGAAAAAAACCAAAAACACAAAACACCAAACATTCTGCATATTCCAGATACATTTATCTGTTACTCATATAATCCTACATAATTATTAATGTTAGCCACTTCTTTGTATTTAGGGATACTATAACACATTTAGTATGTTGTAAAGGACATTTGATGATTATTCTACCAATTCATTCCTTTAATTTTTGCAAGAACCTTTACATTTGTCTGATCACAAAATCCTGAAAATAATTAATATTTGTCCCTCCTTTACATTTCAAACTTATCTTCAGAGAACAAACACAGCTACAAAGTGATGATATTTTTGCTCTGCAAGCAAATAGCCTTGTGTTGCAAAGTTAAGCAACACATTAACTTAAATAGGAAGAAAACCAGAAACTTAACAGGAGGCCATTAAGAATGCTCTACTCAAGTGACTGAAATATAGAACGCATAATAGTTAGAAGGCCACAGTTCAGATTGTAATCAAAGTATCTCAATGAAGAAAGATGTCTCCTACCTCAGATTTCCCAATGGACTGTTGAATTTCATTAAGAAACTCCAACTGCTGCTCCGCATCTTCTAATTGACCTTGTATTAGCTGACAACGGATAATTCCTGTAACATGTGGAAAGATTTTATTGCCAATTCATCTTCCTAGTCAAGTGCATGCTTTCTTTTCCAGAATTAACTTTTTCTCTCCTTAACCTCTTTGTAAAACAGTGACATGAAAAGAATGGATCAAGACTTATGGTAATGCAAATTTTACATGCTCAGAAAAACCATGGGTAGATGCTATGATTGATACATGAATATGCTATAAAGCAGTTTGAAATGGTAAATCTTCAACTGGTTCTAGACTAAGCAGAAGCACCATAAAGTTTGGCTTCTAAATTCAGAAAAACTACAAGAAGGAAAACAACCTCAAGCACACACAGAAACCACTCCTGCCAGCTAAAGTTTTAATACTGTTTAAGGCAATGGCATAGTCAAGGAGAAAAAAAACCACAGGGAGAAATCTGTCAAGCAAATACAACATATTTACTCTCCATTTTCTTGACACAAATGGGACTTATTATGAAGTGGGGTTTTTTTGGATGTGACGTTTTGACTTGATTATGGTTTTCAATCCAATTTAGACACAAATGAGGACACGGACACCTTGTTCTATCAACTGCCCTTGGTTTTCTTATTTTTGTAGTGCCTAAGAGTTCTCTAGATCTCAGGCACTACAGAAATAAAATAAAAAAAATCAGGAAAATACAGCAAAATGTCTGTTCCTACTATTAGTTTGAGAGCTCTAGTTTAGAAGAGAAAAGATTCAGTTTTCAAAAAGGAAGATCAAAAGACATATCCAGTAAGGAGACACTGGCTACAAGGAAGAAAGCACACCATGAATCTGAAAATACAACCCAATGCTCCTGTTCTAATAGTTCTAGATTTTCCTAGTACCAGTAATAGGAAAATTTGATCAAAAAATCATTGTCCAGCAAAAAATCAAAAGGAAGTGTAAGACCTTACCAGTTAGTGCAGAAACACTTGTTTCATCAAGTGTCATAGCTGTCTTGTACCATTTTAGAGCTTCTTTCACTTTCCCTTGTAAAATCATTTGGTAGCCAAGTTCAGTAGCAAATTCTGCATTGTCAGATGCCAAATCAAATGCTCTTTCAACTAAGGTCTGTGTATGTTGAAGGATGAGCTGGTTCCGGCCACACTAATGGTAAGAACAATCTTTAAGCCTTAAGATTTTCTTAGTTTTTGGATTCAATTAGACAAACACACTGAATATAGCCAGATCAGCTGAGACAAAAACATCTCATGTAAGAATAAATTAGTCTGTAGTAATTCTATAAAGCCTATATTAAAGTGGGATGGATTCAAACATAAATATACAATACCATACAATAAGGAATAGTTGCTTTGAATGCTTCCATACAGCAATTTTTGATAAATACAGAGATTGAAGAAACCTTCACTTTCAAAGTTACGTGATTAACCCTGTCAGTTTCCTGCAGTAAGAATATCGTTGGTGAATATTTGAGTGTATTTTCACTGTTTCTCACTTAAAAGCAAGCAGTAAAACCATTTTTGGATAGAGATGGTTTAAGCATTGTAATTCATACTGAACATAAGGCTTGAAAAATGTGGTTACCAAGGCTACAAGAGTTAATCTATTTCAATTGTCCACAATTTTCTACTTTTTAGTAGACATTTAACATCTGCCTACCAAAAAATAGAACAAAACCAGGATATATAGATAGCTGTATGCTGCTTAAGGGAAAAAAAAAGCATACTCACCGTTCTACTGAAAGCTAAAGCCATTTTACAGAATAGCTCAGAATTACGTGGTTCTAATCTATCCAGTGCTTTAATTAGGTCTCCCAGTCTTGCTGAAGCCTCGGAGAAAAAGGAATAACATAATAAGTAATAGAAACAACTAACAGATTAGGCCAATTGAACAGTTTTCACTAAAAACTAGTCACATTTTTACTATGCACTAATACTTCAAAATATAAATTCAGATGTTTTCAGGGCGAGGAGTTAGACTTGAGAATTCCTAAGAAAATACTTTGGAATAGTAAAGTGACAATAAAGCAGACCATGTGTCCTTTATCCATGCTCTAAAAAAAGGCTTGAGCTAAGTCTGATGTAATAGAGAAGTCCCATAAAGCAAGACAGTCTGAGGAATCTGATCTGTGAATCCTGTTGGGGCTTCACTGTGATACAGACACACATGCTCAAAAGCAATGCACTTCCAAGTGCTCAGACTTTTAACATTAGTTTCTCGAAACACATAAGGGGATTTTCTGGGCATACAATAATATGGTACACAGGTTTTTTTAATATGATTTTAGATGCAGACACCTGAAATGTGTAAATCTAACAGGCCTTAAAATTTTTCCCTTGACATGGCTCTTAGTTACACGTAACATTTTACCCCAGAATCTTTAGTTAACATTCTACTGTGTCCAGCAAGGTTCCTTTTGGATGGCTCCACTGGAGTCAGCAATTCTCACTCCTTCTCCATATTTCCCATGATTATGCGTAAGATTTAAATTTGATTATGAGTAGACTAATGACTGAGTTCTTTGCAATAACTGAAAATGTGATAAACAACGTCAATACCCTTTCTTCTAGAACTTGAAAACACCTACAACACAATGAGAAGACTTTTTTTGCTAAATTTTCGCTTAAATTATACCAGTATTTTTGCATAATGAGAAAAAGTATAGAATGAATTCTTGGTGACAATTTAGGTCAACTATTTTAAAACTTCCTGAAAAATGGCACAAGCACCATACATAAAAAATACATGCATATAGCCCTGTGCAAAAAGACGGATCTTGGGAATAGAAGGAAAACTAGCACAGAATTCTTAGAACTGAAAACAACCCACAATAATTGTCAAAAAATGGTGAACAAAACACAGGTGTAACAACTGTGGCGTACTTCCAAAAATCTATCACTACAAGACCTCAATATTTCCCTTATTTCACTTAATAAAATATTTTAAAGTAATGGAAGGCTTACAGTAACTTCTGAATTTATCAAAAGAGCATTAAAACAAAAAAGATCACTTTGATGAATCAAATCAACATGAATCAGTTCACTGTCCAGACCAGACTTCTGTTTGGCTTGACACCTGTTCTCTGGAAACACGGAGGTTAAAAATTATCTTTTCCTTGGCATCCAGAAAACAGCCCAGCAATAAGCTAGAGTAGCCATTCAAATCGGGTTAGGCGAATATACCTCCTGCAGATTAGTGAAGCACACAACCAGCCAAAGTATATGAGGAGAATACATAAAGAAGATAGCCGTTGTAGGAACTAGATGCCACGTGCACTATGTTGTGCTCAACATTCTGTTAATAAAAAGACTCACCTCAGATGTATTTCCTTCCCTGCACAGGTGATGCAGGGCCTCCATTCTTATGGCTTCTAAATTGAGAAGATCTTTCTGCAATAGTCTAAAGCCAAAAAAAAGGTGAATGTAAAGAAACCAAACCAAACCCTTGCTCAATCATCTATTTTATCCTGAAACAGGAATAGAATAACTTGTATTTCACAGTCATTTTACATCATGGATCTCAACTGAAAGCACAGCTCTTATTTCATGCCTGTCTCAAGAAAGATCTTCCATCCAAAATGGATTCATGTATTGATGTAGTATCCTCATAGAATTGCAAGGCTGGGTTGTAATAAAACGTAATTTCCTTGAAATTTATTTTTAAAAAACTGATGCAACTAATTCAGGTTCATTAACAATGAATGGAAACCTATCTACTTTTGTTTCAAAGTGTCCTCAGAGTGTAAACATGGCAAGAAAATAATTTAGTAGTGTGCTACTTCATACTCAACCTATGTGCTGTTTCAATTGTCTGCTCCCAGTCCTGCAAGGCTAGTTGTAGCTTCATTTTCTTTATGAAAGCAGGAATGAAGTTCGGGAAGTTTGCAATTATCTGGTTCACAATTTCCAGAGCTCCTGAATAATTCTGTCGGACCTCAAAATACTGTGCCTAATGGAAGGAAAAGAAGGCATATCAAGAGCCTGTACACTCCCACAGGTGAGAAGATTCAGTTGTTCTTTCATAGAGAAACCAAGAAAAACAGCTAGGGAGAAAAAATTCTTTCATGAAGTAATAGCTTTACCTCAGTATCAACCACAACTAGACATACTGCAACAATCAAATAGCAAAGGATGATGTGTAAAGCCTGGTGTGTGCGGTAAGCACTCTGTAACAAAGGTAACTGTAGTATTTACAACTTAGTAGTCAGTTGCAAGCATGAAAAAGACAGACATAGCTGAAGAGTAAAATTGTTTTATTAGGTTTCATATAACTTTGTATGAAGTATCCCACAATTTTAGGATATTCAACACAACCCACTGATGAAACGTTTATTCAAGCCCTGAGGTACGTACCGTGTAAAAACCCACACTGAGCAGGTAACTATTGTTGCCAGAATTAACAATTTTCTAACTGTAATGTGATTTACAGGATATTCCAAATACAAAACTACTTCAGAAGTCAAGTATCATAGGTTTAAATAAATTCAAGTAGAAATAAATTTAGGACTTAAACCATGTTTTGCTTTGATGCTTTGAATTTACTTACCATATTCCAAGTGACTGTATGTGTGCCATTTTATTTCATCTTTTTAAGACAGAAATGGTGCAAACACAGTAGCTTCTGAGAGTTAATTTCTTAAGCCCTAATGAGATAGCTGCCTGTCTAAAACCTAATTACAGTAACTACATTTGACATATACTGTTAATCTAATTCAATGGTCCACATGCAGCCAAGCACACACACCTAAACAAATACCATTGTGCACACTCTCCTGAACTTCAGGATATTCTTCTAATATTCACTGAACAATTTTTTCTACATTTAGCTTTAGCATACTAAAAAACATCATGTTAATGAGTAACAATGTCTGCGATATAAAGTAATGTGCTCTGAAACAGAAAATGTGTAAAGAAAATAATTCATGTCACTCCTTTAATGCAATATAATCATTGATGATTACATGAACACAAATGAACACATGAAACAGACTAATGACAACTTAAAGGAGTGCTAACAACAGTAAAACAAAAAAAATCACACTACAGTGTTTAACTACTACTTTTTGGCACACAGGAATTCTGTAATGTGCATAGGTGTCCCACACAAAAAGGAAGAGACCACACATTTTTATGTTTTCAAGTGATTTGAAACTCATTTTGTACATATAAATACATGAATAGAAAGGTTTTCTTGTGTGCATAGCAAAATCACAACCACAGTAAACATTTAGATTGACTGTATTTAATCTATACCTTTCTTTTTACATTGGTGTCTAAAGAACCCTGAAGTACCTACAGAGTCTGAGCTTATTTCTATTCCTTGGACAAGCTCATTATGCTCTACTCTTCTCAGCATCTCTCTGATCACTCTACAAGACTAATAGGACATTTACAAAGATTTAAAATAATTACGTAAACTTACTTTACCAAGCAATGCAAAAACATCATTGCCTTCCTGCAGTGCTTCATCAAAGTATTTCAGAGCTTTTTTAATGTGAGTTTCTTTCCCACAGGTGAGATCAAGCCATGCTTTTAAAATTAACCCCTGTTAACAAAATACAAATTGGAATTCTTTGCTAACCAGGTAGCAGAAAATTATACTAGATACAATAAGCAGAAATAACCTAAATAAAGGACTTAAGAGTATCTATTTTAGCTACTTCAGAGATATAACCACTCTATAGCATAACCTAAAACTTTAGTAATTTATTCCAGAGTTAAATTAATCAAATAGTGCATTTACTTACAGAATTAGAAAAAAATGCCAATGGCAACAAACAAGTCTAACATGCTCAGCAGTCAGAACAAAACCTCCCAGAAGTGATCACATTAGACAGAATACTTCCTGCAAACATTTCAGCGCAATGTTTTCTTAAGATTTTGTTCATATGAGACACTGAGACACATACTGGTGCTGAAAAAAGTGAGAAACTTGAGGTTTTTCTTCTACTTTCTGACTAAAAAGGAAAACCTGTATGTAAAAGACAAAATTCTTGACATTTCTCAAATCCTCAGAAGTATTATTAAAAGAACATCCAAACTTTTAAAAGGTGAAATGTGTCTTTTCCTTGAAGAAATTATTACTTATAGTGAATGAAATTTATTTCTCTTACGTGTTCCAAACATTATTTATAGTTTAAGTAAATAAGATCTATTTTGAAGAGCTGAATTATTTAATCAAATTATAATTGCCATCAAAACATAAATTTATAATATAAAATATCACTAGCTCTTTTAGAACATAAAATCAAAGAAATGAGTTCTGTATTTAAAACTCAAAGGTTAGTAGAAGAGCCATACTTTGTAATTGCTAAAAATCAGGGCCATGATTTTGTTATGCAATGGAAACTGGCTAAACTTTATACACTTGAGCATTTTTTTTAAAGAAAGGCAGGTGTATTTCTAGACAAGGAGTACATAAAGTATTGTATCAACATAAGTATATACTAAGCAAATCCTGTTTCACTGAGTTTAAACACTCTGAACCACATCTCAAAAAATCGAAGTAAACATATGATTTTGTATTGTGAAACTAGAAAAAGAGCTAACCATAACTGAACTTAAAAAGTATTTTTTTCTATATATTTCAATACTAATGTACTTTTTCATCTGTATGCATGTGTCTGTAAAAACGTAAATTAATTACTTCAAACACTTTTAAATACTTCAGCTGGAAATATTTCATACTAAGTAACATATCCAAACAGTATTTCCTAATAACAAAAACAAGCAAACAAAAACAAACAACTATTGTTTCAATAAGCAAAGTCATAAATACTGCTGTTTCACCAAAATGAACTATCCTTAGTCTTTTTAGGAATTATCATATTATTTCTTTGTGATGTCCTTAATTATTTCTTCACTAATATGAGTTATTTCTACATTAGTATAAATTAGCCAATAAATAAGTTATTATTTAAAATAACTACCAATTTAAACTAATAATCACTGTTCGTTTGAAAGCTAAGCCATTACTTAAACCATAATTTCAGAAACTAATGTTTAGTATAGTTGCAATTTCTAACTCATGTAACAGATCATAAATTACAAATTGAAAAAGTACTGAACCACACAGAAGAACATTTCTGTTTCATACTACTGTACAATTATGCACTCAGTGTTAACAGGTCTGCCTCAAAGATGTTTAAACTACAAAAAAAACCCCCAATTTTTCATGTTTCTCTGCTTGAACTGAAGCTGATACCTCCTTTAAAAAATAACATAGTAAATTTTAGAGAAACTTCTTTAGGGATTCAAGATTCTAACGAATTGTGATGTCTGTATATAAATGCCAGAGACAATGCTATATACAACACTTATTTCAGCAAAAGCCTAGGCAAAATTTGCCTTTAACAACAGCTGAAAATTTAAATCCCCAGTCCTTTCGGTATTTTTGAGCCTTCAGATCCAGATGTCTCCCTCTAGTGAGACTATCATGCTTATTTTTTTGCTAGGAATTATGAGGCTTGGTATCAAGTAGCAATACTGGCTTAACTGCATATTATTTTCATTTATTAAGTGATTTTATTAAGCCATTATTTATTAAGTGAAAATGAATATTAGTCTACAAAAGAATCATTATGGGAATTTACTCAGCCATGTCAAATGAATTTATGACATTAAGAAAGAAAATACTAGAACACAAAATAGTTCAGAATAACCTCATAACAGTATTAATGCTTATTACTCTTTTACATTAAATAAAGGTAAAAACCAGTTACCTCTTTACCACCACCAGAAACTTTGATCATTCTATCAACATATTCACGGGCTTTGTCCTCACGACCAAGATGCCACAAAAACAAGCCAGCATAGTACAGAGCCTGCTGTCCTGCTGTTTTACGTTGTTCCTTCAGTCTTGCATCCAACTCTAGAATAGCATCTCGATCTGAAAAGGTTTTGTTCAGAGCTCTTGTTGATAGCCTCTCAAGGTATTACGAAAGAGCAGCACATAAGCCAAGGGCTTCCAAAGCAAACACTGTTTTCTGTATTGTATATTGATAAACATGCAGGCAATCCCACCCAATTAGTAATATTTATCAGGTACAGATGGAAAAGGCAGAAGAGGGTTCCCATAAACATGATTGATGGGGAGGTCTCAGAAGTGTGGAAGTCCCAAATGACTGGTGATTAGCCCGTGTGATGTCCATCTATAAGAAGGGCAGGAAGGAAGATCTGAGAAACTACAGGCCTGTTAGCCTGATAGCTGCCTGTCTAAAACCTAAGTACAGTAACAGTTCTATTTTAACATTCACTCTTACACTTCAGAGTTTTATGGTTTGGTATTTTTGTTTACAATCTTGGTAAGCGTCACTCAGATCACTATTTGATCCTATGTCAAATGCAAAGCCAGAGTAAACCTTTTTAACTTAGGCAGAATTAGCCTACAACTCTCAGGCCTTCACACAGAGCTGTTTAAAACATGAAATAGCATGTCTTAATGAGCATACCTGGATTAGGGCTCTTTTTATGCGCATAAATCAGAGCCATCATTGTACAAAGTGACACCTCCTGTTTGTTTTTAATAGACTCCAACTGTCGAATACTCTCTTGGACATCACCTAGTGAAAACAAGCACAAAATAAGCTATCGTACCTTTCAAGACAAAGAATATCATCATCAAAAATCAATCTGACTTAAATTTTCCCTTCTGTTTTTTCTTCCATGCTTTTGTTCATTATGCATATATACATTTTCACTTGTTTGTGCAAGTCTTTCAAACAGACACAGGGAAGAAAACAGCGGCTCAATGCAAAGAACTTGAAAAGAATTATGTGCTAGTTCTGCCAACTGTCATAAAGATGAAAATTATATTTCTTACTTGTTTT
The DNA here is from genome assembly GCA_013399875.1 of Gymnorhina tibicen. Taxonomy (NCBI): domain Eukaryota; kingdom Metazoa; phylum Chordata; class Aves; order Passeriformes; family Artamidae; genus Gymnorhina; species Gymnorhina tibicen. The sequence continues at coordinate 1,289,531 of VXAZ01001315.1, forward strand.
ATACGGGGCATTGAGCAGCTCTTTTTGCTCCTGTTTCTTTATATAGCCAGGATTTTTGCCTTGTTTGTGTGACTATTTTGAACATCAGTAGAATAAACAGTATCTTGAGAAATGACAGGACTCTTACACAAACAAGAACATCTGGGAGTTTGGGAACAGACACACTCCCTCAAAACCAGCACACCTTCCTAGTCTTGCCTCAGCCCTCCCCCATGCTGGGTTACTTGTTAGTAATTTGTGACATCCTTGAAATGTGCATGTAGCTAAATAAACTTCTCAGAACAGTATAACTTACACAAAGATCACCCCAATAGGTATGAGCTGTCAGTTTCCATGAGACAGAGGAGACAACAAAATCAGCCACAGCTGCTTTGAAGGGAAGAGCTGGGACACACTAATGACTTTCTGATCAAATGCAATCTGTGTTTGGGTAGGACTCAAATTCCCTCCAAGGAACCCATTTACCTGGTTCATGTAACCATGAAAAAGAAAAATACTTGTTATTTCTCACTTTGGTACGATGCTGTCTAGATCACTTTCATTCAAACTGAGGAGGAGCGGTGACAGATCATAACAGACTGGTAATTTAGTCAACATGGAATACATTCAGACTCCGTAACATCGCTTTTCCCTGTGCAGCGGACAAAAGGCTGAGTTTTGGGAGGCGAGGCAAGGAAGCCCAGCGTTTCGGGAGGAACGGGCCCGCCCCCTTACCTGCCCTCAGCGCGCCGTAGGCCCGGTAGAAGAGGAGCACGGGGTCCCCGCCCAGCCGCGCCAGCGCCTCGTCCGCCGCGGCCCGGACGTGCTGGAAGCGCCCCTCCTGGCAGTAGTAATTGAGCAGCGCCTGCGGGGAAGCGGCCGCGGGTCACCGGCGCCAACGCTTCGCCCCGGGACGGCCCCGGGGACACTGCGCCCACCGCCCCGGCCCGCCCCAGCCCGGCCGGCCGCGCCCCTGCCCGGCTCCCCNGGGACGGCGGTGGCGCCCACCTGCTGCACCTCAGCGTCCATCGTTGCTACCCGACGCCACTGCGGGGGGGCTCCGGAAGGGTGAGGATAGCGTCCTGCCATTGGCTTGGACGGGAAGGAGGCGGGAGAGACACGGGAAGAAAAACTCTTGGAAGGCGGAGGGGCGGGACACGACCCCGCGGGGCGATCCCGAGGGAGCGGCGGGACGTCTCCCAGCGCCTTGGCGCCCCCTGCCGGCGGGTCCGCGGCTGTGCCTCGGGAGCGCTCACAGCGGGCATGCCGAATGGAAGCTTTGGGAATGTGTTTATTTCCTCGCTTTTCTTGGCTGAACATACGACTAAGTGGCCCACATTTCATAATGTAATGAGCGCTTCAAGTTATGTGACACTTCTCTTAGAAATACAATAGCAATAGGATCAAATCAGATAGAGAAACTTAATCCTTTCCCCCCCCCTTTCTTTCCTCCTGCAGAATTAGAGTTGCAAAGACTAGTAAAATTCAGGTTTTCCTCTGCAGGTGAAAGCATCCTCAGCCATAATTTCGAGACACCAGAAACAAAGGTTGCTAAAGAGCATTCCTTTGGAATGGGTGTGCAGTCCGTCCACCAGGAAAGCCGGCAGTAATGGCACCAAGTCCAAGGAGCGGAACCCATCCTGCACGAAGTTTGTAGGAGCAGCTGTTTGGCTCTTCTAGCAGAGAGTGCTCAGTGAGCTTTCCTAGCAATCACATATGGCGTTCCTGTGTCACACACTTCTCATCCCCAGCATCAGGAAGGTGCCAAAGAAGCACTATGCAATAAGCATAGTTGGGTTTCCTTGCTGGCCGAGACAATCCTCTGAATGTCCTGCTATGTTTAAGTTAATGCTTGATTTGTTCTGAAGCAACATTTAGGCTTCTGTGACATTTAAAACCTAAAAGAGGTATGAGAAACAAGTATTTTTTAAATGTACTTTTTAACGTAATCTTTTAAGACATATTTTGTCCAGATATTAATCTGAAATTACTTATATTTTCATTTCGATACTTAGGCTTTTTTCATCAAAGTTTTAGACTTCTTTTTTCATCATGTATTTCAGAACAAGTTTACAAAGAAAACTTTCCGTCCCTTGAAAGATTTTTGATGAATTTAAGGGAAAATGCTATGAAATTTTGTTTCTGCATTAGCCACTGAAGCAAGTGTAAAGACTACAATTGCTCATAAACTGGTTTCATACTAAGCTCAGTATTCGCCTCTGAGCGTTTTCATTGTAAGTTGTAGGGGAATGCAATATAAAATTATGTAAAAATATAAAATTAATATTTTCAGAAATTCACTATAGTAATTGATAAAGAATAACGAACAGGCCCGTTTTCCAGATGCATTTGTATTTTTCCCTGTCAGTATTCACAAATTATTGCTTCTAGGAACATGGTGCTTCCAGAGAGATTCTTAAAATTCCTGGGAAAAAGACCAGTGATTTATTCATTCCAACACCCTTTCACCTTTTTTAGAAATGCACTCAAATGTGAGATGCTCTGTAGCCTGTTTGTGAGCAGCACCCAGCAAGAATAAACTGGTTCTCAATCCAAGCTGGGAAATGTCATGGATTTAGTACTATTTTCAGCCCTCATTTTGTCTTTATAAACTCTTGAATGCCCAATTCTCATTCCTGTAACTGCTCTGAGCCTCCTGGGACACACTCAGGACAGCTCTGGTATTCGATGGCTGCACACCCCACTGCATGGAGCTGCTGCATGAAGACACTCAGGGCAGAATTATTTATACATACAGAAGCATCACGCTCGCTGTCTAACACACATTAAATAAGAAATTCCTTATTAGTGACTAACAAGCCAAGTCCCAAGGATTTTCTTACATGGAAGAACAGCATAGCTGGCTGTAAAAGTTTTCAGTATCCTCTCATTCTGTGGTTTAGAAGCATACCTTTTTAATATTAATGTCAGATAATAAACACAAAAGGAATGTACAATAAAAAATGTAATCTTTATTATTTTGACGCATTAATAATGTTCTTTAGCATCAGTTAGGGTAATAGCATTTTCCTGCATGCAGTTCACTAATACAGATTTAGTCAATAATTTTAATAAAAGTAATCTATATTTAATTTTCCTGTGTAAGAAACTTAAAATGTCCTGATGTGTTGGATTATACAGTTTTGCTACTTTCTCTTTGTGAAAAAATATTGCGGACCCTAGATAACAATTAGAACTGTTCTAGTGCAGCATGAATGAGAAAAAAAAATCTGTGAGTAAATATGAGAAAAGATTCAGGATTCTGTGAAAGAAAGGTCGTATCTGAAAATTCATGATGCAGGCACTGCTTAGACATTCAATTTGAACTTTAGACCATTTCCCAACTGCAAAAAAACCCCTTAGCTTTTTAGAAGAAAATTATGAACTTATTTTGCAGAAATTATTGATATGTTGGCAGATACTGTAAAAATTAAGAACCTACAGGTATCCATTTACTTAGTTATATCTTGTTCTCTGGAGTTCTTCTGTGAAAAAGTGCTATGGAAAGAAAGTAACAAAAATGGTGTGACATCAACCTGAAGATAAAATTCAGTTCTTGTTTTATGTACATAATGCTGAAAAATAAAATAAAATGATTTTTACAGTATTTATATTTGCTTATAAAATCCTAACATTATTTTCAACAGGTTTAGTAGTTTTCAACATGTCTGTACAGTTTGGATATACATTATATGCTTTTTTTTCACTGAAAATTAAGAAATGTAAAACAAATAAGCTCCTAAATAGCTGCAAAATATTGCTTAATGGTATGGAGGAATGAGGTCTTTTTGAGTAGTTTATTTCATTTAGCTCTGATGTATGGCTTCCCATGTTTAAGAATCCTGGACAGTCAAAGGAATAGCAGCATAGGCAATATAAACATGCATTGATTGCATCCAAACTATCTATAATGGTAGATAATACGTAATTTTACCTGTTGAACGCTTGCACACTACACTTATTGTGGTACATATTTGATGCAATAAATGTGCTAAAGTCATTATCTTTTGCTCAAACATGCACCACATGTTAAAAATTATTTACATAGCAGAGGGCTTTTCATTAACGTGTACAACATCAACCTTACTGAGAGCTGAAGATGGCTAAACAATACTGCAGGATAAAGCTGAACAACTTTATAGAGGGCTCTTTTTGATCAATTTGGAGGGCTTAGGCAGATTCATTTAGTATTTGTATGCAGAAAGACATTTGACAAAGACAAAATCTGTGACTCCAGACCTAGGAAGAAGTTTGCACCTTCTGAAACTTAATGGTCTGTGCAAAAAGTAAACCATATTTACTATTCTTGTGAGTTGTAGAGGACTTTACAGGCATACTAAGACTTGTTTGAACATGATACAACATGAATACATTAATTAAGCACCTCAAAATCTGTTATTCCTTTCCAGAAACACTGTGCTAAAAAAACCTGTTGTTCTTTGTGACTTAATGTTATTTTCATGCATGATCTATAAGTGCAGCATGCCTTCATGCAAATAATTTCTGTGTGTATATTCATCATATAATAGAACACCTGGCCCTTGTACCCGTAAAGGTGTACTTAATTCCCTTCCCCAACAGAAGCCCCATTTACAAAAATAGTCACATATAATAAACAACATATGAATAAAAACAAGATGAATCCACCAACACAGATTTTGTAAAAATATGAAGTATGTGGCAGTTGAAATGCAAAACAGTGGATACAATTACCATATTGTTTTATGCTAAACACATAAATACTTGGTTTCACACCCCTTTAACTGGTCCCTACAGTCTGTGTAGCCATTTTTTCTCTCCTCTTCAGCAGTGTCAGCTGGTAGTGAGAACAGTAACCTCCTGTCAAGGTTGTTTCTTCTTATCACAGTCATAGTCACTGACAAGGGGTCACTGTCTTTTAATAGGCACTGACCTTTAATGTACAGTATATTTGTAAAAATTGTCAGTTTGGCATAGACCTCCGTCAGGAGTCCTGTTGACACAAATACATGATCCTTACAGGCTATGAACTATTTTGCACATATATGATTTTGCTTGCTATTTGCTCCTATTTCTGACCATCTTTATCTTCCTTTTCATGCTTTTCTTTTACTGGCCTCATTACGCGATCATAAGAAGGTGGACAAACTGCTGTTGATGCGGTTATATCTGTTTTCTCTGTAAATGAGTTTTCATTTAACTTGTCGATAAGGGTTTCATCTTTCATACCCTGACCAGCCCCACCTTCAGTTTTATTTTTGTTATAGATAAAGGAAGCTTGTTTTACTGTTCGTTTTAAAAGGTGACGTCTGTAAGCACGCTGAATAATAACAGCAGACACTTCCTCCTGTTTTCGTTTCAATGTGGTTGTAATTGGTTCATAGGAGACTTTAGAAGGATTGGCTGCCATAAACCGATCTTCCATCTGTATTCTGAGGGCGTCCATCTCCCCACTTTCCCCCAGTACACGCTTTGTGAAAGCAAACAAGATGTCAAGGCAGTGAATTCTGTCACCGCTCACCATGGGCAGATCCATTGCAATAAGCTGGACTTTGTTTGGTTTGGGTAGATGAAGAGGAGGCTCAAGTGCTGCTGCAAAATCAGACAATTTCTCAAATTCCATGAATTGTGTTGCATCGGGATCAAACTTCTCCCAGACTTCATAGAACATCTCAAAGTCATCCTCACTCAAGGGTTCAGCACTTTCTTCAGTAGCAACGCTGAAGTTCTCCAAAATCACAGCGATGTACATGTTCACCACTACCAGAAAGGATATGATAATGTAGCTGACAAAGAAGAAAATCCCAACAGAAGGGTTGCCACAGTCACCTTTCACAGAACTCCCTGGATGAGCCTTGTTAGGGTCACAGTCTGGCTCCCCACTGTTAAGGATCGGGGCGAGCAAACCATCCCAGCCAGCGGATGTGGTGATCTGAAACAGGCAGATCATGCTGTTGCCAAACGTTTCAAAGTTGAACATGTCATCAATCCCAGCTTCCCTCTTGACATAGGCAAAGTTGGACATGCCAAATATCGCGTAGATGAACATGACCAGGAAGAGCAGCAGCCCAATGTTGAACAAAGCAGGGAGAGACATCATCAAAGCAAAAAGCAGAGTGCGGATTCCCTTAGCGCCTTTAATGAGGCGCAGGATTCGACCGATTCTGGCAAGTCGGATGACTCTGAATAGGGTGGGGGATACGAAGTACTTCTCAATCATCTCAGCTAAGAACATTCCTAAAAAAGAGAAAAAAAAAAAACAGAAACCAAGGTACATTACCACTTAATCTCCATATCACAACAGAAATTTGGAAACATAGTTTTAAAATCAGTGGTTTTATGTAGCAATTAAAGATATTCTGTAGATTCCACTTGCGTAATTTCTGTTTTAGCAGTTATACTTAATATTTGCAGGTGCAATATATGTTGGATGATCATAATAGTTTTGATGGTTGGTTTAGCTAAATTACAAGTAAAAATGTAAAGTTGAATGACTTGGCCGTAAATCTTGCAATTGGAAAAGCTCACCATATAGCTCTATTCAAGTAAAAGTTCACCTCATATTCATGTAACCTTCTTTTTGGTTTAATTAACAAGACTTACCTACTATTGAGAGAATGACAACCACAAAATCAAAAATGTTCCAGCCTATAGTGAAGTAGTAATGGCGAAGTGAAATTAATTTCAGGACACATTCTCCAGTGAAAAGAACAATGAACACAAGGTTTATCCAGTATAAAATATTTTCCATTTCTTTGCTCTGGTCATCAGTTTCTACCATCATGGTTACCATGTTAAGACAAATAAGAATCATGATGCTGATGTCAAATACTTGCTGTGTCACAAAATCAAAGACCATGCCTTGGAATTTATTCTGAGGAAGAAAGAAAAAAGAAACATCCAATACAAACTGTAAATTTTTTTTTCCTATTAGAAGCAAGTAGAAAAACACATGCAGTAAGGCTTATGAGACTTCAGTAAAATTGTAACTAGTGGTCTTAAGCAGAGTACTCAAATACAACAACTTAGTTCAGCCTCCTGTGTTGCATATTCATACATAAAATAGTTGTAAGTCAAAAATAATTTTTTGGTTTTGTTTTTATTTTCCATTTCTGCTGACTAGTGCACTAGTTAATGATAACTTTCATTTGGGTATATTTCTGCTCTCTCTGTACCAATAAAAACTCCTTGTAAATAGCTATTTGTCTGATGTGTATAAATAATTTTACCCCTGGTCTTGGTATAGGTTTTTGTGGTTTTTTGGATCCCAGCTTTTTCATTGCATTGTAGTATTTCTTCTGCTCTTCTGTCATAAATATGTCTTGACCTCCAAAGTAAAAACATGAAATCAAAACTGGTTATAATCACATTTATACGCAGTACTGAGAAAACTCTTTGAGAATTATGGCTGAATGATTCAAAATCAAGAAGACTAAATTGGGAAGAGTCTCTTAGCTATCACATGCAGCTGTCTAAAATCTAAGCATTAAGTCTAGAAGTCTGGACATCCACTACTGCATCTCTCTCTCAAAATAAAGTTTTAAAAAAAAAAAATAAAGGCAGTGCAACATTTTTCTACAGTTATTTTCCTGGAATTCCAGGAAATCATTTTCAGTACCTATTTTCTTTTATCGGAAGAGATACAGTAAATAGTATTTGAGATAAACTCAGTCTGGGCTGCTCAATACTGTCACTTCTGAACTGTGATTTTAGTGAAATAAAGGAAAGAGACAAAGTCAGGTTTTCAGTACAGGAATGTGCTTTAGGTATCTCTCGTTTAGCAATCACATTAGCATTGGGACCCAAAGTCTTCAAGGTTCTTGAGAAGATGGATTATCAGACTTTGGAGAAACTTAGCTGAAGATTGAAGCACCCTATTAACAGCAAAATGCTCTCTTTTAAATCTTTCATTTTGATTAGCTTCCATGTTCAATGAAGTTCTGTTTAGCAAAAGCATGAACCTGCTTTTGAAATCTGACAGTGAAGACAAAGGAGGAATTATGGGGTAACCATGGTAACCTAACCAAAACCCATAGTAGCCTTCTTTAAGAGACAGCTTGAATTGAAAACCTATGATACTTCCCATACCTCTTGAAGAAATTTTTTCCTTGATAAGAGATACTTGCAGATATCTAATTCCAGGAATGCCAATGCACACATAGGACTGGATACAGACCTTTGTGGATGAGTGTGTGGGAAGCTTGATGATGTGAGAATGCATGGACAGGCTCCCTAACCATATACCTCTAGGTTTCTACAATGTACAGCTTCCAAATATCTTGCTTAGTATGTCTCATTATTAACATAAACCCAAAGAAAGTGATGCAGCCCAGTAAAGTAAAAGTAAACTAGTAATTCATAGCTGCTTTGGTCCTTGAGCTTTCATTGCTTTATCTATTTACAGAAAATAATTTTAAAGGCAAGCATCTCATACTCAGACCATCTATACCAGTGAGATTATCTACATCTGCACTGTGAAACAATAAAAAAAAGTCCTGAAATAGTTACAAACCACTCCTGCTCTGTGTAGTTTCAGATTGTTCAGTGCCACAAAGTAGAATTTGAATACGTGGAATCATTAAAACAGTATCTGTAGTTGTGTGATGAAATAATTCTTTGTGTTTCATAATCAGGTAGCTATTTTTTTGTGTGCTCAGAGAATAACTACAAATCAAGAAGACAAAAACCCTGAGAAATTATGAGTGCTTAATGTAGGGACCTAATTCAGGAGTTGGATCATGCAAGAAGACTTAATGAAATTTAGTCATGAAAAACCAGATGACTTGAGAAGGATCTGTCCCATTCACTAAATGAAAAATCTTATAACTTTAATGAATACTGCAGGTATGATTTTATGTCCTAGTATGCTGCAGCTTTTTAATTTTGAACAAGCTATGGGTGTATTTTCCATATATCATGCACCTGCAAAAATGCAGTATTTTAGAATATCTTTAGAAGGGAAATGAAACAATACTTATCTTCTTTTTTTGCTGATTGAAATTGTCAATAATGACACCAATGAACAAATTCAAGGTGAAAAAAGACCCAAAAATTATAAAGATGACAAAATACAAGTACATGTACAAGTTGTCTTCATATTTGGGTTGCTGTAATACCTAAGGAAAAAAAAAAGTGAAATATCATTCCTAAGATTTGCTGTGAAAATTTCAACCAAACAAGTGGCAACTTTGTGCAAAATGTCCCCAATGTTTTGTGTTTGGACAATATTCCTATCACTTATATCAATATATTTTGCCTATTCCACCTCTTGCTGATAGTATCTTGCAGTTTGCGTTCAGTTTTCCACATCCTGTTACCACAGAATCTTATACTAATTAGTTTTTTTTCATTCTATTGTATGGATATTAATAGCTTATGTAAGATAAATACACACTTGCAGATAGACAGACCTCAGGAAAAAAAAAAAGAAAAATATTTGCAGTACTTACATCTCTTGAGTCAATAGCTGCATACATAATATCCATCCAGCCTTTAAATGTAGCCTGTAAACAGTACACACCTGTTTAAGCATAGAGCCTTAAGAAAATTCATTTAATAATTTCCAGCAACTCAGTACAGCATCAGGAATAATTAGTAGCATTAGATTTCTAAAGAATTTTGCCTCTTGGCTTTCTCTTCAGCTGCTCATCGGATATACTGCTGCGTATCCCGTTACTTTGTCTTGATACAAACATTTTAAGCAGTATGATTAACTTATTTCTAATTTCTAATTACCAAAAACTATAGAAGGCATTTTAGTTCATCAAATCATATCAACTGCAAAAGCTATGCACAGCTGGATGTACAGCCTTATGTAACTGAGTTGCCACCAATGAAGACTGCTATGTAGTTCCACCCTCCCAAATCAGAAAGGTGGCAACAAAAGGGAACTAAAAATTTGATCATCTCAAAAAAGGTATTCTCCTATCAATCAGAATCTACTTTGAAGGATTTTACCTGGTTTAATAATTCCATGTTCACTTTAAATATTGTATTGTGCTTTACAGAGCCTAGATCTCTCAGATATATTCTGGGATAAAGTAGTAGGAAGTGTTTTATGTGCACTGAATACTTTATATGCCTCATAAATGACAGAATTTACTGAAATTTTGTAGCTATTTCCTCTGCCCAAAATCTGTAAATTTTTGTATTTGACAGTTAGGTGTAGACTGCTTCATCAGAATGTTCAAAACATAAAGTAATTTTCTCTGTTGTGGCAATTAGTTCTCTTTTAACTAGGCAACATCTCCAGGCAGAAATCACTTGGTTTTTAATCCAGTTGTACCCAAAAATAAAGACAAAAAAAGGAAATATTTCTCTGTTCTTTAATCCTCATTACAATTTTGCAAAACAAGCCTGCAGATCATTGGTTCCTTCATTTTCCTGGCCACCAGTTGCAGAATAGAATCAGGAATGGAACCTTTTCATCCATGTTTTTTGCTGTATCACCATCATCTTGAGGTTTCATTTCTAGTGGAAGTTTCAAAAAACCTTTTTTTTTATGCAGGACACAGAGCAGTTTGGCATCATCCTGAAGTGAACTTAAAATGAGAAGAAATTATTTTCTTAAAGGAAAGGTCCCTTACACTTTTGAAATAGTGGAATACTGAAAAGAGCGTGATAATCCTTAGGTGCAAATCCAGTATGCAGCAACTTTCACATCTTGGGGTCAACACAGAAAATATGAAGCTCAGGCAACTAAGAGCACAATGCTGAAATCAAACTCTAGTATCAGAGGAGCAGTAAATCAAGAATAAATCTGAGAAAAGTAGATGTCTCAGCTGAAGAATTTAAAGTCCTCGTGGAATACTTGGACTGCAAGGGATTAGGAGAGGTAGATAAGATTTATTCTATGTAAATTACTAATATATATAGAATTTGTCCTCAAAGGCTTTTAATGGTGAATACTCCACAACGTTTAAAAAATATTTATTCTGGAACTTGCTTTTATTATTTCCTAATATTTACATCCTTCCATTGCCATTTAAGACTCACTTGTCATAGCCATTACATATCTGGAGAACTGCAGCAATCAAGTTCATCCAGCCTCTTCTACATTTTGCAAACTGATTGTTGTTGTCTTCTTAGGTAGTGATCACTGTTCTTTCAATCTTCCCATGTAAATCTTGTTTTCCAGATGTCTTGGGGTGACTGTATGCTGTTGTATCCCCTACCACTGCTCTATGCCCAGACATGATTCCTGAGCCTTTCTATGCCTTTAAAACTGGATGCAAGAGACAGAGAAAAAAAAAACTGAGCGAACTTTTCAAAACAGTTTGCGCTTCAAGGACACAGAGATTAGCTACTTCTGCGGCGGGCAGAGGAAGCACTGCTTCTGACTTTTCAGTCAGCTTCTTCGGCTCTGTTTCTTCGGAGAGGGACGGAGAGTTGAGGTTTTTTTTCCTCTTGGGACTTCGGGTTTTTTTTCCCTTCTTCTCTTCTGGACTTGTTCGGAACACCAGAACATCAGAACCCCACCGGGGGACCTTCCACTGGCCTGGAGGGGGGCCCCCCATGCCAACACAGCTCCGAGGAGGAGGAGAGAAACTGCACCCACAGAAGGACTCTAAAATCTTTCAGGTTTTCTCTCCAGAGCGAGCGGTTTTATTATTTAGCATTATTATTATTATTTTCCTGTGTGTTTGTTAAATAAATCGTTTTTATTTTCTCCTTCACTTCCCTCCAAGGAAAATTTGTTTTTCCCGAACCCGGCTGGGGGGAGGGGTGGTTGTGGCCAGCCTTCCTTTGAGGAGACGTTCCTTTTGGACGTTTCCCTGAATTTGGCCTAAACCACCACACCAGAACTCTGACCACTCTCATTATTTTCCTCTGTGTTCCCTTACACTAGTTCGTCTCTTGAAATGGCAAGCAAAACAGGACTCAGTATTTCATCTAACAAGGTCTAAATAGGGCAAGATGATTACTTCATGTCTTAGAGTGCTACTGTTGTTTCTGTCTTGGTACACTATTTGCATTTTTTGGAATGTCATAACTTGAAATCAGCACTTCAGTCTGAAACACCACATGAAAATAATGGGCATACTTTTACTTCAGAAAGATGATGAAAATAATGGAGTGGCATTTGTGCAAAGTGTGTGCTGTTGCCTCAGATTCAAACACATGGTGATCTTTGGATATCATCCTCCAGGCAAAATGCAATTATTAAGATTTTTGCAAATTTATTGGTGTAGCCTAGACTAAGTAGAGTCAATGAAAAAAAATAGACTAATTTTAAAATATTAAGCTTCACCATCATCACTGAAGTACTGCACTATAAGCAGACAGTACCCTTTTAACTAGTGATAGAAAATAGAGCTGAAGAACTGAGCTGTATTATTATTATTATTATTATTGTTGTTGTTGTTGTTGTTAAAAAGGAAACTTGAAAAGATTGTGGGGGTGGAAAAATAGAAATATAATATATTGCTATCTTGTGTTTTCCACAAGGAAAACAGTGTTTTCATAAAACGCTAAGATATTAAAATTTTTTGCAGAAATTAAGAGAGTCAAGGCATCACATTCAGTGAAAGCATTATTTCTACTGTAAATGCATAGACCTGCTTATTTATCTGCAATGTGTTCTCTTTAACAGAAATAAGGTATCATTTGTGTATTTGTGTACACTGAATAGAAAATAACACAGAAAATGACCAAGAGATCAAATTACTAGTTTCTGTTTTGCATATTACCATATCAAATATATTGTATATTCTCAGTGACACTAAATCATTAGTTAGGAATAATTAATTGATTTCAAAGATTACAGCAGTATAACTGAAGTCAGCATCTGTTCCAAATGTTTTTTTCCCCCAAGGAAATTTCAATGGCACATATTGAAATACAGATTCAAATGTAGTTAGAAAAAACAGAACAAAAATCCCCCATCTCCTTTCCTATTGGTAAAAAAATACATCGATTTTTTTTCTCCCAATAAATAATTTCTAATGAAGTCATGCTGGAGTTTCACCACTGAATTTCTTTACCAGAAATAATCACCACGAAGATTCACATTCTCTTTTGGAGATACAATAGCATCTTGCTTTTAAAATGCTAACCTGCTTGAACTTTGAAAGTATCCTAAACTTTTAGACTTAGATTTCAGCTTCTGATTTTTTTACCATTCACCTCAAGAGATGTGTTTTCTTACTGATATTAGTAGCAACAGTATAGTATAATATTGTGCTTTGAGACCCACTGGTTTGCCACATTTTATCCTGGTAAGCAGGGTATACCCTTACTAGCAGGATAAAAGCAGGCCTCTGGGAAATTTACTTACCAAGGAATCCAAATACTAGGTTCAAGTTAAAAGGCATAAGGCCATAAAATTATCAGGGCAGATGCCACATCTCTTTATGTACACCAACCTCTTCCTCTTCGCTCATTGGTGCATGACAACTGTGAAAGGAATTTCTCCAACAGATCTGTCTCTGCTTTGATGCTTCTCTTTAGAGACAGAGAAATACTCAAGCAAGTTCAGACCAAGAAATGAAAAAAGAAGCTTGAAGACCCACATAAACCAACATGATCTACCCTGTATTACAGAAGAAAAAAATTCTTATAGAAGAAATGTGTACTCATATGACTGATGGCATGAATAATTATACTCCAACTTCAAATTATGTAAGAATTCTGGAAAACAGTCTGATCAACAAAGTCCATAAAACTTGGTTTTATCAATGAGATGTATTGTTAGGCTGTATTTTTGGGCAGAAATAATTATAACATTGCTATAGTACTGAAGATATTGCACGCATATCCCTCCCATTAAAGAAAAAAACCCAAGAAATATCAACCAAAAATTAGGTGATGTTCTTTTCTTAAGCCTCTCCTTCAGGAAAGTCATCCACCATCACTGCCAAGCAAACTCAAGAAAGAGCTTGTTAGAGAGTTTCTTTTGCTTCAAAAGTTACTATCACATATTTCTATTATTTGAGCCCAGAATACTTCTATCTGAAATTATCCCTCTGCTTTTGAGTGTTTCTCTGGGAAATATATATATTTCTTTTCCATATCACTCTTAAAAAAGAAGGGTTTTCTGCCAGAAACACTAAAAAAAAGTTGTTCACAGGATTCATTTATGTCTTTCCCAGAATAATAAGGTCGTCAGTGCCTTGTTTTGAAGTTCTTTTGGTTTGTTTTCATTTTGATTTTCTGTCATGAAAATGGTACTAAATTGCCATTAGCATTCACTCCAATTAGTGATACAGATAGTATGGACTTTATGGTTCTTCTAACCCGGAAAAGCTCATGGGATTTATAACACTCTTTGACTGACTGAAAGGGCACGAGCCAGAGGGCAGAATGGAGAATGGAAATAATGGGGAATAAGAGGAAGCTTTCTGTATTTATTTTCTAGCCTCCTAGCCTTGTATCAGTAATTCATGCACTGATACTCTTCACAGAGTTTGTTACTAGAAAAATGGCATTGACCTCCCTGGGGTTATTTTCTCAGGTCCAGCACTAATAAAAGTCTGTGCCTGAGGTTGTTACGGTGGAGAACTAAACCACTTCAGTAGAAAGCCCATTAATGTTCATGTTAGGCAAACAGAAAGCATATCCACTTGCAACCATGATTTTCTAATCAGATTTTTTGGGCTCAATGTCTTATTTTAGGCCAAATACTAAACTTTCAATAGCTTTATCTTTGTTTCTGACACAGTAATGTATACCTCTAATTAATACCTTAGCATTTAGTCATCTTCCTATTGCTGCAAGCTGTTTAGGAAGGGTGGGACAATCTAGGGCTATTACATACCTATTCATGTGTCATGTTTGTTTTGGACATGATGGTTTTGGAGTCTTGTTCTAGAGTTTGACTCAAAGTACTTTATATATCAAAAAGAAAATCACGTTATCAGCGGTTTTTTTGATTGAGAAAGCAATGTAAGAATCTCAAACAGTTATGAATTGTGGCCTTGTTTTCTTGAAGATGAAAAAACATAGATTCTCCACATTTTAATGCATTAACTGAAAATCAAGCTGATGTTATTCTTTCTTGGTCCTAGGGCTCTTATCATTCCATAACTGCAAAATCACAGCTATTAGCTTACTTACCAAACCCTAAAAGATGCAAGGCCAAGTTTCTGTTTTGTGCAATGACAGAAATGCCCCTTTTTTTCTGGTATGTCAAGCAAAAAAATCCTTCATGCTTTTACAAGCATTTTAGCAATACAGAAAAATTAAGTCCTGTTGTCATGGACATTCTAATCACACAAAAAATCCTCCATCATTAAGTGAGGGTCCCATGTTCTTGCGAAATCTCTACATTTTAGATACTGCACAAACAACTGGCTTGTCCTCCATGAGAGCTAGGTCTCTCTGTGGTAGGTCTAGATTAATTTTTCCTTTGGAACTGTGGGAACAATTGGCAAATTTCTCCTAATTTGCCTCCGAAAGAATCAAATTTAAGAACCTGAGTCTTCATGTAAGAAATACTTGTTGCTTTTCAATGAATAGAAGATTAAATAATCTATGCATAATCAGGACACTGAAATAGATATGACTGCAAGTAGCTGAGGGGTGGTGATTGCGGCCACAAATCCAGGAAGGAAACGAACCTGGAATAATTACCTGTGTCCCAGACTAGAATAGGTTACTAATAGAAACAGAGTTGCAAACTACTTGGAAAGAGTTTTCTTGATGTCTTGTTTCGCCTGAACACCTGTAATGAAGCATTCTGCCTCCCTAGGTGAGTGGATTACATAAATAAGGCAAGGAAAAGAAGTACTTAAGGTCTTTAGTTATCAAAATCAAATTGTAGTCAGTATTTTATTTCTTTAATACTATTGGTCCCTCTCCACTCCTTCCTGATGTGAAAGTAAAGTAAGTAATCATAATGAAATTTAAATTGACAGACTTATCAGTCACACAAGTAAGATGCTGTATTAGCTGGGAGAGGCAGTTCCCATTGCTCAGAACTATTGTTTAGACCTTGTGCAGGACAATGTCCATACCACTGCATCATGTTAATGATTGGTTTTACTGATATTTTGTATAAACAACATAAAAGCTGGAAACTTTTTAAAAAGCAATAAAAATGAAACCTAAGGTACTGCAGAATTAGATATTAACTTCAAAAAAAAAAATACATAGAGGTTGCTGAAGGTACACAACATAGGTTAGAGTCCAGTGCTTTCTTGATTAAAGCTAGGTTAGATTGTTAGCTACTTCAAAATACAAAGATAGACAGGGTTGTGAAGACACAATTTTTGACAGTGAAGGCATAATCTTATCTTTCTGCATATATTTTTTTTTCTTCTTCCCTCAGTTTTTGCCAAATAAACTCCATGAGGTCCTTATGCACAGAAATATCAGGAAAATATTTCATAGATTATAGTATCAAGTGCTATTTTTCTTTTCATATTTCTCTTCTGAATGAGAAATTGATTTTTATATCACGTATGTCTGCACTGGTGGCAGCCACATCCCTGAGATGAAATTTATTACCTGGAATTCTTTGTGACTTTAATCACACCAATGGAGATTTATTTTTCAGCAACTGGAAAACTTTAAATATTTAGATACCTGAATACCATTCCTAGGTACTTGTAGAAACTTTAAAAGTTAGAAGGGGCTCTAGAACTAAGGGAGCCATAAATAGGAAGATGTGTCATTAGGTGTCCTAAAAATTCTTTATTCGTCATAATAGACTCTACTTGCTGCTTATGATGAAAAGAGTAATCAACTACCAGTGTAGCAGTACTAGTAAGTCACAGATAAAAATCATCAGATAAATATTTTATCTCTTTGTTGCTAGAATTGCTTTTCACTACTGCATATAAACAGGAAAAGGTATATAAAGAGTGATCACTTACTACTTGAAGTAAAGAAAGATACCCAAATCCTACATTATCAAAGTTTACTTTCACGTTTTTCCATCGGGCACTTTGATTGTTTTTTATGAGTTCCTCGCACTGACTAAAATTGTTGATTTGGTCGACTTCAAACCTTTCATCAGTTGTGGTGTTAACACAGTAGTAGAACTTCCCAGCAAACAGATTTACTCCCATGATGCTGAAAATTAGCCAGAATATAAGACAAACGAGAAGCACGTTCATGATGGATGGAATTGCTCCTAAAAGGGCATTCACAACCACCTAGTACACAAATACAGGGGGAAAGAGAAAAGAGTATAAGCATATTTACAGCAGTACATTTTTGTATACTGTTTCACCATTCCTTAATAAATGCTTATTCAGAAACTAATACTAGAAATTTTAAAGCAGTACATTCATAACTGTAGCATTGCACCCTTCTTTTAAATTACTAACATTAGTCCATATAATGAAAAGAAAATAAGTGAGAAAATGAAAATAATTAATAGAAAAACAAAGGAGAAGACCTGGCAGTAGTAAGATGCTGCCTGACACTGATGTATTCTAGATAAAAAAGAAAAATGTGCTAAATGAAAAATATAGACATAATAAAATTCTAAAAAGGCATGAAATTATAGCTTAAAAACTGTTTAAAGCAAAATGGCAACCTGTAGATTTGACCAACATAGTTTTGAAATTTAAGCTGAAAACACAAATGCCATGAATCTAGAAACTAAGCTCTACATAAAATAATTATGCGCGAATTAAATACAGAACTTTATTGCCTTATTGTTCCATGCAAGTTTATAACAAAGATTAATTTCTTTGTATACGAAAGCAAGACAGGTTTGCAATATGTGTCTACTTGAATCAACATAATTTATTTCAAGCTCCAGTCTTGTTTTTTCATGTATTAAGTTAGCAATACCCTTCATTTATCTAAAAATGGATATATTTAGGACTTCTGATTTTGCATTTTTATTTACTTTTGGGGGGTTGCCTTCTCAGACACTTGCAGGCAAGATGTCAATAAACCTTGTGTAGATAAAAGGTGTATTGTTCTGATATTACAGTAATTAATCACATGTGTCTGTCAGACCTATCAAAACTTATGTGATGAGCAATTATTTTTCCTTAAGTATCCAATTCCGGATTCTCATTTAC
Source organism: Gymnorhina tibicen (assembly GCA_013399875.1). NCBI lineage: Eukaryota > Metazoa > Chordata > Aves > Passeriformes > Artamidae > Gymnorhina > Gymnorhina tibicen. Next base: position 1,307,467 of record VXAZ01001315.1, read on the forward strand.
AAGTTATGTTTTATTTTAAATTTTACATTTTTTCTTCTGTAAACTTTTGAGACCTGGTAGGAAGGTAAAATAAAATATAAAGTAGGGCTCTGATGCTCAGTAATCTAAGTCTTGCAGTGAGGCAGGAAAGGATTGGTACGGATATTGGAGTGTATTAAGTTGTCTTAGTCCATCTCTGTTCCCTGCGATATAGATGCATCCTCCCCACTACCAACATAGTTGTGAGCAAGCTTAGAACTGCTCAATCTTACTACCTGTATTTCACAGCCACTGGAAGGCCTTTGAAAGAGGAATATCGTGGTTGTGTTATTTGTCACTCAGCACCCTCCTCCCCACCTCCTCCCAGATGTTATGGCCAGGAGTTAGGACCTTTTTAGAGATCTTAGGTAGAAATGTTATTTTCAGGGCATATTTTCTTTTCATTTAGAAGGGTCTCCTCCACTGCCAGACAGTAGAAATGGGACCTTTCTGTTACAGAACAATCCTTATATTTTATAAAACCATGATTTAAAAAAAAATTTAGCTCTTTTTTTTTTTTAAATATCATGTGGTTTTGGTGATTAAAAGATCCCAGTGATAAATCTGTTGCTACTTAGCTTCATGGAACTGAGAAAAACATAAAAATTAGAAATGGAATTATAGAGTCTGAAATTTGTTCCAAGTCTGACCTGATCTATGACACTGTATAATGCTATTGTTGCTTTGAAATTCTAGGCCACTAGTACTTGTCTTATCTTTTTTCTCCCCACTCATAAAAATGTTCCAGATGTGTTACAGTGATTGAATTCCTCTGTTTAGTCTTGATGAAAAACCTGAAAATAAAGATGTCAAGAAACAAAGATGGGGATTTAGTTCTGCAACTTAAATAAATTAAGGTTACCTCTGCTCACACAAAGAATGGTTTTGCACGAATTGAGTACCTGCAGCAGTTACCTTTATAACAACCCTGACATCCATTGAACCACAGCACAGATCCAGAACAGGCAGCAGAATACTAACAGCAACAATAACTGTTACAACAATTATGAATTTATAATACTTGTAGAAAAAAAGGTTTCTACAAAAAGCATCAGTGTGTCTTGCATCTTTAGATGAACAGGTAATGCAGTCTCACCACTGAGACTATGAAAAGATCAGCCACATCTTCTTGGATAAGAAGAGAACAGCTTCCAGCAACTGTTCCAACAATGCTACCAACAACTTATTTCATATAGGTCACTGAAAACCCATCAAATGGTAACAGTTTTTGGTCACTACTGACCTGGCCTGGATGCGAACTGGTGACCTAGAGATGAAAGGCTCTGTATCCTATTACCAACCCCTTGAGCTATCCAGTCCCCCTGGAAGGTCTTTTAAGAAAAGAAGAAAAGAAAATTAAAACTTCTGGAAGTTCTTTTCTGTTTGCATTTTTTTCTGTTTGATTTTTTTTCCCCAACAGTGTTGAGGCTTTCCCCTATCATATTTATAATGTAAAACTGTATTTTTACACATTGGCCAGATGCTTATCTGACTGTAAAGTCCTCCTTCGGAGGAAGTCTTTAATTTCTTCAATACATACAGTTGGAGGTAAATGCCTTAACAGCGTTTTTCTGGTTTACTTTTTTTCTTTGTATTTTCTTTGAGAATGAGCTGAGGTATCTCAGGACATTAACCTAATATATATCCAAGATAGCACCCATACATACACAGACAACACCTACACACATAAGCTATAGCAAATGGACAGAAGAAAGGGAGAACCAATTGAAAAGTGAACTGAATGCAGAAAAGAGGTCAATTAGCATTTCTTAATGAGTTAATTTAGCAAATAAAATATGTCATTCTCATGTTGTTGGAAAGAGTCTGTAAAAGGTTAAAAAAATGTTGGCAACTACAGCTCTTATTTTTGCTTGCTATTTAAATCTAGATCAGATATACATGATTCAAAATGCATTTTTTATTTTAAAAGGGGCTGTTCCCTTCAGCCTATTTTCTGTAATTTCTTGATACAGAATATAATGTCAGTAAATTGGAAAAAGATGTTTGCATAGTTGTTTGTTTCATTTTATAAATTACCTATGCTTTTCCTCAAGGCTGGGATGTTGCTGGTCAGGCTGATTCCAGTGAGCAAAGCTGCAAAAGCCCACGTTGATTCTGCTTGTTCACCTTCCTAAAGCTTCAGGTAGGTGGAACAGCAATAAGAACAAGTGAGAAGCAACACCTGATGCCTAAAAAGACAAAGGGGCCCTAGACTATTTTACATTTCAGTCAACATTCATCCAGGGAAAAAAAATCATTGTGGGAAAACATGTCTCCTTTAGAAGAAGGCAGTATTTAATATACATGTATGCAATTCTTCATGTTTAAGTTTCCATAAGATTTATCTTCCAATATCAGATTTATACATAAGATAAAAGAATTACTGCAATACTAATTGTATGTCCTATCTTCTGACCAATATGAATTTATGTCACGACAAATTAGTAGTCCAGTTGTTTGTCATGGTTGCTGTTTGTGTCTTCTTTTGGAAAACTCTCCAAAAACCAGCAAAAATTGGACAAACATCACTTTTGCTATCAGAACTGCTCATATATATAGAATGAGGATTCTACAAAACACCAGCTTATCCCTGCTGTATGAATAGAACACAAGGAAGCTTTACTAGATTGAGCCCTGCTGTGGCAGACATAGCTGAACATGTAGTGAGATATAAATGTAATTTAGTTGCCAGAGGAAGGTATTTTCCATAGATCCTGGTACCTCAGCCACCACAGACTTTTCAGGAATTCCTACAGTGGAGCTGAGTAATGGATATATCAGGGCCTCCTGAAATCTGTTAAGAAACAAGGAAAAATTTTAGTAGTACTTATCCATTTTTCCCGTAACTATTGCAGGTTCCGTGAAGAAGTTCCAAACTCTGTTCCTGATGCAAATGAGGAGGAAGTTACCATCTTTGGGATGGAAAGTAAGATTATAGGACTGTGTCTGGAACATTCTTTCTACTTAAAATTAAAAAGTACTTTATTTGCCTCCACTTGGAAGGTGTCAACTTCATAATTTTATGCTTAAATAGGAAAAGTTTCCAAAGAGCTGCCAGAGAGAACATTTGCACTGAAAGACGGAGAAGTGAGCAAGGAGACATTGGTTTAGAGTCTCAGTGCAGCACATAGGTAAGATTGCTGGAATGTGCAGGAGGTATGCCGTGAATGGACACAGATGGAGGCACAGGTGACATATGGGACCTGAATTGAGCATGTTCTCGTAGTGAAGGACCTGGGGGACGACACACAAGGAAGTCTACAAGATTCTGAAACCACACTGACTTGACCAACTGGCTATCAAGTAATAGACAGGTGTCTTCTCTCTTAAACTGTGGAAGAGTTGAGGCAAGGGAGGAGAGGACGTGGTAACTGTATGTAAACATAGAATAACTATCCTAGTCAGGGAATCAAAAGAGCAGCTGAGGCAGACCATGAAGAAAGCCCATCCCTGAATTAAAAAGATTAGCATTATCTGATGCTGTAATAATGGCTTTCTGTTCTCCCTAGTACTATAAAATTGATGATGGAAACTGCCTTTCTCTGAGGTTAGAGGAGCCACTTCTACAAGTTGTAACACAGCAGAAAGTCAGTGGGATTGGAGGAAATGGTTACGGGGCTTAATTTGGGAGCAGCTAAGCCAGTTGAAAATGTTTGGCCTGACAGCAATGGAGGTAGTGGACCTGTGGGCCAGCAGACAGAATAAAAACACGGCCCAGTACCAAGGATTGAGACTGACCCTCAGTAGAGGCTCTGGGATCTCTGCCACAGTGTGAGGTTTGGAGATGCCCATGAAGGAAGATAACTGGTGATGCAGTACAGGAAAAATATTCCCATGTAAGATACCCTGTCTCATCTGAGTGCCTACATGGAATTGGATGGAAGATGGCTTTGGGGAGGGAAAGGTTAAAACTGGAAGATTTGGTGAAGAGGGAATAGTTTCTCTCAAAGTGAACTTGGAGCTGGGAATGCTAAGCATGTCAGTGTGGGAAAACTCAATTTATTAGGCCTAGTGTTGTTTATCTGCCCGTTTTGAGAAGCAGAATTCCTGTGTAGAGACAGTACACTCTCACAGACATGCTTGAGCCTCCTGCTGGGAGACAGAGAGAGATCACAGAAGCACAGCCTTGTGATAAGCTGCCATGTGCGAAGCCCTTTCGTATGCTGGGGCAGGCTGCGGGCCCTGCTGTCCCCACGAGGATGAAGTAATCCTAAGGGAGCATCCCCGTGTGTCTCTGCCTCCCAGCATTGTCAGCAAGGTAATGAAATTACTCTTTGCATTTCAGCTGTGTTTTGGTGGTCGCCCAGGTTACCTGTTGATTCACACAATGGCTATCTAAGGATTGAAGTTCTTCATGTTGAAGGGAAAAATTACACATACATTGTCACAGAAGTACTGTAGATGGGAATTTTACTCACAGATAATAACAAAAATTTATCCCATTTTATGAATGTTTATGTCAGGTAATAAACATGTGATATTGCAGTCTAGCAGATGAGGACAGAATGGGAAAGGAACGTAAAGAAAGAAGGAATTGAGAGAGAGAGATTGCAATAATTCTTTTACCTCAAAACTACATGTTTTCTCATGAGTAGCTTGGAAGGGTACCCTGGGAAGAAGCATGCTGCATATGCTTGGTGATCAGCTATGAACTGGCTGTAGAGACAACAGTGGATGAAAATTAGGTATATCTGTGAGAGAAAGTGCAACCTGCTTGACATGATCCAAATAATGGTTAGGGAGGAATCAGGAGAATTTTTAGATTCTAGGAACCTAAAAATGTAGATTAATCCAAGTAATTCAAACTTTCTCATTTTCAATTAATTACTCCTCTCTATTTTATCTTAATGGATTTCTTGCCAGAAACTAATTTTTATAAGTTTGTCCCACAAATAGAAATCAGAGTGGTACACCATGCACCATGTTGGTATGAATATATGATCTATAATCCACTAACTACATTCCATCATTCCAGTATTTACCTGACTAGAAAAAAAAGAAAAATAAAGAAATAAAAAAAATCCCAACCCAAACAAAAATCCCCACCGAAATCAAAATCAAATACCTCCATCTCCCAAAATGAAAAATATTAAACCACAAAACTCCCTAAAACCCCTTATATCAAACAAGAATTTCACATAACTCAAATTATAGCTGTTGTCTTGTTACCACTGAGCACATCTGAGAAGAGTCTGGCTTTGTCTCTTATCTATCTTCCAACCCAAATTACAGGCAATTTATGGATTTTGCCATTAAGAGGTATATAGTAAAAAGCTAGTTTCTGCCTGTACTACACAGTTTGCCTTAATTCTATGTTCATACATGTATTTTATTCTTAATGACATGATCTAGGATTATTTAAGGCCAGAATTTAATAACATTTAGAAAAATGTTTAGAAAAGTTATGAGAAATTTGAAAAAATAAAAAAACTCTTATTCTAGAAAACTAATGCTTATCTTTAAGTCATGATCACTAAAAAATTAGGAAACCAAAAGTTTGTAGAAGTAAATTATGATGGTGGGACTCTTCTATTATTTAGATCAATTTTTTAAAAAGCAAAGAAGTTTGTTTCCTGAAAGAAACAATGAATGCATTTTGTCAGTGTTAGGCATGAGAAGCACCTTGTGTGAACCAATTAAAAAAATTATTTATGACAACATCTTCAATTTTTTGAGTAAAATGGAGACTGTATTGGTAATATACAGTGAAGATTATTAGAAAACTACCATTTCAAGCAGTGATAGTAAAAAAAAAAGTTGGATTTAACTGAGAGTATTCAAAGGCATGCAGGTGGAAAGAACCAAAGAGATGCGTCAAGGAGTTACAAGTAAATCTTAACCTGAACAGTAAACAACAAATAAAGCTGAAGTAAGGGGTAAGAGATCTCAGAGGAGAAGAAAATCACTTCCTGAACAAGCCAATTACTGTAATTTATACTTTTCTGTAACTGTTACTGTACAAGTGCACATGACTGAAGAATGTTTCTGATAGTGAATTTTATCTTCAAAGAAAGCAAAATACTTTCTCAAACAATGCACAAGCTATTGCGTGGTGAGTTTATATCTTGGAATGCCACAATTGTTAGCAGAGATGTTCAACTAGATGATTCTGCAGTTCTGTTCTAGCTTTCATAAGGAAATTTAACTTGTTTAGAGTAGAAACACAAGCCTTTGTTATTCACGTAACAGTGTATTAAAAGCGAGCTACACTGTTGGATTTAACAGAAGACTGGAGGTTCTGGAGCAGACTGATTCTGTTTCCCACCAGAAATCAAGTATGCAGAAAGTGCTTTTGAAGACAATGTAGAAGAAAAGACATAATTTAACATACTGTATGATAAAATACAATAATTATCTGCCAAGCAAAAAATCACATGGCTCCACTTGTTTGAGAAGACCTCGTAAATGTTGTAAAGAGACATGAGCATGAAAACAGAGCAGTTACTTGATGTGGGAACAGTATCTTCATGGATGCAGTGAAAAAAACCCCAACTTTTCACCCTCCTTGTTGCATTAATGAAATTTTATCGACTTCTACATGCCCTGAAACATTTTAAATTAAAATGAAAACTATATTATGTATTCCATTCAGATTTCATTAAATTTTGATCCTAACAGTAAGGGTTTTCTGTAAGATACAATAAAGACAAATCTGGAAAAAAAAAGTATCAGTTTCAATTGTATAAGATAACTCTTCAGAAGTTCACTTCTAATTGTAGAATTACAGTCTAAAAAAATACTAAGATGTTTCCTATATGGTTTATGAGCATCTATATAGAGAGACTTCAAAGTTTATAAATTTTTAAATTGCCTTTCAGGAGACATAAAACATCTGATAAACTGTCCTTAAAACTCAAAGGTAATGAATAAGATCACAGTCCTCAAAAAATCCTTCAAGTGCATAATCTTTAGATCAACAAAATATATTCCTCTTTCTTTCAAGAGAAATTTGCAGAAAATATTGACTCACTTTCTTGAGAGTGAATAAATAATTGCTAACTGTGAGATAAGATGCTAAATTTACATTGAACATGGTTGATACGGGTATATCATTTACACTGAAGCTATAAAAACCCCTGCACTCATGATACCCTCCTGCACTTGGTGCTTGCAAGGGTTGTGGCTCTAAGATGTGGATGTTGCTAATGATTTTAGTGAATGTGAGATTTTTATGTCACTGACATGTCTCCTGCAGGACATTTCTAAACTCCAAGAAAGATAATACTCTTTGTGGCATTTTATAGAAAATTATGAAAACTGGTTTCCAACACAGGCCAAAGAAGACTGAATTCAGATTCCAAGAAGGGATTTTATATGTTATCTGTTGTGTGTATACACTTGGAGTGATTTACTTAATGTAACTTATAGGGTGTTTAAAATTATGCAAAAATTTAAACTGCAATTATATCAATATCTGTAGTTGTGACTATTTAGATCACAGTATTTTGGAGTGTGTTTAATGTATTAAGAGTAATGTTCAAAACTTTCTACAGGCTATTTTGAATATATATAGCTATAAATTGAGTAACAGGGTAAAGCATAGGTCTTTCCAAAACAATATAAAAGCCAGATTCAAATTTTTAAACAAAGCCAATTTTTATCTCAGTTAAAAAAGCAACTAAAAGTCTTAAAATAGCTGAGGTACCTTTCTCCTGCAAAAAGAACTCCAGAAACTCTAAAAACCAAAACTCGTTAGCTCATTTTCATGGGTTTTTTTTTAACATAAAAATTTCAAGGATTTATTTCCAAAGACTTAAACCAATTGAGAAGCAGTGTAGGATGGATATGAGAGAATCTACTTTTGCTGGTACTGGGATTTGCAGGTAAGGTTGTCTCTCCTCTTAACCCTTAATATACAATGTAGTGATTATCCAGACTGTACTCATCAAGGGTAGAAAAGGGGGAAATACTGTACCCATAATACAGATTAGGGGAGGAACCAGTGGTCTACCCCATCCAAGCTGAAACATATCCTATATGAAATAGAAATATATAGCCTGTTATTAGTTGTGAATCTGTAATGACAGACACTTGATGCTATGTTTTATAACTCAATTACATGAAAAATGTTTCTTTCATACTAATGAAGTTTTGAGTACTCTTGAAAATGCCTCATTGTCACTTTCCTGGTAAGGGAATTTTAAGGAATAGCCATTGAATTTTAGAGGATATTTAAGACATCAAATACTCTAATTTAGTTTTAAAAGTTATGAAATTGGACTGGAAATTTGAAATACAGTAAATGTTTAAAGCCATCAGCCAGAAATATGCATAAGGCATGCAAAACTGAAAGTGCAAGTGGATTTCAGATTGTTTGCTGCCTTCTACTATTTCTCTAATAAATCAAGCACGGCATGACATGCTTTATTTTGTGAAATTAGACACAAATGCATGCTTTATTGTCACTTAATTCTCTAACTCAGCAAAGCAAATGTACTCAGTATTCTATATTTTCAAGTAGCATACCAATTCAGAACTAGCGCAAAAGCATTATACTGCAAGTACTAAAAAGCTAAACAAAAAGCAATGGGTATATTCAAATCTCAGTTTGCAGCTACTTCTGCTTAGTACATACACTAATTGAGATGAGAATATAAACCCTAAGACAGAAATTTAAATTAAATTAAAGCAATCCTTTACTTTGCCTTCCAGCATCTGGGTGGAGTTGGTTTTGAGATTCAATATAGAAAGTATTAAAATTTCTCAGAATTCAGTATACTAGCAGATATTCTAAGTGCCTTTAATATGGCAAAATTTCATTTCTGTGCTTAAAGCAAACACAGGCTATGGATTGCTTGTACCCTAGTTTGGTACAAGTGATTCATATATCTTATATGCACTTTGGAAAGAGAATTTATCCTATTTATGAAACAGCATAATTATAAAATTAAGTTACAACTAAAGAGTATAGCTGAAGACTTCTAAGAACATAGCTTAAAATCTGACATGTCTTTCACATTTTGTCATAACAGAATAGTCATTAGTATTTACTAATTGCGTAAAGTTCTGCATTCTTCCTATTCACCAGAATGGAAAACTTATTTAAGAAAAACATTGACTGAATTAAAGTAGTGAGTACTTGGCAAATTGTTTTACAAAATGATCCAGAGCCTTTTATATCCACAGCCTCTTGTGGAATACTTAAGATATTCTACATTTTCAATGCAAAATTTGCACAGTTTTGAACATGGGTAAACATTAAAATTTAAATACATGCTGAATAAAAACTCAGTTTGTTTTATCACAGCTCAGTGTAGGTATGGGCAATATAAGAAAGCAAAGAGGGTTGATTTATTTTTATTTTCTGCAGGCAGAAAAAAGAATCTCTTTTTATGAATTCTTATGAAATGAACTCAATTTCTGAGAAGACTGCAATTTG
>VXAZ01001316.1:0-43103 GCA_013399875.1 Gymnorhina tibicen
AAAAAAAAGTGCTGTGTTGGTAAAGGACATTTGGAAACCCACAGCAGCAGGTGACAGTGCGTTACTGGGGAGATTAATTACTTCTCACGCTTCCAGAAAGTCCATTAAGAAATCTAATCTACACAACGGGCTCTCCTACACACATTACTTGTCCATTAACATTCTGAGAGCAATTAGCAATTGAGCAAAACAGGTGATAGCATGTGCAATCCCTGTGAAGTAGTGGAAGAGAGATTTCCATAATATTTTCACTTTGAAGCAGAAACAGCATAGCAACAAGAAGTGCAGCATCAAGCACTGTATTTGCACAGTCTGGCCAGGAAAAGGACATGGCAACAGTTTGAAAAATTTGAACCACTGTATCTAAATAACATCTGAGTTTCATTTAGTTAGATTTTCCCTCCTTGCCACTTTCCATTTCCATAATACCAATCTGTATTTTTCCCTATCTCTGGTCTTATCCTCTTTCTGCCGCCATTTCTGCTGTCCTTAACTTCTCATTTTAATCTTTTTGGTGTGCTTAGTGGTACTGTGTCGATCAGCTTTTTTTTACATGGCTCATGTCTATTGTACAGTCATCTGCCACCATTTGTGTTGGGAAGATTTTGTTCCTTTCTCCTTCTGGGACTTTAATGCTGACTTTTTTCTCATTGGCCTACTCATACTCATCTGAATCACACTCCATGGGTGGTTTTTTTCACCCTGTGAAGCATCAGGGGAACACAGTGAGACCTTTTATCAGCAGAGAAAGGTAAAATAGTGTAGGAATATGTTTCTCACTGACAATTTTCCTTCAAAGAACTCTTTCTTGCTTCATCCCACTGTATTTTTGGCTCCATCTACCTTTTGGGCAGCATTTATAAAGTTGTCTGATCTGACCCTTTTTTCCAGGTCTTTAGCTTTGTCTGCCATCTAACTTGATACGGATAACAATTCCTTGGCACCTCTAGCATAATTATACATCATGAAATGCATTAAGGATTTTCAGTTGAGGCAGCTGAGTCTCCACAACAATTCATGATTTGGCATCTCTTTGAAGCTTGTCAGCAGGGCCACCAATTATGGTGATGGCGGGGTTTGTGATGTGTATGTAACAATTGTCCAGAAAAAATTAAAAAGTCACCAGCAAATTTCTTGCAGTCTATAGCAATGAAATCTAAATGGGTTTTAGTGAATACATCCATATCATGGACTTGATCTAAAGATATTTAAATGAAAGTTTTGCATCCCACTGTTAGTAGCCATTGAGTATATCTTCAGGATTGAGGATTTTTTTCTTCACCCTTATTTAATTTTCCCTCCCTTATGTGTTTCACTTTTAATTCTGTGTTCACCTGGTTCAAAAACACTGTTATATTTCTTTAATCTGTCTTTTACTCCATTTTCATTCCTCTCTATCCTCTAACACCCCTGTTCACACAATGATGATTTAGTTGAAAATAAGGCAAACGGAATTAAGAGGCAGAACTTATGTACACTGAAGATATTCAGGTCTAGACTTTACAATCCATTATTTCAGATGATTCAGAAATAATACAGTTTATCCTACTGCAGTATTTAGTATGAATGAGATGGCCATCAATTCTTAGATAATTGCATTACTGAAAGGACAATAAGTACATGGAACAGGTTACAGGAGAGAATATGAAAGCAAGGTGAGATTAGTCATAGTATAATAGAATCACAGAAGTGGAAAACACCTATATCATTCCACAAGCCCCTCTACCTTTCCAAGCCTAGATTACTTTCCACTAAAACACAGTCTCAAATTCTTTGTTGAGTCTAACTTGAGAGGTGCTGGTTGGCATTCACCTCCCGGTTTTCAGAGATTGTTCTTTACCTCTGGGGAGGCTTCCTCTGCTTGTTGCTTTCGATGAACTAGGCATGGGGTAAAAGAACTGCTCTTTCTTGAACAGCAAAACTCACACTGCATGCCATAGTCAAAGCGATGGGCTCCTGAAACAGGAGTGCTGAACAGTGAGATGGAGAGTGTGGAAGGAAACCACAGAGAATGGCATTGATTTGAGTGCCCTGGCAAAGAGACCACTGCACCACAGCCTGCAAACAGCAGCCTGTGGAGTCAGCAGAAAGAGCTGTACGAGCTGCTGGAGGTCTTGAACAAGATGCAGCTTCAATTAACAGTGACGCACCAGTAGAAATAAGTGTGGCTGCATTTTCAGGACTCAATTAGCATTAGCCTACTTAATAAGGCAGGAAAGTTTTTGAGAATATGAGAGATGCTGAAATAGTAGAATCTCAGGAAAGAATCTGAAAGTTTTGCCTCTGGGTAAACTGAAAGAACTAGCTGGAAATGGAGAGGTAGTCTAGAAAGCAGAATAAGCAGAACAGATAAAACAGCATGTAACTCCTTGCCTGTAATTTACCTACAGGAGGAAACCAAGAAAGAAGCTTGTTAGAATATGGTACATCTTGTCCTGCAGCTAGTGAAGGAGAAAAGGAGATAATAACTTATTATTATTATTATCAATACTAATACTACTACTACTAATATATTTCCCTTTCCAAAGGCTCCAGCAAGACTTTTATTATATGGAAAAATGTCACACACATTTTTAAAAAACAGAGGGCCATGTGCTGGAGTACTGTTGGAAGAAAGGCAAGTAGAAAGAAAGAGGGATGAGAAGAGGCTGGAAGAGGTAGTAAAGATGATGTGTCTCATTCTTCAGCCACTCCAGAGAATGTTTTGTTGTGTGGATTTCCCTACTGCGAGCACTGTGTGTGAAGCAAACACATCTTGACAATACAAACCACACCCAAAACTCTGCTTCACTATCTGATCCAAGTGTCCCAGAAGATTAATTTTCAGACAACAAAACTACTAAATTGTAATTAGTAATGTCTCACCTTGTGGCTTAATTCTGAAATCTCACTGTTTGAGATTGGCTTGGGGCTTAGCCTTGGTGTCCAAATGAGACACAACTGTGGAATTATCAGATTGATTTACTGATTGGTGCACAGTGATTCATTTCCCTTATTAACATATTTTAGAGACTTTAGTGGTGCTTTACTTCACTTAAAGAAAGTGTATAAGGTTGTCTCCTTTCTTGGATATATTCACAAGTTGGGTGGACACAGGCCAGAGCTACCACTCTGGTTAATGATGGTCTGGGCAAGGGCCTTGGGCAAGAGTTCTCCCGAGTGCTATCCCACCTCAGCCATTAAGTGAAGAAGAACAGCGTGTACTTTCTGTTGAGGATGTGTTTTTGGGGGGATAATGATGGGAATTTACAATATTAGTGGGTATTAGAGATAGAATTAAGAATGTTTTGGCAAGAGGTAAAAGTCACTGCATTTAACTCTGGCAGGAGCAGGGTGGGGAGGGTAATCTCTTGGAGAAAAACCAGGATCTCATAAATGAAGTTGCTGGTTGAGTTCTGTCAGCTGACAAATTTGTTTCAGAAAAGTAAGGGGGTTGTTTGATAATTAAGAGCATAAATTTATTTTTTTTCTATCATTATTATGTGTTATTACTTATGTAATTGTTATTTTTTTGCTGTAACATTTAATAATAATTATATTTGTACATAATCCATTTTTATATAATTATACATATATTTATATATATACAAAATTATACATAATATATATTTATAAATTACATTTATACAGAATAGATTTAATAAAAGCTAAATAGTTTTATTATGTAATTGTTATTATGTCTAATTATTATGTGTTGCTAGGACTTTTTGCTTAGGTTTTCTATCAAAACAGAATTCAGGTCAGCCAACACATCCTTGAATGGACTGTGTAGGAAATTCCCTGCAATGTTGGGGTTTATAATGAGATTTCTGCAATGTCATGCTGCTCTTCTACCTGACAAATAGTTGGCTTTTATTTAATGACTTTTGTTCTAGCTACTGTTCTATGCAGAGCACAGAGCAATATCTTATCAGGGAATATCTACACTCAAAAAATATTTACCCTATGATATCTGTAAGGTAAATGTTACTTTATAAATTAGAATATTTGTCACTCCGTGGAGTTGTTTGCCCTTTCCCAGAAATACTTATGCAGTACAATGAGAGTATTTACCCTTCAATTTAACCAGCAAATATTTGTAGGCCACCATCTTTTATGTCCACCACCTGTTCTCAAGGCATCTCACTGCCAAATTATTTTATTTCTCAGTTTCTTTTCACTTTTTTTATGGTAAGTTGTTTTCTTCAAGTTTTTTCTGTGTCTATTCCTCAGCTCTCTCCTTCCCATTGATCACCACATTTCTGGGAACATAGGACCAAGGAACAGGGTCAGGTTTCCATACGCCCGAGGCAGAGCAACAACAGAGGAACATCGAATCATACAAGCGTAGACTGGCTTGGGTTGGAAGGGACCTTAAAGATCCCCCAGTTCCAACCCTCCACCCCCACGGGCAGGGACACCTTCCACTATCCCAGGTTGCTCAGAGCCCCATCCAACCTGGCCTTGGACACTGCCAAGGATGGGGCAGCCACAGCTTCTCTGGACAACCAGGGCCTCCCCACCCTCACAGGGAATATTTTCTTTCCAACATCAAATCTAAAACAACTCGCTTCAGTTCGAAGTCATTCCCCCTTGCCCTGACACTCCAAGCCCTTGTAAAAAGTCCTTCTCCATCTTCCTTGTAGGCTCCCTTCAGGTATAGGAGGGCTGCCATTAGTTCACCCCTAAGCCTTACCCTTTTGTTTTTTGGCCGCTCATCCTCACATTTGCAAATCACAAACCCACAAGTCAGGGCTAATTTGTAGCACACAACAGGCTCAGGTACAATTTGGTATCTGACATCCCCCCAAGCGCCTTTCTGCACTATGGGTTTGCAGTTTATTCCTCCAACTGAATAGCTGTTGGAAATTATTTTCCTCTTCAGAGAAATTTCCTTTCATTTTCCTTTTTTAAAAATCTCTCATTACCTTTTTTTATGTAGAGTAGAATCTTATAAGTTGTTGTTCTTCACTAAGGATACTTACTCTTTTTTTATTGTTTCAATTATATTTTAAAAATAATACTCGCTTAGTTCCCCTCAAATATACTTAGAGTTCTTAAGTATTACATCCACTTCATAAAAAATGCAGATAATACAACAAAAATTACCAGTAATCATAAAACCCCAGAAACTAGAATTGATTATTTCAAAATTAAGTTAATGAAGACATTAAAATGTTGTCAGGCTGGAGCCCTAAATCCCTTAGTAGAGTCCCTTTTCCCCCAGAAAATATTGTTCTAGTCTATCAAAAAAGGAGGTCGATTATAAACTGAAGGATTCCTTTCATTTTTCACCAAAAAAGTCATCTTTGGTCTTTTTTTTACTTTCTGCTTCCTTGGTACAAAAGGAAACTCTTCTGCTCTGTCCATTGTTGATCTGAGTCACATCTGAATGTTTACACTGAATAAGAGTGTTCTAAGTCTAGATCAATTCAAATTCAAACAGAAAACTCTTACATCAAACCCTGTGCCTTCTATCGTTGTCTGACATTACATTTGTAATGCAATTGCCAATTCAGGAAATATTTGCCAAGTGGATAGGCAATCCATTGATCACACAAGAAGTACCTGTGTGTGCCAGACAACAGCAGGAGCTGTGTCTTTTCACAATTCTTTAGAAGTACACTGAGACCAAAAACCAACCCAAAATGCTTTATACCCCCCACACCTGCTGCTGAGCATGTTGGGGATGCTGGTGGATTTATCCTCTGTTCCCTGTTAGGGACATGAATCTGCTCATGGGAGGTTGCAGGTCAGAGCCAGGAGAGAATTTGAGGCTGACTCCTGGAGAGAAATTCACAGTGGTGAATAAGGTGCTGGCAGGGAAAGGGGATGTGCCAATGCTATCCAGTTGTTGCTTCAGGTGTAGAGGTGAAGGTGTGTTTGGGCAGGTAAGGGAGTGAAAAGAAATTTCCTAATGCAAACAGCTGGAGACATTGAAAAGAAATGATTGTGGCTAGGCACATGTAACTGTAGTAACCTGAAAGCCTTTTCTTCTCTGAGTGATCTGTGGTGGCTGGATGGACAGGCACTGACCTGTGGAGCTGAGAGGGGGTGTGGGGATAGAGGGGAGATGGCAATTTCCTAGGCAGCGTTCCCAAAGGAAGAACCACAGCCAAGCTATCTGCATGCTTAGCAGCTCTTGTTCTCTTACAGAAGAAAATAATTTCCAGAAAATACTGGACTACTTTCCTTCGTTTAAAATATTCTTTTCTCCTTTTTTCTTCTTCTCTTCATTTTTCCCCCCTAAAATTTAACCCAGATCCATTGAATGTAGCATGTATATATGCATGACAGATTAGAGGGTACCTCTGACCCCCTGCTGCATCATTCAGAGAGGTGTGTGTAGAAGCACATTTCTTAGCTGACAAGCCCTCCCCACAGGAAACTCCTGTTCTCCAAGAGAGGAGAAGGGAGCAGACAAGGCTGTGCTCTCTTGGGTGTCTTTGTAGCAACTTCCAGCCTTCAACTGCAAGGGAGCCAGGAAGTCACTTCTGTGCTGTAGGTGGGAGGCTTTTCTAGGAGAGCCCCAACAGAGATTACACAGAAGTACTTGTTGTCTTCTGCTTAGAAAGTAAAATAGAAAAAAACCCCTAGGACCAAAAATTGGCTAAAACAAGACTAGAGCTAGATAAAATGTGGCCACATCTTTGAGGGACAATTCAACACAGACAGCATAACCCTTCTTTTCTGTTCTGTGCAAATAACATGATTTTAACTAGTCCCAACCAGTAAGATGGTCTGCAACAGCCTGGGAATTCTCTCCCACCTTGCTTTTCTATCCTGACTGTTGATAAATATCTCAGTAGTTCTTGACTGAACAAATACAAATACTTCAAGGTAACATTATCTAATTAAAATGTTCCTCTTTCAGAAATTCTCTAGATTGTTTTTTTCCATTTTCTCCTAAGCATCCTTAGCAAAACTGAATCTCCTGACTGAGTTGTGGTCATTTGCACTGGAAATATAGCATCTTTTCTGGTTGGAGCTAAGCTTATAAAAAAAATATAAATAGCACGTACCAAAAAGGCTGCCAAATTTTTAGCAAAATACATTTGCATGGATTTCTGCCCAGGGTAGAAATTCCTCTTTTTGCAATTGTGTGCAATTTATGACCACTCAGAAAATATGAGCCATGTCCTCTCCTCTTTTATTCAGCATAAGCTTCAGTGAAATCAAATTACACTGATGTAAAACCATTGTAAATGAGATCAGAATCACAATCTGCCTCACCCAAGACAAAACTGTTTTGTGGCTAAATAATTTCATTTTGTGATTAATTTAATATTAGTGATGGGGCCCAAATGTGTTCTGTAAACTGCTTTATGAATAGAATTTCATTCTCTGAGGTCAGTGAAATACAAATGAAAAAACATTCTATTATCCAAGGTGCCACAGTTTTTGTGAAATGTTTCCTTTTATACAAAATTCCTGTTCTTCCTGAAATCCAAACATTGACTTTTAGAGATTCTTTCACTGAAGGTGTTGCATTTGGTTTGTTTGGGTTTTTTTGACTCTAGAAAGACAGGTTCTTTACTTAGCTGGTTAATTATTGCTGAATATATTCACTGTTGTCGCTGTCTCCTAGCTAACATCTAAGTTTGTTTTACCAGGAAACCAGTGCATATCCATAGCTTGATTTGTTACTTTTATAATTAGCCAGCTAAACTAGCAGTTTATAAAGTTGTGTCAGCACAAAGAAAATCTACTTGGATTCAGAAGGACATGATATGCCCTGTGTTTGCAGAATATTAATTGTGACTGGAATAAATATTGATTATGCCCTTTGTAAAATGACCGATAAACATTTCAGTATTCTTTTAACACAAGCTGTTTGTTCCTGATAGATTGCCGTACTTTCCCTGAGGAAAAGTAGGGGAAAAAAAGTTGGAGAACGCTGCATTAGATGTGGGAAAAATACTCAACAAATGATCTTGTTAACAGAAAATTGTGCAACCTTTACAAAATTTTAATTAGAGTCTTAATTTTATTCATTCCAAGTGTGCTGGTGTGAAAAAAGAGAGCTGTACTGGAGGATGTTTCATAAACTCCAAGTTGAAGATCCTGTTCTACAGGAATTACTTTATCACGTAAATTAATGTAATGCTCAGATCTGGTATTGAACTGAGAAAACAGCTCTTAATAATGTAACTTCTGCTGTAGTTCATAAAGCTGAGACAAATAAACAGTGTCTTGCCTTTTTTCTGTCCCGATGCAAATATAACCATAATATATCCCCAGTCTTCTCTAGAAACTCATTATTCATCCAGGTTTTGGCTCCTGAAAATCACCAAATTCTGGACTTTTTAATGCAGAGAGAGCTCACAGTCTTTCAGCAGAATGAATATTTTACTATAGTAGAATATTTTACGTATTTTAAATCTTAATTTCTGATGTTATAACTCCTTCTAAGCTGCAAGGCTCCTCAGATTGATGTCACCAAGGTCCAAAAATTTTCCCTTCCTCCAGTATGCTTCATAAGGATTAACACATTAAAAAGGCAAAAAAACTCCTTCCTCTGTTCTCAGTCTCTTTTGTTGTCCATCTTTTAATGTCTTCTGATTTAATTTGATATTGAGATTTGTAGTTACCTTCCTTGCTGTGTTCCCTTAAATGATCAAAATTTTTCCTTTTAGGGAACAATGTTCAGATCTCAGGATGTTCTCATACTCATTTTATTCAGGCAGCTCATTCACTATTTCCACCTCTAAGCATTTAGATTTTACTTCTGGTTGACAAGTTCCCTGCCTGAGCACACTTTGTCAGAGACATCAATGTACAGGAGCTCTTCAGGGCTCTCCAGTTGTCTGCAGATGTCACTTCCAGATTTTTGGTTACATTCTACCTTCTCATAACCTCTCTTGGATAAAATACAATCTGACATATAGCTTGAAATGAAGAGGTTAATTGAGTCTATATAATTGATTCTGTACTTATGTTCACAGCTCAAGAATGTTGGATCTAAAAACATATAATTATATATTCCTGGCCACCTAAGCTGGGGCAAACCTTATAACCACCGCTTAGTCCAGATCTTATTGATAGAAGTCTGCATAAAGACAAACCATTTGTTTGGGTTTGTTTTTTTTAACATCCTTACATACCAAAAAAGTGGCACCACATAGAAATCGATATTTTCATTAGCGGTGTTACTCCTCAGTGATATTCTGCTTTAATGAGGAAGGACAGGTGAGGAAGGACGGTCCCCTGGATGTGTGGTTACAGTGTGCTGCTTCTGTTAAACTCACTGCAAAGGGACAATCCTCCCTGCAGTAACTTCTTTGGCTGAGGCTGCTCCTGTCACTGGACACTATTTCTTTGTTAGCCAGAAAACCCAGCCAATATTACACTAGATTCTGTGAACAAAGATGCTTTCTTATTCTGTCATTCATTACCTAAGATTCTGGGTAGCAGATTTACTGAACTCTAGATAAATAAAACAAGACTAAGTTATTGCTTGCTCTTACTTTCACCAGGACATATCCTGATTATCTGCAGAGACCTCCCACTTGGAATTTGCACACAAGTACCAAGCACAGGGAGCATTTGCACTCTAAGTGAGGAAATAATTGTAGCAAGGTGGCCATCCAACACATTCTCCTACGTCAGAGAGAGCAAACTCTATTCCACTTTGCACCAGGAGATTCTGTTCCCTGCACACAAATAAACAGTAGGCATGGTGCTTTCTAGACACAAATTACCAGCTACTCTTCCAGTTAAACAGAACCAGGTCTGGCAAGGAAAAGAAGACATTTTGCTGCCTCTTGTCTTATAACAGCAGAATCAGGAGAACAAGAAAGCAAGTGAGATGGAATAGATGAGAGTGAACTGCGATCCTTGTGGAAATCAGTCTCCAGAAGAAATGCTTGTAAAATGAAAAAGCTTGTTTTGCATTTTGCTTCAAGGTTCATTGTGCCTGGCTTTGCAGCCATTCTGGGCAGAGACGAGCAGAAGTCACTTAGATGTCCAACTGGATGAAAACTGACTCAAAGCTTCAACTTTTTTTCCTCAGCGCTGTCTTTAACAGATGCCCCGAAGGGACCTCCGTGGGCAGCTCTCTGTTACTGCTGAGCACCTGCAGCCCTCCCACCCGGCCCTCTCTGGCAGTACCAAATATATTCACCTGACTGGGTGACTGAACAAACTAATCTATCAAAGATGTAATATCTTATGAGAAAGGGAGAATGTCTCAGAGGGGGACCAATAATTGGGACTACTGCATGAGGGAGCTAAAGCACAGTCTGAAACTAACATTAAAAACCCTGCATTTTTTATCTGTCACTGACATTTAAATCAGAAAATCCAAAATCTGTGCAGTGCCCAGTGAAACAGCAAGCTTTAAAATAGTTTTAAGTGGCAGAATAACCAATTAGCCTTGAATAATGCGAACTGAGCAAAGCACAAAACCCCTGTGTGCTTCCCTAGTGGAGCAGGCTGAGGCCACCTGGGGTAGTTTGCTGTCTCCAGTGATACCTAATGACCAGCATTTCAAAGGAAGCTCAAATTTTCAGGAAGCTACTAATTACTCCTTGCTGAACCAAGAGCACAGCTGATACAGCTTCTGATCAGTTTATGCTTGGACTAGAAGCCCCTGCATGTTTTTCTTGGTCAGTGTAATTGCATTTTCTGTTCGTGCTGAATACCTTTATTTTTTTAAAACAAAATCCAATACTGATAATGGTTGTTTACCCTCATCTTGAGTTTTCATGAAAAAAAGCTATAATCCCATTTTTCTTTAAAAACAACCCCAAAACAACAGTGGTCCAGTTGCACCGGTACTGTGGGAAGTAGAAATTACAAGTAAGAGATTTTGTTCTCACACATGAATGAATTCTGCAAATACTAACAGAGCTGTGGACAACTGCCCAAAATATTAAACTTATGGGAAGCCTGGTCATTCTCTTTTTCGATTTTTTTTTCCCCAGGGATAGGAAATAACCGGAAAAAATACCCAGCTGTAGAAGGCTTAGGTTAGAAGAGGGCAGTGCTCAAATTCTTTCAGCTCTGCATTGCTGGTTT
Organism: Gymnorhina tibicen; assembly: GCA_013399875.1. Lineage (NCBI taxonomy): Eukaryota > Metazoa > Chordata > Aves > Passeriformes > Artamidae > Gymnorhina > Gymnorhina tibicen. Next base: position 10,999 of record VXAZ01001316.1, read on the forward strand.
AGGTATGGCTTAGGTTAAAGGCAGCCCAGAACACTTTCCTTCTTCATTCCTGAATTCAATCCATTCCAGGATGAACATTATTAAAAAAATAATATTGCTCTCAATTGATGTTAGCACTCTCATGGACAGAAAACATTTCAAGAAGATTTGGTTTTATGACTTCCGTTAATAATTTCAAAACAAATTTAAAGACAGTAGAACTGGAAAGGCAATTTGCCTCTGTTTTCAGATTGCTGACTGCTTAATCCTCGGTTATCACATCTATAAATTGGAAATCTGGGGCTTTCATGCAAGTACTTCAGCCAAGGTTTCTTGTGGCACTGGGGACTGTGGAAACCTGGCTTTTCCAAGGAAGGCAGGGAGTGAAAAAGGGGTCTTCTCATCAGGGGAACTATTGCTATCTGCATTTGGTCTGTTTCTGCAGCAAGCCATAAGGATCTGAAAGACACAATTGCTCTGTGGAACTGCTTTAAAGAGAAGGGGAAATTACCCCTCTGTAGGTTTTATCCCATCCCTATGCAACTTCATCACATAACAATTTCTAAAGTGGAAAGACAGGAAAAGGGATATCAAGAGGTTCCCTCTCTCCAATAACCACCTTACCAGATATTCAAGGGTGTTTTATAAGTGTTCAGATGGCATCTGAGGCTGATCACCAGCTGATGACAGTATCAACTTCCAGCATCACAGCTTTGAAATTTTATTCTATAAAATCGTTTTTGTGGGATAGGGAGAAGAGGAAAAAAATAAATGTGGGGTAAAATATTAAAAATCTCTAGGAAAAACATCAAAGGGAAAGAAGAATTTGGCACTGAAATTCCTTCCATCTTAGATCTAAATTATGTTGTGGGAGCAGCATGAAAGAGGGTTTGAAGGCTTTTTTAATTTAGATTTTTCACTGGAAAATAAATGTTCTTTTCAGATGTTAGAAACTGTTCCCTCAAAAAATATTTCTTACATCTTAAAATAACCAGGTTGTACTTCTTCTGATGGCAAAAGAAAGATACAGTGGCTTAAGCAGTCAAAAAGTCTTTTTAATGCTACCAAGGGAGTATATCTTCTTTGGAACATAAAATATATAAAAGGAGGATTCATTTTTTTTCTTCTTCCCAATAAATTTAATCTGTTCTATTCAAAATTTCTGAAGAGCAAAATATTTTTTCTCTTCAGAATAGTCATGGAAAATTAAAATCATTTACAAAAAAATGATGAGGCAGGTTTAATGTGATGTTTGGAATTCAGTCTTAAGTCTACAGAGGCCAGATTATTAGAATAAATCAGCTGCTTCAGATTTGTTAAACTAAATGAAGAATGTACATTTTATGAGGTGGAAATGTTGATTTATTTGTATAGTATTTTTTTGCTTTGCAAACATAATTTTCAGTTGTCTAAAACTGCTGCCAGAATTGACTACATTTAAGGAAAATGCAAAAAATTTGAAACAAATGAGGTAACCAAATTAAGTCTTTTTACAGATGTCTCAGAACTTTGTGTTGTAGTCAGGTCTCAACTTCCAGCCAACTAGTAAACTTTTGTCTTTTCATATCCTTCCTCCTTAAAAAGTGGTAATGAATCTCAGTATTTTCCATACTGGTCACCAACTTAAAAGGGAATAAAACAGCAGAGACAGACCAAGGAAGAGACAAGTAACACAAGGATGTAAAAGGAAATGTGCTCCACTAGGGTCTGTTAGTGGAGGGGCAGTCTTTCATTTCTGAATTCTATTTGAAATTTTAAATCAAAGGTAGCTTAGCAAGGATCTAGAGAATCTGCAAACATTTTACAGTGTTTTTCAAAAGGGGTGTTAGCAAAAAATTAAATAAAATTTCTTCTATCAATTGAGTCTCAACAAAGAGAATAAAACTCATCATTTCCATACACCAAGACAACAGTGGGGCAAATTTATGGAAGTTTATGTATAAATATTCATATGAATAACACATAGAGAACCTTCATGTGATGGCAAATAGAAGACACATCTGAGATGCCTGTTAAAATTCTGTGTGGACTCAGCCATGCTGCATTCACCAGCAAACACAAAACGGTCGCTGTTTTAACACAATGCAGTGAAAGGAGAGACAGTTCTGGAAGCTGTGGAAGGTTTTCAAAAGGGGAGAATGGCCTCCAGAAAGGAGTAGGAGGAAGTGCTGGAACTACTGGACAGTAAAAGACACAGTCACACAAGAATCATAGAAAAGGGGCATTCAAGCTGTGAAGTAGAAATGGTACAAACAAGCCACAGAATGGGAAGGTTTTCTGAAAGTGCCATAAGACTAGAACTTATCATCTTCAATGTACCAAATGCAGGAAATTCCTTCAAAATAAAAGTGTTACGTTTACAGATGGGAAACACCTGTTTGGGTCAAGTGCCCCTTTCAAATTCTGAGTCGCTAAAATCAAAGAATATGTTCACTTTTCCTTTCCAGACTACTAAGCAATAATATTAAATTTGGAGGTCTAAAATCTTTTTCTTATGTTATCAGTTCCCTACATCCAATCTCTTGTCAATATACACTGCTTTCCCCGTTCCTCTACTGTACTTTTTTCCTTCTTTTCAATTCCCTCCTGCTCCCCTTTCATTCCTCAATGCAGCCTTTGCTAGATATCACACCAAAGGCTCCAGGTCCTTTTTCTCTCTCTCTGCTTTTTGCCCATTTTTTTCAGTTCAATGCAGCTTCTTTGTTTTACAGACTACAACACATGTTGTGTTTGTACTTTGCTAAATCCACAGGACCTCTGATTCAGCTGAGCTCCCTGATATTTGAGTGTGAATAATAGATAGTCGTGCAGTGGCTGGAAGTGCTAGCTTCAGTCCATGTGCAGAGAGGCAGAATCAAAAGGAAATGCCTCAAATCTGAATGAGCACAATCTCTGAGAGTTCCTCCCTCCTCCAGGTGGAAGATTTTTGTGGAGCAGAACATGGGAGCCAGCAGCCCCTTCCCTTTCCCCACACCATATTTACATCAGTGGGCAGTATTTCTGCTGGTCAGTGATCACCTTAGGTTTTTGCTCTTCTTTATTTTTACTCCATCTCATAAGTGATTACTTTTTAACCAAAGCAAATCATTTCTAGAAGAGTGAAGACAGCAGACAAATTGGTTAGGAACCAGGTGTCCTGCAGCTTTCCCTCCATGCCTCCCTCTCCCCCACTGTACTCCAGCAGTCACCTTTTACTGCATCATGCTTCCAAGCTGAGATTCATAAGATCTGCTAATTAATGCTGCCTAAATCCTAATAGCTAACAGATATTTGATAATCCCTGAGCATCAGGATATGTATCATCAGCAGCATTACTGCAAATCTAGCTTCCATTATTTGTATAAATGTTTTTCTTTGCAAACTCTATGGGGTAATTTATGATGAAGTTAATCATAAACTATGACTTAAATTATTCACACTATTGCTAAAGAGATGCACAGTAGAAGCATCCTGCAAACAGGATTAACATACACACATGGAAATTTCATGAGGCTCAAGAAACAGAACAACCTACTAGAATTTCACATATTAGAACTCAGAGAATCCTTTCCTGCCATCCCATCCTTTACCTCCCCCCCAATAAAAAAATCCCCAACAAAACCACAAACAAACCCAAAACCACAGACAACAGAAGAGACAAGTGATGAGAGACTAATACAGTTTCTCTTGACCCTGGATTAAATCCACCTAGGAGAGATTAGGTTCAGAATTTTCTTTCCTGGGTTGTATCTGATATCAGAATTCTATTTTATATGAAATAGATTGCATATAAATGTCAACATTCTCATCAGCATATGAAGCACATAGAACTAAAGTAAGAAAATATTTACTTTAATTGCATCTTTGCAATTAATTCAAGATGGAATTCTTCTGTTATTACAGACACATTTATAAGTATCTATGTTTTATATACATAGATTTATCAGGCAGGATGAAGCAGCCAGAGTTGGAATGAATGACAAGAAGCTGATTTGCTCCATAGGGGAGTGCCTTTAAGTCCAACAGTATTCTCTATATTCAAGGCAAGGACATGGTAGAAACCAAGAGAAAACTTATCTTTAAACGGCATTGAAGCAAGCCTATCTTTGGCAATAAACTGGTTTAGAGCTGATTTATGAGCTCTGCTGAAACAGATAACCAGCAGATTACAAATATTCAAGATTTTTACACAGCTTTGTTTAGCTGCATCCCATCTGTTTTAGATTCAGTTTCAGGATGATTTTAATTCAATAACTGCAGAAGCAACAACACTGATATAAGTGTGTCTGATAAAAATGTATTTCACAGTCACAGGGGAGGCTTATTTCCAAGACACGCTGATTCAGTCAGGATATGAAACAAACACCATATTACTTTTTTTTTTTAATCAAACCTAGGTGACATAAATCAAGTGCGAGATTATGATTGTGGAACCATCACAGTGAGATGTGTAAATGACTTTCAGCAGTCTATTTAAAAAAGTAGAAAAGGTTCATGACAAATAATTAAACCCCAATACCAACAAAACCAAACACCACAAAACAGAAAAACAAAAGAAAAAATCCACACAACCTGGAAGAATACAGATTTGAACAAAACATGAAAGAAAGAAAAGTAACATTGAGTAAATTCTCATACATTTAAGGGGTTTTATAGCCTAGTCTGAAAGGTAAAAAAAGAAACACCCTTGTTTTGTTTAGAGGAACTCAGTCCAAAGTAGTTGAAACAAATTAAATTTGCAAAACAATTCAAACTAATCAAGGTCTGCTCTCCTCAAGCATATGTGAAATAATAAAAATCAATCAAAAAAGAATAAGAATAAATATAAACCCCAGTCAGAAAAACAGCCCTCTTATTAATGTAGCCCTAAGAAAGTTGGTGGTTAATAATGTCAAAAAGAAAATGTGGCAGAGATGGGCAAGTGGAAACTTCACAGGGTGCATGGTGGGAAGGCAAAGATCCCACCAACAGCCCTGGCTCAGGTTGGGAAGGGATGTGCTGGACAAAGGTCTGCATGACCCTGGTGTGTTGTTAACATGGATTTGTTTAGAACAGTCTCAATGTCTGTGTGCTTCTGCCATGTCCATGACTCCTGTAGAGTTAAAAACACCGTTCATGTTCTCTACTGAAGTCTGTTTCTACCACATGGGGTCCCGAAGACAGCAAGTTGGCACTAGCTAGATAATACCAGATCCATTTAGATACCAGTGCAGAGTAGTTCACTTGGATGGGGTCTTTGCAGGTTATATGATGTAAGGCTCTTCTAGGTCATGAGATTCCGGATTTCCACGGGAATGAGAGGGGAGATGCTTGTGCCGGGAGAGGATGATATAATCATTGTGATAGGAGCAACTGCATTGTGCAAGGTGCTGAGGCAGCGTATTCAGCAGGACTGCAGAATGAACAGTGTGAACTGCTTGCAGCAATAGCACAGCCAAATCTGTCATTTTTTTTCTGTATGGATATCCACAGGTCGTCCAGGCTAAGGGAGGGACACTTAAAATTCTGGGGTGTACAAAAATATTCACTTAAAGTAAGCATGCGTAGGTTCAATTGTTGACATTCTGAGCTGTATGCCACGGGTCTAATTTCACATAAAAACATTCATATAGATGGCCTTGGAAGCTGTATTAGACCATCTGCATGACTACAGGACTTGCATGTTCTATTCGATATATTTTCCCTACACGCGTGCATTTAAACGAATTGTGGAAAAAGACTTTCATGTTCTTCGTGGTGCCAGTATTGAATAACAATAGGCAGTATCTAAATGCCAAAATAAAGCATGAAAAATTTGATCTGCCTCTAGGGTGTGTCTTTGAAGGTGTCAGAGACATTAAAAACAAAGAAAATAGAAGAAGTGATGTGCCAGATGCACACATCTGCATCAGTTCAAACCCAGTCCCCAGTGCCCAAAGCCATCAAGCACGACTTGCAGGAGGAAAGAGATACTATTTATTTTTTAATCATCTATCTAAGTACAGAAAGCTTGGAAGGGCTCTGGGGGAAGCTTCTTGTGGTTGAAGTATGTTCTACTCTTCCTTACCACACCCCAACATAATTCTGTCCCCCCTGTTTTTTGTAAGCCTTTTTCTGCATGGCTGTAGCTCACAAGTACTTGTGGTTTCAGCTGCTTCCCAGACAAAGGGAATCCGAAGGGGCACCACACTCTGTGTTTAGTCCTTCCTTTATTCCTGACACGCAAGTGACTGAGCACCCTGTAGAAAATACTTTTATTTACCTAAAGTCATAGGCTACATATGAACTAGGGGGAGGCTGTGGAAACAGCAGGGGAGGCTCAAAGTGGGAATTCTGTCTGTTCCCAGTGTAATAGGAGCTTCTCTTGGGAAATGCTATCTTTTAGGCATTGCACCGGTGTTGCATAATGCCTGTGTCAACACAGCATCCATCAAGGCAAGCCCTGGGGTATAGGGGAAAGGCCTGATGGGTTTTTTGTACCACTGCATAAAACAGCACTGGTTTCTCTTCCTGTGGGGACAGATCCACACCAGACATTGCACAAGGAGCAACTGGCACTTGTTCCATCATGCTACAGTACATCTGAGTATGTACACAGCCAAGAGCTGAGCTAGGGATCTACAGGCCATTTTAGAGAGAAACAACCATTTTAGGGAATCGTACCAGTGGACTGCTGGAAAATGCCCTAAATTACTATTACATAGTCTCATTCATTTATATGGTTATGTTTCATTACAGTGTTCTTTTGAAAGATTTATTCATTAGCAGCAAAAATGTCAAATTATTACCCTTTCTTCTTTTTTAGGAAGTAACCAGCATTTCTGTGTGGATAGGCAAAATCCAGCTTTTTATTATTATTCAGTTTCTATGGTCTTATTTATCACCTAATTCCACTCCATGGCAGCATCTACTGCAATTTGTAGATGATCTTCAGAGGAGATAGAACATTTACATTCTCTGCCAGCCCTCGTGCTGTACACATTAGGACTGAAGATGTGTTCAAAACAATAGACTTGCTTAGATAGGGGATCTGGCTCTTTCCCTGTGATACTCTGTGAGGCCAGCTATTGGCAAAAGACTTGAATTTTTAATATCTAATTCCTTACTCAAATAATAAAATCTAATTAACCTGTGTGGCTTAATAAATTTTATTAATTATTTAATCAATATTCATTTTTATTAAATACCAAAAATCATTAAATAAACACTGTCAAGGAACTTATATATATTTATTACTGATTTTTTTGCGTAATTCAGACCCTCTAACTTCAGCAAATTATTGAATGTCTTTCTAAACTTTTTTTTTTATTTTGTTCCCCCAAAACGTTTTTGAAAGCTTTGTTTCCTGCCTGCAGGACAGAGGACACAAAAATAAAAACTAAGACCTTCTCTTTGGCATCACTCTAGATATTCCCACTAGACTGATGGGGGACAACTATGTACCTAATGGTCAGAAGAAAATATTTGTGGTCATAGGGATTTTCCTAACCCTCTGCTTCCACCCAAAGTCAAATGGAGCCTGTCTCTGCTTAGGGAATATCTTTGTCAAAAGTAGTCCACTATCACTGTGGAGAGGTATATACAGATATGGAACTATTACGAGTGTGCAAATATACATAATTATCTGTCATTCTATATTATAAAATGTATGTAAACACACAAGCACAGCAGCACATTCCATTTTTAAATTAAACCTTAGGCAGCACGGAGTTAAGCCCCATCCTTGCAGGAAATCGCACACAGTGGTGCCATGGGTGTTTCTCTCCCACACAGGAAGATCTCTCCTGCTGAGTCCCCCTCACCTCAGCTCTCCCTGCCTGACCAGACCCTGAGATCCATCCAGCACTGAGATCATTATTTCACCCACTGGCACCTCTGAAATCCTGACAATCAATGCTCTTTAAAAATTAAAATGCAAGTTTCAAGCCGAAATATCTCGGCTGCCTCTGCGTGCTGCAATGTTAAATACAAAGATCAAGCAATGGTTTTATGGTAACACATCGAGCAGCAATGAGCAAAGTGTAGCCCAGGCCGCAGAGCTGAACAGCTTGCTTTAGACAACCAAGGAGAGTTACAGGCAGCTCATGTCAGCTCCTCACAGTGCTGGATCACAACCTGAACGCTGCCTCCACTCTCAGAGCTGACAATTTCCTTCAGAAGCACATGAAGGAATGGAAAGTTACACCATGTTCTAACCAAGACCTTCATCTCCTGGTCTGTTTTAGATCACCCATACAAGAAAGAAAACCTTCAGATTTACACAAAAACCAGAGGCTTTAGAGGTTTCTAAAGCGAATATTCTTCAGCAGCAAAACTGTACTGCTATCTCTGTACTCCACCCAGGCCAGCACAGGGGCATCCTAATAAGGAGATTAGGAAAGGGGCTATATGGAAGTGGATTAGAGATGCTTGCTCAATTGTACTGCATAAGCCTGTGAGAAGCTGAGCTCAGAAACACTTCAAGAGCAAGAGTCCAGTGTTGTGAGAATGGGCCACATCTGGTATTTGAGGAGGCATGAGGGAGAAGGCTTACAGAGGTTAGTGAGAGGCAGCAGAGGAAAAGTGGGAAAAGACTCCGAGAGCTGAAGCATGATGCAAGAACGCCACCACAAATCCTGCTGATTTGGAATTTGTATGGCAGACAGAACAGCATGTGACACTGTCATAGCAAGCTGCCTTCCTGCTGGGCAGCTGGAGTTGGGAGCTGAAGCAGGAGAATTAAAAAGCAAGAACACTCCCTGTTTGTTAGCAGGACAGAAATATTCTCGAGATACTGAACTCAAGTGTATGTGTCTTCAGAGACACTCAGAATGTATTAGAGTATTCTATTCATTCTGCAAATGGCACTGACTTAATCCATTTCACATATTCAGCCCAAATCGCTGTCATGATTTAGAAGGTTTCCAAAGGATTCCTACTACCAGGACCCGATGGAAGCCAAGGAGGCCAGACAGGTGCTAACCTGCTGAAGTCTGGATAACACAATGCCCCATGCAGTGGAAGGAAGTAGAATAATAGATCAACAAGTGAGTGCTATGAGGTGCATAATTTAATAAGTAAGGAAGAAAAAAAGAATTCTATAAAGTGACTGTTCTCAGGTACTCCCGGGATAAATCAATTTAAACTTCGTACACTGCTCAGGCTATAGCTACAGAATTAATGTCCTGTGTAGCAGCCAATCTCATCTTTTTTAGTAATGCACTGTGAAAAACCTATTATCCTACCTATGATCCTTACTGGCCTGTTTCTATTTATTTCTTCAATGTCAGTGTCAGCAGGCAAGTGTAGTCTGCCATTTAGCAATAGGGGAAAATATGCATCCACTTCAGAAAATGCGATTTCACATGTGGGCCCTCACATGGGATTTGATGTGGGGGTTTTTTGGCGGATGATCAGCAAACCAAAACGATACAGTAAACAGACAACTGGAGGAAAAACACAAACCAGTCATTTCGGGAAAATGCAAACTCTTAAATAATGGACGCTGTTAGGGGATTGCAAAATCATGTACCTCACTACTCCTATTAATATCCATTACAGTTCACTCTTGTTTTCTTAACTACCCACTGTGTTGCTTACATTTTTGGTGGCATTACGTGAATTTTTATCCAAGCCAGTTCCAGCGTGTTGCAAAGTTTGGCGTGTCTTGGGCAGAAACAGCAAAGCCAGTGGCCAGAGCCACATCAGGAGTGGCATTGGCAGCAGGAACCTGCCCCATCCTTGAGGAACAACTGCTGGGGTGCACCCCCCATGCCAGGGCAGCGTGATGCACTTGCTGTGCCAGCAGGCAGGTGGCAAAGGGACACTAAGACTGCTCAGTGGGTCCTTTGGAATGGTGAGGAGGGTGGGTACTCAGCATGCCTGCCTGCCACATCAGCTAGGGGCCAGGGAGGGTTTTCTGGGACAGATGCCATTAGCACCAGGGATATGGGTTTTAAAAAATTTTCTGGGCTGAAAGTGTGGGTTTCCAAAACAGGTGCACAACTCATGGAAAATACCTGGAATTTTTAGTGGGTTTCTGAGAAAGAATTATTATTAGCTCAGAGGTGAGATTCTTAGGCTGGGGCTTGTTTGCTCTTTTCAATTGATACAGAATGATGTTCCCCTTAGATAAACTGCATGCAATTTAATGCAAAGAACACCTGCAGCTGCTGGTGCTTTGGGAAATCTCTAAGGATGGCCTGAAAACATGATGCTTTGTCTCTGCCACTTCCTTTTTCCCTTGCTAAGGTATTTTGGGTAAATAAATGAGGAGAGTTCATTAGCGTGCACTGGCTAAACAATTGTTAAGAAAATACACAAGGGCTGTGATTTATGATAATTTTCATCAGAACAACCTAGGGAGCCAGTACATAAATCTTCAAGATTGTGCAGCTCACTTTCTTTGGGCTTGGGCAGATTAATAGATAATAGCACTAATACCAAAACAAGTTAATATCTTAACAGTTTTTGCCAAGGTGTTGTTAGTTAATTTGAAAAGCTGTGCACGTCCAGATTTATTCCACTGCTGTGCAAAAGAGAAGCAAGAGAAAAAGACAGCTGTCTTCTGCTACAAATACAGCAATATTCAATAAATGTTTGTTTAGGATATGCTGCAACATGCCAAAAGGAGAAGTTCTGGGGACAGGGCCAGGTTTGCACACTATAGATCTGCTTAAAAGGGGATCACAATCACAGAAGTCAACCCTTCTCTAAACTAAAACAGGTTATTCTTATATATTTAAAATAGCATATGTTCAAGTCATCTCCCCAGAGACCTGTCCTCACCCAGTTCAGACACAGAGAGCACTCGAGAGCACCTTTTCCATTCTCAGAGATTTTGAGATGATTCCTTATGAGAGTACACGCGAAAGAGCCAATGTAGAATTTACCTCTTTCAAGAGTGCTAGAATTGATAAACTTCATAAGACCAGTTACCCTTTTCTCATGAAGCCCCATTCCTTTTACAACATCCACAAGTTTTTAGCCAAAAAACAGGTCAGTTATTAAAGATATGAGCATTTTAAAACATAACATGGACACATAAGTTACTCTATTTGCTGAGAAAATGTAATGAAGTGTGATGCATGTATTGTGAAAACATTATCAAATTACCAGTCAATACAGGAAAGCACTTGTGCCACAGAAGATGAGCCTGAGGGCCTGTGGAATTTCATATGATCTTTCTGGTTAACTTGATTTCCCTTCTCCCACCTTGGGCACAGGGAAGTTTTTTCATTCTTGACTTAAAAAGGAAACACCTTTCATTCAAACCTCAGTTTACTATCTACTGGCCACAGACAAAAATATAGTTTCTTGATTTGTCCACAGTATCAGACTACCCTTGCAGGCAACTTCTGGTGCTCAGTTTCAAGTTGAAGAGCAGATGAAAACCTAACATTCATTTATCTGGCATATTTACCTGCCCCATGTACCTCCACATTGATACTAAAAATCATACTGCATTTTGCCCTGGTTGCCCCTACTGTAATTAATTAATTAATAAATTAATTTCTGCTTAAAACAGAGACAGAGGTACATTGAAATGGTCTTATGTTCAAATTTTCAACCCCCCAAGCAACAACATGTAAAAGGGATCAAAAGCTTCCAGATCTTCTTTCATCTACATATCTCATTTCTTCCATCAAACACACCAAGCTGTTTGAATCTTCCCTGTGACTTTGCCTCACTAATATATGACTCTGTAGGGTTTGGGAGTTTTTTTTTCTGTTTTCCTCTTGCCTTTATATTAATGTGCCTTCAAAAGAAAAGAGATCTGTGAGACTGCTAATTTGACAGCTGACAAACACCATCAATCTTCTTTGCCAAAAATAATCAGATTCTAAACTTTTAAGATTTTGAAATTAAGAACACACTTCCCTCTCCCCAATAAAAAAAAAAAAAATCTGGATCAGAATGAGGTTGAAGATACAGAATGTCACGTGCAGCATGATGCAGTTAAAGCACTGTAATGCAGACCCCAACAGAAAGGGCCACTAACTTGTTTGTTCCTTTCTCAGTTTGTGCTCAAGGAACAATTTATGCAGGGTGCAGTGTGTCTCTGAGACAGCAAAAGTCCTCTCTGATGTGTGTTTTGATGTGTCTATTGGCACTGGATCCTGGAAGCAGTCAGTGGGAAGCAGGTAGCAGAGCATCCATGGAAAACTGTCTTTAGTTGAAACTAATGTCCACAGGTCTTCTGCCTGGCCATCAACACAATCACCACCCAGCTACCTTTGCAGCCTCAACAATTCTCCATGTATTTCACAGAATTACAGACTGGGTCAGGTTGGAATGGAGCACAGTAGATCATCTGGTCCAACCTCCCTGCTCAAGCAGGGTCATCCCAGAGCACATTGCACAGGCCTGTGTCCAGGTGATTCTTGAATTTCTCCAGTGAGGGAGACTCCACAACCTCTCTGGGCAACCTGTTCCAGTGTGTGGTCACCCACACAGTAAAGAAGTTCTTCCTCATGTTCAGGTGGACCTTCTTGTGCATCAGTGTCTGGCCCTTGCCTCTCATGCTATTGTTCAGCACTGATCATTGTTCTGGTTATAGTTTTGGTTTTCCACTCATTTTACTCTCACTCAGTAAAAGTTTCATCAAAACCATATTTCTGTCTCTTATGTCATGTGAGATTTGCTTAAAGCTTTAAGACACACGTCATCTGCTGCTTCTCTCCCACCTACAAGTCTTGTAACCACATTGCGGAAGAAAATTAGATTGGTTTGACATGATTTGCTCTTGACAACTCCATGAATAGTTTCCTGCTATCTCTCATAAATCCCTATCTGATTGAATTTAAACTGTGCCTGCCTTACACTAATTAATCTAGAATCTCCCTCAAATTCCACTTTTCTTATTTCTTCCATTCCTTCTGTTCCCTGACCCAGTGTCAGGCTAAATGTTTGATTTATACCAGCATATCACATTTTTGTTTCTTCAGAGAAGAGTAATGCCTGCAGATCTGTTATTTACCATAACAAGGGGGACAAACTGAATCTACCAGGTTTGTTTAAGCAGCCTCACAAATAAGCACTTCTTTGCAGACTGGCTATGGAACTTTTTGCCAGTGGAGGTTGTGAAAGCAGATACAGAGTAGGTTTGTAAAACGTCTAGAAAAATTCACAGACCATGGCTCTACACACACACAGAAAAAGTGAAGAAGCAAATGATTCTTGGGAACATCTTCAGGAAAGAAAAAAAATCTTAAAAAAATTGTATTTTAAATTTGTAGATGAAAGGAAAGCATCTCTAACATCTCTGGTACAACAGTTCGTGCTGCTGCTCCTGAAGAGTGAAGGGAAAAGAAATGAGCAAAATTGCAATTCTCTTTTGCTCCCTTTCTTGTGCTCTTATTATAGAAAATACATATGGTATAACCATGCCTCCAGCTTACCTGAAAGCAGTGGCCATCTGGGACTGAAAACACTGGGCAGATATCCAGGGATGGGAGGTGAACTGTTTCTGCTCAGAAGCTCAGGCCGTGGCTTTTGCACATATGGTGTGTCCATGCAACACCGCTGCCGTGCTCTGAAGGGCAGAGACCCAGACACAGGCGCCAGCTGCGTGTGGGCACCGTGAATCTGCTCTGGCATGAGGAGACCCTGCTGAGAGGAACCATTCCCATGCCCAGCGACATCTTAAAGTGCCTTCTTTTCAATTAGGAAGCCCACACCTGTTACCCATGATCGGATATTGCACACACCTGCTGAAGGTGGTGAGCTGCTCAAACGAGTCTGCTCTGTCATTAATTTTCTGCGGGTTTCAGCTGCGACTCCTGTGTTTGCTGAGCTACAGCAGGGCGTTCAGTACAGAACAAAGCCTAAAGCTGAAGAGTTACCCTCGTTTCTAAATTGGTTGCATGCAGCATTCAGGCACCTCAATCTGTTAATCATTATGTCTGGAAAGCCTTGGCATACATATTCATCACCTGCAATTGTCATGCTGCCAGCTTTTGCAATTTTAATCACCAGCTTCATGATATCTGGCATTTTTCTTGAAGTCAAACCCCTCAGAATTGTTTGGTTTTCTGACAGTCTCAGTTTTGCTTCTTTTTAGAAAAGAAAGTCTAAATTTAAGGTCCTGAGATTTCAAAGAAAAAAATGAAATGACAATATCTGGGGGGAAAATGAAGGTTTTGGAGAAGAGTTGTAAGAATAAATGGTCTCTAAAATATATTTTCAAGAAAACTAAAGTTCACTTTAGTAAAAAAAAATGGAGGAATGAGATTATATAGGAAAAAAAGAAGGTGGGCTGTTGCAGTCACTATGATAATTAGTTACATAAGGTATTACAATAAATGGTGATCACAGGAGCCCAGAAGGCTCTTGGAAGATGAACTCAGAAGAATTTATTTCCATTTGTAACAGAATGAACATTATTCAGAGTTTTGTGACTGCTGGAGCATCAGAGCTGGCTGACTGCAAAAACTATGGAAATTTTTGCCAGCTGCCTATAAATTATAAGATAAGACAAACAGCTGTGAAAGGACTTCACAGAATACTTCATCCTGCTTTAGACCACCCATGGACTCTTTCACAATTCTGCTTCTGTAATTGAACACATCTTGTTTCAGCAGCAGCATGATGGTGATGCACAGCAACTTCTCTTAGTAGAGAGCAGCAAAGGCAACACTACTGTTTTACTCCACATCACCTTTGCCAGAGAGGAAGATAAAAAACACTGGCAAAATTTGATAAGAAAAGAATTTCTTTTTCTCCTAAGTTCTCCTCTGTGTTGAAGAGAAAGTGCTATGGATCCAGGCAAATGTATGTTTTGGTGCTTCATTATCTTCACAGCTGTGTGACATTGCTGTAAGCAGCCTCAGAGCAAAGCCGTGTCAAAGGGAGCTGCAGATCAGCAGTGCAGGGCTACTCCTTCATCCCATTCTCTGTTCCTCAGCTGGCTTTAGGGCACGCTCTCTAAGGAGTGACCTCTTGGCTCAGTACTACATCCTCCTGCTATTCTTGTTGCGGGGAGGATGGATTTGAAAGCAATCCTGGTTATCAAAGCAGCAGTTATCCTTCCTGCTTTGGACCTTAGACCTTAGAAATTAATTCAGACTAATTCTCAGCTTCTCCCAGTTAGAGACTTGAGAGCCAATTTCTTTTAAAAAGTCTCTCTCTTCCCTAAGAGTTTATCGACCCATCAAAACTCTACGTCCATGATTTGTTGATTTCAAAATCCTAAACAATTTCAATTTCAAGTTATGTAACCCAAAAGCACACATATTTTCCTGCCCAATAAAATTTGTTTGAAGAGATTAAAAATAATTATGAAATAACTGTCCAAGAGACAAAGAGTGTTTAGGGCATTCCACTGAGTTGAATCTAATTCAAGTCAACAATTGCCAGAAGCCAGCTCAGAAGTGTCTGAGTTCCCTTTGACTGTTAGGACAAGTTTGTTGCTGGCTTATCCTCAACAAAAATACAGACACATCACATAATCCTTCAACTTTCTGGCATCCTCAGGAAAGAGGATGGGAACTGAATAGTCTCAAGGCAGTTACCCACATATTACTGAGCTCGTCTCTTCAGACAATAAGAGCAGTGCATAACAAACACAGGTGTATCAATAAGAACTGACTTCAACAGCAAACAAACCCAGGGCATCCTTCTCCAGAAGTGTAAGATTATCATCCTCAAACATGATATCCTTTAGCTGAAGAAGAAGCTCTTTACAGAAAGATAAGTAAACAAGGAAAATCTTAATTTATATCTTATTTTATTGGAGTTTGACTTGCTTCTAGTTGTGTTGTACCTGCCCAGCAGGAGGAGTTCTGAGTTAATAAATTAATCAATGCAGCCCTACTTCACTATGAGCAACCTCAATTTAAATTAGAGTTTTGTATGTCCATAATTTGTAATCCGTAATCAAGAGATACTGCTGCTTCTGCTTGAAATACTTCACAGAACTGCAGGAATCACTAATGTGTTTGATTCTGTTCCATTTAGGTTAATCTGAGGTCTGTTGCTGACCTCTGTGAGTCCAGTACTACCTTTAAGGATAACTCTACTCATTATTAGTGCTAATGAGTACAGCTCCGTCAATTGCTTCATTTCAGTAGTTTCTGTCAGCCTAACTTTTCCTGTCTGGCATCCAAAAGAACAACTTATTTTAAGTGAGCTTTGAAAGTCCTGACTTTCTCCCAGCTCTTACTTTTTTAATCATGAGGATAAAAATCAGCGATCTGTATCTACTTTAATCTTTCTCTTTGCAAAATTCCACAGTTACACTCATAAAGCTAAAGTCATAAAGGAATTCCTACACTCCTAGGTAGGATAATAATAATATTCCATAGGAAATTCATGCAATGCAGTCCACAGACAGCAAAGTCTGCTGCGGGAAGGAAACATGGAACTTGTTTTACTCTTCCCTACATATTCAGTACATCCCCCAGTGACATTAATGCTCATATGTGTTTTGTGGCTTTTGTTGCAACAACTTTTTAAATGGTCCACTGACAGTTTATTTTTCAGATTTCAGTGTTGCTCCATTTCTCCCCTGGAAACCAGAGGCTCTGTCTTTTATAGTCTCCTCTAGTCCCTTTTCCACTGTCCTTCTTCCCAAAGGAATGCACTTTGGAATTGTCTCAGACGGCTGTAGAGAGGACAAACTGGAATAACAATTTCTAAGTTAGAATATTCGTCGTAGCTGCAACAGCAATAGCATTTTCAGTCCTGTCTTCCAGATAATTTTACACTGCATCTCTTTCTGGCTCCTGGACACAGACTTCGGCTGTATCTGAAGAAATCAGAGTGAAGCTGAATGGGGATGAGCATCCCCAACATGTTTTCTGCTTCCCTTTCTGATCAGGGAAGCTCAGGCGATTGTCATTGTCCCAGTGAGATAGTAAATAGCGATCATCATAGGGAAAACTAAATAACTTCAATGTAGTCTGATCCCAGTGAAAAATAAATAAACTCAGGACATCACTTATTAGTGCGGGAGATGGTGTCACTCAGGCTGCTGCATAGGTGCTCTGCAGCTCTGCCACGTGCTGGCTAAACCCCACAGCTGAGAAGTCAGGAGATCTCCCAGCAGTGGCAGCTGGGTTGGGCTGTGTCCCTTCTGCCCTGCTGGAGGGTCAGGAGGATGAGCAAGGCTGGACGGAGACTGGACTGGCTCAGAACATGTGGCCATCAAAGCAAGAACCCGACAGCGCCAACCAAGAAAACTCTCTGAAGAATTTTAATCACATGGCCTTCAATATCAGACCATGCCTTTCTTTTCCCTCTGAAGTAGAAAGGCTGTCCAAAAAGTGGTTTTCTCTTGATCTTTAAGAAAAAGTATCTTACTCCCGAGGAAACAATTTTTTCCTCCATATTAGATGAATATTAATTTCCTGAGAAAAGTGTAAGACTTTACTATTTTATAAACATTGTTAAATAATATAAACCTCATCTCAGAATGTCATCTTAGACATTCCCATCTACTAGCTGATGTTAAACGTTTCTTCTTCACTAATCCAGAGACACAACTGCAGGCTTTGATAACTTTAACTTGCAAGTCATTCTAGCAGTGCATGAAGTGTGAATATAATTACAGTCTCAGAATATTACCATTTCTATTGTACTGGAACTCTGTTCCACACACCTCCTTCAGATAAGATAGAAGTGTTTGATGTGAATACATCTTCAATTAACATTGCTGGAAGATAATGGAAGGCACTGATTAGAAAATCCCTATCAAGGTAAAACTGTTTGAGAACTAAAGAAACAACGTGCCTGTCAGACCTCACTCCACTTTCAGCAATGTCTAGAATTGAAAAGGGGCATCATAAAGTCCAGGTGATGGCAGCAGTTCTTTAGCTGTACAGTTACAAATTAACAGATACATATCTCTACATATGCAGGTATAGAAATAAAAATCATTATGCCCATGCTCTCTTTGTAGGAAAAGTAAAGATGAAGATGGTTTATCCAGCACCTGAGTGTTGGGTATCTCAGAGCAGGGCATTGTGCAAAATACTGAGGATCATGCAGCACTTACTGTGGCACATCAGAGCAGGCCAGGTGCAAATGAACCCATATTGTCTGTAAGAATAGAAACCAAGAGTTTTCAAGTTTTTCTCCCGCAGCTGAGCTTCTTCACTCATGAGAGACAACAGGAAAACAGCAGCCAGTGCCTGTGTGTGTACCTGCAGATAAGCAGTGGGGACAGACAACCACCAGAGAGAAGGATTCCTGTGCAAACTGAGCACTTCCAGATGAGTGTATGCATGCTGCCGTTGGGGTTTGGGTTTTGGTTTGGTTTTCTGGGAATGGTGAGTGTGAATTGGTTTGCAGTTTCCCACTAACAATAAATAATGTTCCACTCAACTGCTTGAGCAGTTGTTTGACAAGTTGTGAAGTGGAAGGTGAGTTAATAGCCCAAAATGAGAATACGTGAAAACAAGCCAGCTCCGGGTCAGCAAGCTGAGACACATTTACATTGCACAGAGGCACAGCACTGAGCAGTTCTACTGTGCTGATTCAGGAGGGAGTAGCAACAGTCAGGGCTCACCTTAGGAGGGTTTCTCATGTTCAGATTTATGTTTTTAATATGGTGTAAGATCTGTTTAATCTGCTTAGAGATGAAAATTGGCTGAAGAAATTAAGAAGAATAGGAGACAGGAAAGAGAAGTTTTATTCACTAGGGGGAAGAGGTGATGGTTTCAAGGAAGGGTGTAAACCCCAAAAGTGCAAAGACATGGAAATCCAGATTTTGGAAGGCATCTTGCTCTCTTCAGGAGAACCATCCTGTTCCACTGACATCCATGCAGAGGACCTGGACAGCCCTCTGTTCTTCTTCCCAAAGAGTGTGGGTGGCAAATCAGGCTTCTACAACACTGACACTGCACTGAGTCTGTCTCTCAGAGTAAGTCTTTTGAAAAGCTGTGGCCAACCACTAGCCTTTGCTACCAGGCTGTAGTTTAGCATCTGGAAACAACGGCCATGTAAGGTTACCTAGAGCTGCAAGGTAGAGAGCGTTGCTAAAGGAAGGTTCTTTTGGCTTGGCCTGAGATTCAGCAGGATGAATTTCTAAATATACATGTCACATATGTACTTATTCTAACTCAGAATGTCAGGGATAAACTCTCCCCTGTGCTTCACCAGCCCTTTCCAGATGAATAAACAATATCCTTCTTGATTAATCTACGCAGATGGCACATTTGTCCCCTAGCATTTTTAATATATGGCCATATATAGGCCACATATACGGCTTGGGAAATCTGCAGTGACTAGAAGGAGATGTGCCCTAAAGTCAGTGCAAAAACATCCAGCTGGAATTTAAAACTGCAGTGGTCCAAACAGGGCCACACCTATGCACGGGGTTTTTTGGTTTATTTTGGTTTCTCAGATGTAGGCTTTGTAGGTGTTTAACTTACAGAAAACCCTCCACATCCCCAACTTCTTTTGAGAGGATGACAACATATAATTTTCTGCTCACTCACCTCACCTAACTCAGCACAGAGCCATTTCTCACATCCCAAGCATATCCCATGCAAACCACCATGTTCCATTAGCAACAGGGAAGTTGGCTCTTCCTCCTCTGTTCCAATATACTGAATATTGCTATGGAGGGTGACTAGCAATGCTCTCAGTCCCTCCCAGATTGGTGCCATGAAGAATGCAGAAATAATTTTATAATTCTCTCTATACCTGTCTGATGAAGAGTGGTCAGCTCCTCACCATCTCTGAGCCACTAAACAGAAAGATTAAAATAGAGCCTGATAAAGATTGCTGGTTTTTGGCAGTGTGATCCTGGAACGTATTACTGTTAGATAATTAGACCATCAGTCTCCTCACAGCAAGTCTGGCTTTATAGCCACCTGGATTGTTTGCTAAGCACCCAGAGCACTATTCATGTTTTAAGAACAAATTAATTATCATGAGTCAATTAGCAGTATCCTAGCCACACTAATGGGTAGACTGGACCATCAAGCAAACCTATTCAGAAACTTTATAAATAATATTCTTCCTGGAGTTAGCATAATATTATTTTACAAGCTTTTAATCTTGGTTTCCTTTCTAAGTTTATTTTAGCATGAACAAATAGGCATTCAATCTCTGGCTGGTTGGTGAGAAATTCACTGTTTATTTTATTTTTTTCTGTACCTATGTTACAAGTTTGGCCACTTGAGTTGCCTGCTGATGTTTGTGTCCCTTGCTTGACTTTTTTAAAGCCAAGCACTAATCATAAACAGAAAATAAGAAAATAAACACCTTTCAGCATGAATTTTTAGTGGAAAAATAATGTTTTCCATGGTTTATGAAATCAATGTTTGGAAATACTCTCCGGACCTTCCTTCAAGATCTCGGGTCAACTGCAGTCAACATGGCCTGAAAGTAATTAATCCTTGTGGTTTTTAAGTTTAGGTATTTGTAAAATTTTTTTGTTGTTGTTTTGATACAGTTGGATGAAAAAAATCTTCTGTGGAAGAAATCACCTAGAGCAACCTGATTAGAGAACTGAACTAGCCAACCTGAGAAGCACAGCATGAATAAATGTGGTGCCATATTTCATTGTCTCCCCAAAGAAAAAAAAAATTGCTTTATATTTTAACAGATATACCTTCTACTCAACTTCTAGCTTGAATCAGTTGAATCAGTGAGTGGAACCAGGCAGAAAAAGAGCAGGGATTCTGCAAATGCACTCACTTTAAAATTATGTCCCCCGTGACGGATTTAGCTGGGGGAGGGGGAGGGGGTTCTGCTTATTTTTCCTCTGGAAGAGAATATTCTGAGCAGCATTTGTTGATTTAGAGGACAAGATTCTGCTGCATAGCCATTGAAGGTCCTTAATCATAAGGGGTTTTTTTATCTTAGTTAGGAGAATTGTACTAACAATAGAAATGACAAAACTGGTCTCCACAAAAGGATGCTTAGAGCTGTAGGCTGCTGTTTTCGGAGAAGAGATAGGCAGCAAAGAGAAAATAGAATGTGCTTCTAAGCAATTGGCTGGTGCCTGCATTATATAGCTCATTCAGAGCTGGTACATCTTTGCTTGAGGAGCCCCTCTTGATGAAGCAGTTTTGCATTCCCCGTGGGGATACATCACAAACATTGCATCTCCAGAGGACAGAATAAATTCTAATCATGAGAAAATCTGCCAGCAGGATATTAGTAGGAGAATTCACTCTGGAAACAAAATATTGTATGAACCCACTTCAAAGCATGTGGACTTTTAGTTACCACAGCCTTCTGCCTTCCTTCTGTGCAACCCCAAAGCCAGCAGGGTAGCATCCCTCCCGGAGGGTGCTACAGAGACAGGGGGATGAAGGGAAATCTTCAGCAAAACGTCTTCTACCAGTAAAGCCCCCTTTTAGAGAATGGTGTCAAACAGATGCCAGGTTTAGAAAGTACTTGTTTACTTCCCCTGAGCATCACAAAAATTCAATCCAGCAAAAGGTACTTTGACACAGCCTTCAGTTCGTTTGTGACAGCTGGTGACAGATTTGCTTTGGAAATCACCTTTTGAAAGGATCTAACTTTGCAGGTTTCTTTTAAGCTTCTGATCCAAAGGGCCTGCCATCAAGGCAGACACCATCATTTCTATCCCACAGCCTCATTTTTCCCACAGAGAGGATGTTCCATGGGGTGTCCAGTCTCTCACACATTGGCCTTGGTGACAATTAGTGTCTACCTGACAGACACCCCCGGATCCACAGACATTTCACTGGTCTACAGGGAGAAGTTTAGGGCATTTTTTTAATTAGGTTGCAGAGCACAGTGAGGCTCTGAGCATGGGGCTGCGTGTGCAATCTTAGTTTAAGCATTTGACAGTGCATCCATTTACTCAGCCAATGCAATTAGTAGGTTCTTTTGAAGATTGCCATGTGACCAGATCCTACTGGGCTGAATCACTCACTAAACAGGAGAAAAAAAAGTCAAGTTGGGATTTCAACCAGAGATTTTGAGAGGACGTTTCAGGAAAATAGCAATGATTACAGAGCAGAGGGCAGTTCTCTTAAATCCAGGCAAAAGAATGACACGATGAGAAATATCAGGTGTTCATATAATCCCTTTTGGACAGCAGATAACTGCAAGGATTGGGATTCTGTTTCCAGCTTCATCATTGTGCAGATCCTTAGACAAGTAATTTTATTTATCTGAATCTCAATTTTATTCCATTTTTATTCTCTTCTCTGACACCTATGTATGACAAGAATTTGTGTAAAGGAAAGGCTACAAGAGGCAGATAAAAAATCATTTCAGAATTCAGATTTTAAAACCATTTTCCCCACTAATTTCTTGAACCTAGTTATTACTTTGTATTACTTAAGACAACTCCCTTTCCTTCTGAAAGTTGGTAACATTCTCACAGAAGAAAAAGACCGTTCCTCTTTCAAGTAGAAGAAGAAAAGGTCTAACATTTACATATGAGGAATGGGCTTCTTACTCCCTAATCAAGTAGAATAAATAAAAATACAAGAATTTAAATGCCTGTCTATAAGAGACAACATTTGTTAACACTAGTCCAACCAAATCAAGCCCCTGCTGCCTGGTCATTCCAAGAACCAGAGCTTTATTTGTTCTCTTTTGCTGCCAGACAAAGGTTCCTCATGAGAGCTTTCATAAATGCCCTGGGGTGACAAGTGGGTGACCACACAGCACGTGCTCTGGCAGGGACTGCCTTGTCAGATATTCCCTCCCAACTGCTCCCTTTGCTGTTCTAGCAGGTGTTAGTCCAAATACAGAAATTACCAGCAGTGCTCACGTTCCCCATGCACTCAGCCCACAGTCTCCTGTGGGAAAAGTGAGCACACCTTACATCTGCAGTGGGTTTCTCTGCTCAAAGTTTGCCATCTAGTCCTGCAAGAAGCTCTTTCAGCCAGGCAGCCTGATGGTTCCCTGCTGGTTTTACCTAACTGAAAGACTGGAGTGAGCAGAAATTGTGCATGGCCATACAGATATTTTCTTACAGATAAACATTTAATCAACTGCCTCTTTCACATACATAATCATCAGGTGCCTTCACAGATATTTTAACTGGTAGAAGAAATCAGATGTGTGTTTTCATGTAACCATGGAAACCTCTTCAGGAGAACTGAGATTTCTTAAGAGGGAGGGGGCTCTGGCTAGCTGCTCTGAACTGAAGACTAAGCTACTGCAAACTTTACACAATTTGTTTTTGTCACAGTGTAGGTTTGCCAGAACTGAAATTGCATGCTTATCTATCTTTCCTGCAAGTGCTTTTTTATCCATTGCCTTCCATACCTCTGCGGAAAATAAATCTTAACATTGTCCCTGGTATCCATTATTTAATAGCATTTTACTGCTAAAGCTTATCCACTTGATTTCTCTATTTCCTCCCCGAAGCTTTTTTCTCCCACTTAAACCCTGCTGGGAGTCAAACTGACTATAAGGGAGGAATAATTTTATAGTTTAAAACATTAAACTAAAATGTTAAGCTAAGTCAAAACCAGTGCGACAGTATTGGTGCAAGAGCCTGTACAAAGTATTTTGAGCTGCTTCTAAGTCCTAGAAAAAGTTTGTAAACACTTGTGGAAATTCAGGCCATTTTTAAACAAATAAAGAAGAATTTTCTCCAGAGCAAAGAACAAAAATAAACTTCCTTGCCCTCTTTCCACTATGACCTGAAACCAAACCAAGAACACTTTTGGTTGCCAGAAAATCTGGGATCCTCTTAGATCTTGTATGCAAGTCAAGAGCCGTGTTTTTTGTTTTCTTTGGCTTCTAGGCAATTCTAAATATTGTCACTCCTGGTGCGCATTTCTATCTGATATATTGTTGCTAGTTCTGCTCAAGAACAGCATCTCTGTGACTTGTAATGCAAAGATGCTGCAGTTTCTGGTTGCTTTGTTCTTTTATTTTTTGTCCTTTTTTATGAATTCCTTACTCTGGTTGAGTTGCATGATGATGGCGTATTTTTTTCTCAAACTAAGGGTACTGGTCAAAATGTAAATCATTGGAATTTAGAAAATGCTTCTCCATAGTTCAAAGTATGTGACTCTCATGTAAACAGAGTTATTTTGTTTTCTTTTCACCAGAAAAATATTGCATAAACTCTACAAGTAAATGGAAGTATTGCACTTCATTATGCTTTTCTTTATCCATAAATGGGAGTTCTGTCTAGTTGTTTTACTGGTGAACTGGGAGGGAGAGAGGAAGAAACTGTTCGTAGTGTGATCTTATGCAATATCTAACATGTTATGGCACTAATATTTTTTGAATTTTCTCAGAAACACACAGCTTGAAGTAATATTAAATTGTTTGTAAATGTAATTGCTCATTTTCTTTAAATGTTCTTTGATATTTCTTCTGAATAAAAGAACAAATTCCCAGAT
Source organism: Gymnorhina tibicen (assembly GCA_013399875.1). Classification (NCBI taxonomy): domain Eukaryota; kingdom Metazoa; phylum Chordata; class Aves; order Passeriformes; family Artamidae; genus Gymnorhina; species Gymnorhina tibicen. The sequence continues at coordinate 35,211 of VXAZ01001316.1, forward strand.
CACACAGTGCTGGAGAAAACACTCCGACACTGTCACATTTTTATTTATTTAGTCTCAGTAAATGTAAAATTGGGTAAATTGAAAGGATAGAGAGGGAAAAAAAAAATTTTAAGAGTGTTCTTAAATCAGGACTTTGATTATAGAACCAACTGATAGTACACATTTGAGCATACTCAGATCTAGATTGTAAACTGAACTTCTATCTGATTTTATCTTGAGCTGTATTATCAGTTACTTATAATCAATAGTGTGTAAAGAGGAAACTCTTCTGCAGTTATCTGTGGTTGTTTTGAGCCTTTGTATAGTTAATAACATGGTGCCAGTATAACTTTATAAATCTCAGCTGTGACACTTTTGTTACTTGATCTCCGCTCTCAGGCTCTTTATTTAAATAATAAACCCAAGAAAAAGAATGCTGCTTAGTTAAAACTGGAAAATGAAAGAGAAGGAATGAAAACAGAGAGCTCTGTTAGAATATCTAATGTCTCATTGGAGAAAAACGTCTTGCATTTTTTGTTTTCTCATTTCCCTCAGGTTGGTGAGCGACAGTGTAAATGATGAAATTCCACAGGCAGGTATTTAGCTCATTTTAGAGATAAAAACACTTAGGGTGATTGCCAATTTAAATGATCATACTGCTTCCATGATTCCATGGAGTCTCCATATTTCAATGTCTCTATGTTTTGATTACTGCTGTAAAAAGTACAATATGACTTATTATCCTCTGGGTATCTTCCCAGTTTCTAATTCCAAGTGGATGGTTTACATCCAGAAGCTTGATGGTTTACATCTCTCTAAAAACACTGACTTTTAACAACATTTATTATAGCAGTTTTGGATGCTCTTAGTTTCATGGACTTATTCAGCCTTTCTGGTGTACTGTGAATCTCTTGGAACTGGTATTACTGCATGCCAATAAGTTCCTCAGATGAATCCTGACAGACTGAGGAGTACTATATTAATTTTGGGGGTTTTTTTGTTTGTTTATGCTGATGGCCCCAATATGACTCATTTTTTCCCCTGATGAATAATTTAAAAGAGGTAGAAAAGCAAATTTGTCTATTTTCTTGAAGTCAAAAAACAGTTCAGCACAATTTCAACCTGCTGGCAAAAGTAGGGAATCTAAAATGCTCCATGTCTCTTCTGGCACACATATGAAGCACCTGCCTTGTGCCTGGCATCTCTGTGGTTTCTTTTCAACTTTTTAGCTAATAACCACCTCTCTGAAGAAAAAACATGACCTGAAAGGATGCACCACCTCTTTTCCAAATACCTCCTCATCCAGACTGCTGGCTGCAGGGCTCTGCAGCCACCAGACTCACAGAGAGACCTCCTCACTCCCTCCCCTAGAACAGGGAATTGTATATACCATGGAGTTTTAATTATCAGACTTGAGTTTACGTTAACAGCACTATTCACTCACATCTCCTGGTTTTCATTTGTTGTACCATACCTTTTCAGAAGACACCACAGTCACCAAGTTTTTGGGTCACATGTTAATTTTTCTTAAGTGCGCTTCACAAACCTCAATGAAATGCTTTTGATAAAGTTCCAGAAGTATTCTGTGAATGATGAATGAATGAGTTTATCGGTACAGATATTAGGTTTGAAATTCCCTTTGAAAGGGGGTGGGCTCAAAACCCATTAGTTGGTGGTTTTATGTCTACCTGCTGCAGCTGCTGTCATGCAAGATTCTTACTGAAGAGAAATAACTGCATATAAACTGAAGCACCAAACCTTAGATAGTCACAGGACTGAAAACGAAGAAGCACTTGGGCCAGCTCCGAAGACTGAGCTGTTGCAGGGCACAGATAAAAGTGTGGGGGTCATACCAAGCACCCAGTTCGTGCTGATGTGACTGTCACACCCCTTGCCATGCTGCCCTTCCATGAAGCACAGCTGCCTGTAGCCAGACCTGCCTGGGCAATAGCTGAGTTCCTCGGTTTCAGATTCTCCCTCTGCAGTTTGTCACCGCCCGCCAGGAGCTGGGGCTGGCCATGGCTCAGTCCTCGACTGAGTGCGTTGTGTCACTTGCTGAGAGACAGCCACTCGCATGTGTGGGTGACAGACAGTCTCTGCCACGTCCAAAGGGATTTCTCAGCAGCTTTCCAGAATCAAAAAGAGGATAGTTTTTTTCCTCTGAATTCTTACCTTTTTGAGAACAAAAGCAGACAGAAAGAAAGCTGGGCTTCAGACCAGGAGAATGTTGCAATGTGCTTTGCCTCACAGGGTTTATTTAAGCAGGAAAACTGATGATAATTTTTCATCATCGACTTGTTAGTACGGCTTGGTTTGTTGCTGAAGACATAAATACTTTACTTGGCTAAATCTGATCTGACTGTTTCTCCATGCAAATTAATTGCTTTGTGAATTTGGTCTGGAGTGACTTCATAGGACATAGTCATGCTATGGGTATGGCCTAGACAATATTAGCTTTCTTCCTTGTTTTTCTAAAGGGACTGAAAGGCCTTAGAATCCATCTGGTGTTTTCTGAACTCTGATATCCTTGTTAGATTGTTATGTAGTAAGTGCTCTTTTTAAGAATGTTAATTACACTAAAGCAAGTCAATGTGTTTCTCCAGCTGCTGGGAAAATGACAGTTTCACAAAAAAGTAGTGACTCCAGTTGGATCCTGTTCAACACTTTCCCCTCGATCGGGGGAACCTTCCACATTGTGATTTGGTACCTCGGTATGCTTTAAAAAGCAGCGTTAGGTGCACCAGTATTCCACAACCACTATCTCTCTCTCTTTAAAAATTAGATTTTGAAAGGGAAGATAGTGCTCTCTTGACTCATCCATTATTCTTCTGCTCTGAAACAAACACTTTTGTGTCAGAAGTGGGTTTCAGTGACAAGTTTTCTGGATAGTTTGAGCTGCAGTAACCTCTCCTGTCTTCTCACTACTGAACCTGTTGCAGTGTTAAGGAAACATGAACCTATTTCTGAGGTGACTCTTTAAGGTACTGCCACACAGATTTGAATCGTAATCATAAAAGAATAGAATATATAAGAGAGACTTGTGACAGAGGCTTAACTCTGCAGTAGAGAGGCATTTATCACTGACCTGTCAAAGGAGGAGAGAATCTGAGATCACAACCTTTGCTAGCAGGAATGTCCCCGACACTGGAAATTTGATGTACATTCCTACAAAGCCAAAAATATGCTGATTTTGTTGTCTCTTTCACTACTGATGACAGGAGCATGCTACTTTTATACTGGTTTAATTTCATTACACTGAGTCTGTAAACTGTAAGGTAATCACTGGCAATTACAATATTAGTAATACATATGTGGCTTTGGAGACATTTTATGTAACAATTAATTTTTTTTTGTCTTATACATTTTGCAGGTGTTGTGAAAAAGACTGTTGGGGTTTTACCCCAGTCAGCAGCAAAGCCCCACACAGCCACCAGCTCATTGCTGGTGGGAGAAGAGAATTGAAGAGTAAAAGGAAGATAACTCATGGCCTGAGGTAAAGGCAGTTTAACAGGTAAAGCAAAAGCCACACACACAAGCAAAGCAAAATAAGGAATTAATTCACCACTTCCCATGGGCAGGCAGGTGTTCAGCCATCCCCAGGAAAGCAGGACTCCTGTGTTGGTTTGAAAACAAACCAGTGGGAGATCACAAGTCAGGATTTAAATTAATGGGAAAATAAAATTAGAAACAAGTGAAATAATGTAAGAAGAAGCACTGACAAAGTCAGATACAACCTGACACCCTGTTAGAGTGGTGGTAGCAGTCCAGATGAAGTAGCTCAGTTGGAGTGATGATCCNCAGCTGGTGGTAATAGAATACTTAAATACATCTATATTGTAACCTAGGACAACTCCATCATTCATAACACAGACTGGGGAAGACAAACACCATCACTCCAAACATCCCCCCACTTTCTCCTTCTTCCCCAACTTCATATGCTGAGCATGACATCCTGTGGTCTGGAATATCCCTTGGGTCAGTTGGGATCAACTGTCCCAGCTGTGTCCCATCCCAACTCCTTGTGCACCCCCAGACCACTCACTGGTGGTGTGGGGTGAGAGGTAGAAAAGGCTTTGACTCAGTGCAAGCTCTGCTCAACAGTAAAGAAAATATCCCTGAATTACCGACACCATTTCCAGCACAAATCCAAAACACAGCTCCGTACCAGCTACTATGGAGAAAACTAACTATCTCAGCCAAAAGCAGCACAAATGTACAATGCAAACAAAATATTTCAGTCTAAAAGAACATGCTACATAAATGTCAGTGAGTGGAAATAATTCTGTGGAGGAAGATAGACCATACCAAAAAAACAAAAAACAAAAAAAAAGGTGAAGCTCAGATTTAGTGTCAGATTTAATGTTACATTGAAAATACAAAAATTCAAGCTCAGCTGTGATTCAAGCTCCTGATGACTAACAAAATCTATTTGTGGATGGACTGCACCCAACAAAATGTATTTGCTTGAAGCACATTTTCTGAAAGGCCTTGTAGGCTCAGGTTGAAGCTGTGACTGAGTCAAGCAAACTGTAAGTAAACCTGAGTTATTTGGTTTACAACCAAACCAAGCAAAAGCCCCATTCTAGAAAATGATTCTGTTTCAGAAAATCTTGTTTTCCTTGAATAATGCTGTAAGGAAATCTGCTTTCCTTCAGAAGAAAAAATATAATGGTCTTCCCACTACTTTTTTTTACTGTATCAAAACTTCATTAGCCAAACTCCATTCACTTTTCACATCTAATTTTGGTTTATTAATGACTAGGTAGTGATCACAAAATCAGACAACCTAATGAAGCACACAAATCAGATTTTATTCTCAAAGAACACGGTGAAACAGCCAGAACCATCCAGACTGATCTGTACATACTGCTGTAAAACTAAAATGAGCAGTGTGTTGCACTCTCCCTCTCACCAACAAAACCCGCTGTCCTGAATGAAGAAATGAGGACCACAAATGGTTACTAGGAAATAGGCATCACAGTGTTAACATTGACAGACAATGCTTATCACATCTTGAATATATCCAGATTTAGTTAGCAGAGACTTACATCAAGGGATTGTTTGAAGACATTGATTTCTGTCAGAAATAACTCTCATCAGTCCTATAATTCAATGAAAAAGGGTAGCTCACTAAGTAAATTCTAATAGTGACTGTGGAAGAAGAGAAGAATACCTTCAAATGAATGTACTGCTATATTTGCAACATATCCATCAAAGAAGGACAAAGTAATCCCACATGAGACATTTTGTGTTCTTTGATGCACGCTGTAATCAGCTGGGGCCACACAAAACACAGAAGGGTTGCAAGAGAGGTAGAGAAATTGTATTAAAAAATCAAGGGAAAAACGGAAAAGAAGAAAAAATATTTTTCTCAGCTTAATATTCTTTGCTGCATCCGATGTTAGTGTGCCTTCCAACAGCGAGGCTCCTCTAATCACCCAGATCTGTGGGCATTATGTGCTCCAGCTCGGCCGTGTTTTAAGAGACTTACTGCATTTTGGTGCACAACCACTTCAGACCATTAGCTCCTGCTTCTTCTTACTAAAATAACATCACTCACCCTCTCTGGGGAATAAACAGACCAGTGCTTTAATTTGTTAAAAGAAACTTTGATTTACTAAAGTTACAGGACTGGGCTCAGAGCTCCTGATCAGACAGCCTGTCTCCGAGAGACAAGAGGGCAGCAAACCCCATCCCAGGTGTTTGGAGGATGATGGCTGAGCTTCCTGAGAGCCAAATGATTTGCTGTAGAGTCCAGTTCTGTTTACCTTGGCCCTTACCATAACCCTAAAGGATTTGTGAATTCGTCATAGTACTCAGTGATCAGAAAATAAAAAAGTAAGTCTGTGATGGATTAGAACTGAATAAAAATAAGATCAAAATCAATACAAGTAGAATTTCTTTTCTACCCTTTTGACTGTGGAAACCTTCCAGGTACCTTGGCATTACTAGCACAAATTAACCCATTACATTTTCCTGCTCATACTGAAACAATAAAATGTCAAAATAGGCATGCAGCATGAAAGTATCATTTAAAGAACTTCTACAAGATAATACAAAGGTAATACAAGTGATAAAACAAAGAAAAAAATTAGTTAACTTTGTCCATTGGTGGCTTTTCTATCCAATACAACCCTGCAGAGAAGCAATTGCACACCAGAACTAAGAAACACAGAAATTCTTGCATTGCTATTCAAATGCTGCCCCTAATACATACAATTAAAAAGAAGCCTATTGCTAAGAACAATGATGGGGTTTATTTTCCTCTTGTTTGATCCAGGTAGTCCAAAAGTAGAGGTTAATGGTGGAGAATGCTGTTAACAGCCTCATTCTGGAATGAGGATGGAGGCATGAAACCATCCAAATATTGCTGCTCCAGGATCTCCCATATTTTCCCTTGGGTTGTGTTGTCTTGTCTTGCTTGTACTTGGCCTCTGCTTCTGCTTCAGATATCACTTCCCAAACACTCGATCCCAGACTAAATTTCTCATGCAATTTACACTAGCTGCATTGCTGTTTCTGTCATGGTTCTCTGGCATTCTTGAGAAAGTGTGCTCACTTGAGAAATGGGAATATTACTTTGCACTGTCATCAGATCTGATTGAGCTGGGCCAGCCTGAGAGGCCAAATTCATACGAACAGATCAGTAAAGGTAAATCAACCTTGAGAAAACATCTTGTATGTAGCCAAACTGACAAATGTGATAACTCTTGTGAGAAAAGGTCTAGAGGACTCCTTCCCAATTCATCTTTCTTAAGGAAAAAAAAGAGTGACAAAAAATGTTTTAACAAAAGGATCGAGTATCATGACAAAAGGTGGTAGCTGAGTTTTGTTATTAAGGGTTTAAAAGACAGATGTAAATAATTGTTAAATTATCTTTTATTTTCCATCATCTCTCATAAACAGAAAACCTGGAGTCCAAAGTTAACTGTGTGAACAGTGCACGTACTAAAAGGGAGTTAGGCTACTACTCTAGGGAACCATGCATTTTGAAATCAAGTTCCTCAGACATGGTTTGAGCATCTATCACTAAGAATGTTCCACAACAGCCATAGGTTTGAAAGGAAGAGGACGTCTTTCAACATTTGTAAGCATCTCTTGTCTGCAACAGAGAATATTGAAGAAAATTTATTTTATGAAATGAAAAGCTTCTACAAAGCAAAGCAAAATCAACCTGACACTTGATATTCCACAGGAATCCAGTAGAGCAGTGATAATTACATCTGCTGTCCGTTAGGCATCTCTCAACCGTTATCCTCAGTTCTGGATCCTCTGGAGCTGGCCAGACACGCTGCAAAACCAGCAATGGCAACTGTCTCTGGCTTGTTGGACTGACCAACCTAAGGAAAAATATGATGTGTGCTCTGCAGACAATCGCAGTTCCTGAGCCCAACTCTGCATTGCTTAGGACTATTTACTACTGGTAGCAATATCAGAGGACACGCCAGTCTTAAAGGTGAAGTGTGAAGGCTTTATTTTGGGATTATACAGTTTTGGGAAGTGGGGAAATGGAAATGTTTGCACTTTGGCTGAGGTGAGCATCCCATAGAGAGCAGCATTGTCAGAGACTGAAAATAGTTCATGCCTCAAACATTGATATAAAGTTTTAAAGAAGCTACAGCCACAGAAACCTCCCTGAAGAACTTTGAACTGTAAATTGAACTGCTGATTAGATTAAAGGAAACCTATTGTTCAGTCACCTCAGGCTGAGGGAAAGGTATGCATTCACAATGAACCAAAGCCTCCAACTGAGTTTGGGGTGGCGGGAGAGCACAGCTCACAGAAGCCAGGTTTACACAGACTCTCCCCAACCGAGGGGGGGAGGAGGTTTTGGGTGCATGGTGTAACCTCTGGTGAGAGGCAATAAATACCCATCCTCCGATTACACAAACTGGCCCAGCTGTGGAACCCCCA
>VXAZ01001316.1:43206-117267 GCA_013399875.1 Gymnorhina tibicen
GAGAGGCTTTGCCCCACAGGACTGCAGTGATGCAACAGCCCCAGAGACTGCTGTGAGAGGCTGCCCCCTCCCCAGGGGGACATGCCCGGACATGCCTGCCCAGCCTGAGCATATCTACCCATGGGATTCCATGCTTGCCGGGGGGACCTTCACCACCAAGAAGACCAGCTGGAGAGGATCAACAGAACATCGTTGGGATCCACGGAGTGGTGACATTTTTCTTATTCTGTCCCTGTCTCTTTCTTTCTATGTCCCCCGCCTATTTTCTACTTCTTTCTTGCTTTCTCTCTCTCTCTCTTATATTTACCATCCATAAAACCCATATTATTGTCACTGGCATATGGTCTCGTTTGCACCTTAATTTGGGCAGAGGAATTTCTAAGGAACCTTAATAATCCTTGATTGGATCGTATCAAGCATGGTCCGGTCTCTGACTGAGAGCTGCTGCTGCAGTGTATGTGTACTCATGTGGTTCCAGTGTGTATCCAGCGTCACTGAAGCACATGTCCTGTGGGGAAGGCTGAGGAACTGAGATCATTAGAGTGGAGAAAGGAAGTTTTTGAGAAGAAGTGATAGCAGTCTGCCAGTACAATCAATATCATAAAGAAACAGAGAACCAAGCTCTTTACTGAGATGCACAGGAGAAGACTGAGAGAAAACGGTAATGAATTGACACAGTGTTAATTATGTTTAGATAGAATGAAAAAGAAATTACTAAGGGCATAATTAAGCACTGGAACAAGGCTGTGTGATTGTGGGATCTCTCTCCTTGGAGGTTTACAAGACCTGCCTGCATGGACCCATAAGCAGCCTAGTCTAAATTCAGCATTGGCTCTGCTTTGAGCAGGGAATTTGACTAGAAACCTCAGGAGGTCCTTTCCAGCCTAAAGGGTTCTATAATTCCATAAATAATTTGCCCAAATTCCATTATGTTGTCAGAGGAGCTTTAAAAACCTTGAGAAAGGTCACAAAAGCAGTTCTGCTGGAGAATTGGATATTAGACAGTTATTTCCCTGGGGCTGGAGCCCATCTATAGGTTGGTGTATTTTTCTTCTTGCAGTGTTTTGATAGTTACTTCTAAGTTAGACACATACACTGTGAGGCTTAAGCTTATGGAATAGAAGCTGTGCTCAACTCTAGATAGCATTAAGATTTTGGTTTTGATTGTCTGCTTTGGGACTGCAAAATAACATTGCTTATTAGAGCAGGTTGTTTCCAGTGAGTATAAATTTCTTTGAGAACAGTCTAGTTCAGATTGTGGAAGGATAAGGTCTTCAATTCACAGGACACATTTGTGTCTTATAAGACATTCTTCATTCTTCTGCTTTTGTCTGACTGAAAGACCACTCACATAAAGGCTAATGAGAGTCAGGATGGAGACACAAACTGTTTTCATTCCCTTTCTTTTCCTAAGTCATTTTTTTGCGTTATATTGTTGGTTGTTTCTTTGGGGTTTTTTTAATTCTTCCTTTTATAACAAGGATTTAACAAGGTCATACACTTTCCAGTATTCTTCTTTGTAGCAGTTTGTAAGGTGGTCAACATAGTTCACTTCTGAGAGAGACAATCAGGCAGCTTTCCCACTTGAGTATGATACTCATGATGCTGCTCGGTGTTTACAGTTGTTTTCCAGGGCTTGGGAAAAGTGCATTTGGTCATAAATGCTACAGCACAGTACACTTGTAACTCCAGAATTTCCCATTTGAAGAAATGATCAATTAGCCCAAGTGATGTTCAAATCGAAGGGTTAGGTTAAATTATCTTGGAAGAATGGATGAACCAGAATAGAAAATTTTTTCTGGCCGCAATTAATGTAGTGTTCCTTTTGTTATGCCATTTTCTAGGCAATGTGATTTATGAAGCTATCCATTTTGAAATCCAGGACTCACAGGTTTTAATGGTGATTTCAAGTGCAATTGGTTCTCTGATTTTGCTGCTTTATTCTTTGGTCAAAATTTTAAGCTAATGTGCTGCCCAGTTTTTTCCATCCTGATTTACTTTTCTCTCTCCTATTTCCTGTCAACTCCTACAAGTGTGTCAGATGGAATTGTTATCTATGAAATTGCCAAATTTTGTTGCACTTTTTATCTTCTATGTGATTGTGTTCTGCTGGAAACATTGATTTGGAGTGCTACAGTGTCACAGCAAGCTTCATTTAAAGTTATTATCACAACTGTCTATGTTTTAAATATGAGAAATCCCTCTTCTCTAATATATTTTTTTGTTAGCATTGAGCCATTTTTAACAAACCCATTCTAATGTCACTTTTCCTGCCTGAGCTACAGTAGAACTCTTAGGACCTTTTTTTTTAGTTTGATAAATCTTTGTTGAAGGTTTATTCTGATACATGAATTAACATTTTCTGCTTAGCGTGAAACTCATATGTGTTTATAAGCATCTTGGAAGCAGTGATTTTTCAGGGATCTCTTCCCTGTCATTGCAGCCTTGTCTCCATCTACACATCTCAAATACTTGTTACAGTAGTTTCAGGTTTAATCAGTAAGTGCATACTAGGCACAAAAGTCTGGAGCTTTTATGTTATTATCCACACTTAAATAAGATCTAGCCCCACTATGGAATGTAGAGGCTGTGCTTACTATGCTAAAAGCGGACTAAACACTCTTAAAGAGCAGGACAAAACCGATGGAGGTTCTTCCCTGACAATGCAGACACAAATTTTATAGACACAATGCAGGTTCCTCTATTTATTCTGGGGGCACTGTCAACAGTTAAGGTAAGGATGAAGCACATCCTTCTATGAGTGCATATATTCACCTCTTCATACAGAAAACATTCTCCATAGTGCTCAAAGACTGCTGATTCTAACTGAAAAATTAAATAGTATATTCCTAATCCCTTGCACGTACTGAATTTATACTTTTCTGCTAAGTAGGATATGATCTTACTCAGCTTAGGAATTCTTGTTCATTAGTACTTCCTTTTGATTTCACAGGTAGCACATCTTTCTGTGCTGAATCTCACTGGATTTCATTTTGTGATTGAAAGCTGCCTCTAAGAACTGCACAAAGCGCACACAAAATGTGACCTGTTAACATTTAAAGAGTCAACTCTCCTCAAGTGGAAAGACTCAGGCAAATGGCACGCAACAGGGGCAGAGGAGGGGCCCACTCATATTGGAAACTGCTATGGAGACCCTCGGAAAAAAAACATCTGATTTGATAGGCAAGTCTTGTAGACACAGCTGTACAGAAAATGCATGTTCTTGGGAGAGATCAAATATTGATGCGCAGAGGTAAAACCCATGGGCACACACTGCCATTTAAAGAGGAAGCACTGGCAGATAGATAACATAAAAAACATACAGTGCTCAAATAATGACCAATAGCACACCCCTCCAGGGAAGGGAAATGTATTACTACAGACGGCAATCAGGACAAAGATGGTTATCAAAAAACATCCATTTAGGGACACACTACATATTCAGAACTCAGGCTGTTGAGAAGGAACGTGTATAAAGGGCATAGGTTTTAATTTCTACTGGTTCACATTACTGGGGGGGGAAAGAAAATTAAATATGTAAGAGGAAAACAATTTTAAAAAATACAAGAAGAAGCAGAGAGTCATTATTCCAGTGAGGAATAATAAAGCCTCTTCCTGATATGTGAACTCATGGCATGAGATTTTTTGCTGCCATGTACAGCACAACCAGTTGCAACCCAGAGGCTCATTTGAGGTATAGATGAGCAAAGGAAACAGCACATTACACTGTTTGACAGCTGCTCATCCTCGAGGCAGATGTGGCTTGGGGTAGTGCTGCCTGAAACATCCTTCCAGTTATATCTCTTTATTTTTAGCAGTGCAAGACAGTTCACTTTATCATTTTAATCAAAGAGAACAGGCTGCGATGAGCAAGGGAATGCTTTCATCTAAGCCATTGATCATTTCATGAAATTGGCAGCGTCTTTTCAGTCTCTCAGTCACTTCAGATTTTCCTTCTGACCCCCAAACATGTGACATGAAAACAAGCAAGTTCTTAGCTGTAAAGATGATAAAACTTATTCACATGCTAGGAGTATTTAATTGCTTTTGCCTCTTTCAAAGCTGTTGGCCTTTTTTTTTAAAAATGTTGACTACTGAGGGTCTGCTCTAACAGTAGGATCTATTTTCAGGTGCCACCAGGTGACCCTGACATTAAGCTATGTTGTTTTGAGCTTAATAGAAGATATTTCCACGTACACCCCCAAATGAAAAAATGCTTATGGGAAAAGTTCTTCCCTGAAACATGATGAAGACTGAAAAGACCATAGGAATCTTTTTCCTCCAAGTGAAAGGTTTTAATATCCAGCCCAACAGCCTCATGGAAGAAAGCTCTACTCAAATAACTTTAGATTTGTTAGCATGCTTGCTTTTAGAGCCTTTAACATGCATGATGGAGCAATCAGACTTGAAATACAATAGAAACATCTGATGCCTCGCTGCTGTACCTTGGGCAAAGAGAGAAAATTTCCATGTTTGGAATTCTCCTCTTGTAACAAATGAAAGCACTAAAATTGAAGGACTGCAGGTTCAAAAGATAATGTGGAAATGAATTATCAATCAGGAATCTGAGAGCATTAGATAAAGGCAATAACAATCTCACAGAAGCCAGGGGCTTGAGAGAAAGAGCAACTTGAAAGCACACAGTTGCAAACATTGCAATGCTGTGTCAGACACAAACATTTTCCTTCTTTTTTTCTCAAGGGATCTCTACGGGAAGATAGGCAATGATACCCATCAGCTTTAGCACAAAGCTAGGAACCAAATTTCTTACAAAAGGCAGGATTCCCCTTCTATGGCTTTTCCCCAAAATACATTTGAAATGAAGTAATTTAGCAGGGCAAATGAATGCAAAGATAAAAACGCCTACCAGGACTACTAGATACAGAGATAAAAGCTCTGACCCTGCTTTTATGCAGAAGAGTTCCAAGAACAGAGCACCTTCCCATGACACAGTTATTCTTCAGGCAGCGAGAATTTCTGTTCTTCTAATGAAATATCTGTGCGTCTTCTGTTTAAGACATTTCCCTGTCCTTTGCTTCCAGGGAAAAAGGGACCAAAAAAATCTTTCCTCTTTTCCTAACCCTAGCTCAAGTTACTATTGATGCCTTTCAAACAAAAAACTTCTGAGGTTTCTAAAATTACCCCTGAAGCACAACCAGCTTCCCTCTAGGATGACTGGACTGCTCCCAGATCTCAGTGCTAGCACTGAGTTTTAAGGCTTTTGGCTAACTAGACAGAAATAACATAGACATCTCCCTCTCCAAATGAGAGAACCTGACTGCTGAATAAATCTGCCCATCCAGTGCTCAGTACCTTGCCCTAACCTTTTTAGTCTTCATCTACAGAGCCTAGTGTTGCCTTTTAAATATGAACTAGATCTGCCTATCCACCTCCCTTCTTTCTGAAAACTCTAGGCATCTTGGAAAAAGCTCTAGCAGGCAAGCATGCTTCCCTGTCACTCTTGTAGCCTGTGGAGGAACTATTTAGTAAATGACATCTGACCCAAGGCTTCAATGATTGAGGCATGAACCTGTAGTAGCAGACCTATTCCAGATGGAGAACTGTGCAAGCAGACATAGCCCTACCCCTTCCCACCTGGTTTGTTAAAACTCTTTGCACACCAGTGGTCTAAACTGGCAGTCGTGGGAATAGCAATTATGTGAAACCTGGACCACACATGAGACAGTAACCTCAAGACAAAGAATAACTGGGCCTTTTTTACAACTTTAATTTATTACAAGGCAGAAAGGTCCTATTCTAACCTGTGCTTCCAGTTTCAATCGGAAATACTGCTCTTACTTCAGAGGAGTCTGCGGGTTTATTAGTGGTTAAGGGTTGTCACCAAAGAAATGAGAAGCATGAAGAGAAATAACATTTAAAAACATGGGCCACTGAAGAGCAGAATAGGTGAAACACTTTCTTGTGCACATAGTTTTCAACAAGAAGAATGCATTCATTACCTAGGGGAAGACACAATTCCCAGTATTTCCTTCCAGTTGTTAAGACAAATCAGTAGTAGTAGTAGTAGTAGTAGTAGTAGTAATAGTAGTAGTAGTAGTAGTTTCTATATTGATGTTTTCCTTTTACCTGAAATTAAAAGTTCTCTGGTCACTGGTGCTTCCTTTTATCCCAGCATATATGATCTTTTTTCACATGCCATCAACTGCACTAGCTTAGGGAACAAAGCAGGTGGCCATTCCCTCAGCACACCATGATTACAGCAGGTGTTTTTCAGGCAAGTATAAGACATGAAGGATGAAAGATTTGAGGGATGCTGCCAGTTCTCTTGCTCAGAGTTTTGAGGAATAACCTGCTGAAACATGAACTTTACCTTCTTCAGTCCAGCAGGACGTGCCTTAGCAACAGCTCAGGCTCGTGCATTGCATGAACCCAAAGGTACTGGTGATACTGAACCATCACCCTCTGTGACACAGCCTCCCTCTAACAGGAGGTGGCCCGCAGACATGCAGTGCTCATTTTCAGACACACCCAGCCCGTGGCAAGGTAGGGAAGGTCCTGAGCCCACTGTACAAACAGAACAGCCATTTCCCCACAAGGTGTAGTCAAACAACCAACAGGAGAATTGAACTGATCCCACCTTCAAATCCTTATCTCCTGGAAGAGCCATTTTGCTTTCTAATCTCTAAGGAGAGCCAAGGTGTCCAAACTTTCCAGAAAAAAAGGCAAAAAGTAGGGCTAGATAGTCCACATGCACACGTATGGTCAGAAACTGGGGCCCATGTTTCCCTAATCTCATCAAAACTGAGGCAGGTTCCAGGATTCCTGGTAGAATTTCAGAGTAATGACAAATATAGTAACTTAATTCCAGGAGTAAAGAATGCTGTGAATTGTGCATTAGCTTTCAATGCAAGCTGCTTAGAAGAGATTTACCAGCCAAATCTGGTTTAGTCAGGTTTAGGTAACGTCCATTTAAAGTGGCCAGGGAGGAAGTAGCAAGTGTATGTTCAAAAAACAGGAGAACTACTGTGGAAAGCAGCCGGAAAAAAGAGTTTCCAGCAGGGCTTAACCAGCAACACAATCTGCAGTCTCAGATGATTTGCTTTGGAAAGTGTAAGAGTCTGGATTTTCCAGTGATGCTGTATTGCTCTTGTGTTCTCACTAGAACTTTCCATGGTTATATTTAAACACAGCAGGAAGCAACACCACTTGTGCTTTCCAGTGAGTGCACTTCTGGCATGAGCAGCACAGGTACTCTTCGGTTTTGGTGACCTCAGATGGACACAGAGGAAGGCTCTGGAGGTTTTGAAGAGGACGATTTAAGTGATTACCTACTCATCTCTCAGAATTAGAGTTCAGATTTCTTGGTAATGTCACAAAGTTGGGGAGTGATGATGTGCCATCTAGATCCATGACAATGAGCAAGACAATCACTACACCCACCACACTCTCCACCTTCAGAGCTGGGTCATTTCACCAGCTCGGTCAATGAGCATTTGCCCTTGGAAAACCTGTGTTGAGTGCTCCTGATTACTTTCTTGCCATTCGCATATTTGGACATGACCTCCAATAGAATGTGCTCCATGTTTTCTGCAGGGACTGAGGTGAGGCTTCCTGACCTCATAGACCCTAATTTCTTTTCCAGTTTAAAGAAAAAACTGCAACTGAGCAAAAAAAGTAAATTCCAAGTTTGTGCTAGATTGCTGAGACATAACAAGCCTAACTTCAACCTTCTGGTCCCAAGAGTTCTTCAAACACAATTAATCAAATCACATCAGCCTCCACTGGATTTCCAAACACACTGAAGTAAATGAGGTTCACAGGTAGGTCACATATTTCATTCCTCTCACACCATTTTTAAGCTGGTGACTTCTGTACCTTGCAGTTCTGTGGCTTTAGTCATTTCAGCCATGTAAACAACATTTTCAATGGCGATGTCACAAACTTGGCTACAACTGACGGTCTCAGGATGAAGAGCCATTTGGAAATCTTTTTTCTTTATCATTTATGTAGGCTCTTCAGGAGTAGTGAAGATAAATACTGCTAATAGTATTACAGTAATACACTATTTTACACTCCATGCTTTTTACTGCCTCTCCAGCCTACTGGAGCCAGCACAGTGAGGAAAGATCGGGACACCATCACACCAGAAACTTCCCCTTGCTATTTAGGAATATAGCCAGGCAGCACACGGTATGGAACTGAATTAGGTTCCTGGTCTGGGAAGCCACAAAGGATCTTCTGCTTCTTCTCTACAGTCATTCATGTCCTGTGCCTCTGAGGAGAATCCAGAAGGTGCCCCTCTGACTGACAGACTGACAAGAGATTAAGGCAGAGAGAACTCTTTTTCAGAACAGAAGTTGCAATATTTTTGTATTCTGGTGATCAAGGAAGAGACAGAAAGAGCAGTGACAAGTCAAATCACACTGAGAGATCCAAAAGCAATTTTCATTGGAGAGTGAGGGATTATTAGCAAGATTAACCACAAATAGATGTTTGGTTGCCCCTGATTTGGGTTCAGAACTGTGTTTATATACTAGTATGCGATAAACAAGTCATAAGCTGAAAAACGTAATATGATTTCTCAGAACATCTTTTGATGTTAGATCCAGGCTGAAAAATAATCTTCACTTGTAAATCCATGTCACCAAGTTTATAAAATACAAAATAAGAAGATTCAGATAAAAATAAGAATCATAAAAGCAGACCAAGCAAATAAAAAGAAACTATTGCTTCATACCTGTTGGTGCCAGTTTCATCATTTATCAGTGTGCAGTTACCAAACAAACTTTAGCAAAGAAGGAAAATCAGTCTTTTTACTGCTTTTTTATACTCCATAAATAATCAACATGAGAAAAAATTAATGAAGAAAATCACTACTGAAAGAAAAATATAAGAAAGGATCTTTCTAAGAACAAAACCTCACATCCCAGTAATGTCAAATCACAACATTTCCCAAGAATGACCTTAACTATGACATGCCACTGAAAGAAACATAATTTTTTTTGCTATGACATTTCTTTGTCAGGAAGACTAGCACAGAAACTACAGCAGCTGTGTGTCCACGTCTTCCTCAGGAAGGAGATTTTCACATCCTTCATCCTGCAGCTGTTTTGTAACATACATGTGAGCCCAAAACAGAGAAATCAGTAATGACATAAATTAGCCACTTTGTTAGGGAATGTTTACAAAATAAAAAAATATAGAGATGATTTGGGGTTTGCAAATCTCGTTCTAAGTCTGTGGGAAAGCAAACAAGCATGAATTTAGCTAATAATAAGAATTTACATATTTATGGCCACTGTGCTGAAAAGTACTGCCTCATGGCACCAAAACAAGCTGAAAATATCTCTTCTATTTATTTATTTATTTAATGTGTTTTTTTGTTTGATTGCTTGTTATAAGATGCAGATTTCACATTCCTTTGGAAAAAAATTAAGCAGGAAGCTAGCCAAATTTCGTTATTTGCAGTGCAGAACATAAACTTACCAGTAAGTACTGCACGGAGCTGGCAGGACAGTGTCCTCCAGACTCAGAAGGCAACTTGAAACAATAATCTTTGAGTGTGGTGGTGCTCATCACATCAGTTTGGCAAAACTGGCTCGTGGTGTGGGGATATTGAATTCTGAGCAGCCCAAATGGAAATGCCTCAGAGACACCCCACTTTAATTTTCTCCTTCAAAGCTCTGTTCTCTTTTTGTCCAACAACTGGAAAAATAAGGGCCCCAAATCACTGGTAATTTTTTAAAATTTTGTCCCCAGAAGCATGACAAACAAACTTTTAATGTCAGAATGTTAAAGTGGTACACCACCCAAAACAGGAAGGTATTTATTCACTGAAGAACTGTCCATCTTCATTTTGATTTTGAGCTGTCAATACCAAATTTATTTCTTTATAGTCCATTGACTTGCCTGCAGATGACCTACTTTCCCTTGCCTCAGATAACTAAAAGGTTCCACAAATCAACTGAAACCTCCTACTTGACTGCCCATTTCCTTTTTTGTTTAACAAATATCTTTTTGTTGACAGTGTTTGATGCGCAGCCAGCAGATTGAAACAGCTCCAATTTTGCAGATATAGTCCATTGTTAACTTCTTGCATGCCAGTGTTTTTCGTTTGCTGTCCTTTCTAGAATGCCATGCATAGACAGTGCTGGCTACAGCAATCCACAGTGGATTAAATACTCCAAGTACATAATTGTCACCCCAAACCTTTCCGAATGCATCGTGCATTTTTATCGTCTTTTACCCACTTTGAAGTCACTGCTGTACCACAGGAAACTGTCAGCATAACCGACTTCCTTGCAGTTGTTAGATGCTGCCTCTTCTAATTACGATAGAGAAGGGAAGGCAGTGGATTAAAATACTTTCAGTTGAAATTAAGATTTTTTTTAACTGAAACTGTTGAATAAATAAATAAATAAATTTAAACACAGTTGCAATAAAAATGAGCCTCTTGGAATTAGTCATAACTAGAAGTTGGCAAGCAGTTTATACTAACAACATACAATTAGCTGCAGGGATTTAACAACAGGCTTTTGCAGGAATTATTATCGAGTCTGTTGTCTTTCTGATTAATGCTATAAACTCTTGCTTACATGTCTTCACTGATCCAGTTCTCCAGATTCTATCTTTCCAACTGGAAAAAAATAAAAGTTGGTCCTAAAATTGCCACTTTAGGGCCTGAATGTGACATTCATACAGGATTTAAACAATAAATAGAACATGACTGTGCTGCTATTTATCAGATGGAGGACTACACGAAAATCTGATGCCACAATCCAGTTTCTGGCTTCCCACAGGCTCTGAACATGATGAGGCACGTATGTCTGTAGCCTGGTGCTCCTTGCATTCATTCAGGTACTCAGTGTTTGAGCTGCTTCTGAGATGCAGCATTCACAGGGTTGGAGACAAAGAGCAATGGGGCTCTGCAAGAAAGAGGAACCTGCCCCATTACCTGTGGTCAGCATGAAGCTCACATAGAAGGAGTAAAAGAAGCTTTTCCCCTCTCACTTTCTCATATGGACATCGAGACTCTGATCTTTGTGAGCATAAATAAGCCACTAGCACCTTGTGTTCTTATTATAGCAAATTTGGCTTGAAGTTTAAGGAGGACCAGTGGGTAATCAGCAGTGATCTATGAAGAACTGGTTTGGGCAACTTCTATAGTCATATCAGCAATCAATATTTAATTTTATCTCTGCATTTATTTATTCTAGTAATCTTTTCACATACTCATAAGATTAGAAATTGTACATACTGATAAAAACATTAGTTTGAAATTATCAGGGGAAAAAAAAGGTGTTTGCTTGGTTTTCTGAAAAATCAGCTTTTTTACTTGGCAACTCTCCTTAGCTAAGTGCTTCACCTAATCAATTTCAATATTTGCTTTTTGCTTTATATATAACAAAGCAAGAGCTATTGATTAGCTCCTAGTGATCTGAATAGAGAAAAGAGCCTATGTCAATTTTTTTATTGGAAACCACTGAATTGTTTCAGGGGGGCCTCTGTAGCCCTCTGGAAACAAAAGCCTAAGCAATGTCAAGTGGCCTTACAAAATACTGGATATCTGCTGCATTCTTGTCTCTGTCCTTGCAGTCATTTGGACAGCAATGAAAGGCGAAAGAACTGATCCAGAAATCCACAGAAACCTGAGCTGCGGTAGAAGGGCTTCATTTTGTGTTTACAGAGAATAAATGATACCGACTTCTTTCTTGCCAAGGGGGAAGCTGAAGTTAGAAAAGTAGAGATCTCTTGGGGGAATCTTGCTG
The DNA here is from genome assembly GCA_013399875.1 of Gymnorhina tibicen. Taxonomy (NCBI): domain Eukaryota; kingdom Metazoa; phylum Chordata; class Aves; order Passeriformes; family Artamidae; genus Gymnorhina; species Gymnorhina tibicen. The sequence goes on from VXAZ01001316.1 coordinate 54,936, forward strand.
CTTAGAACCTATCCCACAGCATGCAAAACCCCCTTTGGGTCCTGATACCAACCCCAGCCAGCAGTGGTTAAAACGGACTTACACTGAGGGACTGCACTGGGCTGCAGCCGGGGCATGCAGCCATTCCCAGCCCTGCCAAGGTGCTGTAGCACCCAAGGGCTACAAATTCCCTGTTTGGGCTGTGGGTCAGGGGGTAGGGTTGGAACAAACACAGCTCAGGGATGTCAGTGTGCTGAGCAACAGGCACTCACTGAGCTGCCTGCGCTGCCCAGAACAGATCCTCTGCAGGCTGTGTGTGTAACAGGGCATCTGCTCCCAGACTCCCGAGCTGTGTGAACTCTGCACAGCATCAGCTCTGCTGACATGTGCCTCTGAGCAGCGTGGCCTCAGCCTGTTCCCTGGTTACCAGGAGGTGTTTGAAAGGAGCCTCACTTTGTTATCTTCAGTTCCTGTGCATGGAAATTCTCTTACTGTATGTTCAGGGACCACTGCTCTAGTCTCGCTGACCTGTTCAAGGACAGACACAGGGAGAGGATCCCACTGCTACCAGAGCAGAAAACAAGTCCATTTTGGTACTGACAACACAGCTGAGGACTTCTCCTCTACACTCCTGCAAGTCTCCATGAGTTCTTTATGGCTATACAGTTTCTAAACTTTGTTCTGCACAGCCTCTTTTAATTCCAGCAGGATACTGTCTGCAAAGCTCAGTGTGGACTAACCAAGATATTCTGAATTTGCTCCACACTGTATACTTGTCATAGATACACTGCATCAACACAAAGACACTGATACAAAGCACAAACCCATTAATGCTTGAAGAGGATAAATGTTAAAAAGTTATGTTTATCCTTGCTAGTGAAATTTGCTCTGAAATCCTTCCAGGTTTGCACTCAATAGGATATTTATTTAAAAGGGACAGGAAGGAAAACAATAGAGGTAGGTGAAAATACATCAAAAGGCATCATTCCTCTGCCAGGTGCAACAGAAAGGAAGATAAAACAGATAATAACACTGCTGGAACAGAATGCTGTTCAGGTTGATGGATGGGAAGAGCTGACAGCTCACAGAGACTGTGAGGGCAAGCTGTTGGGTATGGTGTCAGGCTAAATAAATCTCTGCATCCTTGTTTCACCCAAACACAGCTCTATCACAAATAATACAGTCCATCACTGTGCCTTGTGCTGATTTCTTCGACTTCGAATGTGAGCTAACAGCACATCAAAAAAGGTGTGTGGGAAGCACTGTTTCCTGCAGGAATCACCGCAGGAGGTGAGGTACCACATCTGATCAACTTTGATTCCTGTTTGTCTCGCTATGATTTTTACACCACCGAGAACCCACGTATCAACAGAAATGGTATTCAGCAAGCTAATAGGATAGAGCACTTGGCACTCTCTTCTTTGGGCATGATGTTAATATGTTAATGGACAAGGGAAATGGAAACAGTTGTAAGGAACAACTTAGTCCCATGCATAGGAACTACTGGGAAATCTGGTGAGAGGAAAGGGAAAATAATTTGTGGTGCTGCACAGTGAATATACAAAAAATCTGGCATTTAAATTGTTGCACTTCATTTATTTTTTCTTGGTGATTTTGGTTTTTTTAAATTATCATGAAAAAGGCAACATTTTCGGGCAGCTAATGGGAATAAATGCAAATAAAATAAGCAAGATTTTAGTTTCACAAACTCATTAGTAAATCTTAGATTTTCTCCTTAGATTAGAATGACCGAGACAATGTTGACATAGTTGTCAGAGAGCACTTTTAACTTCTGGGTCATAAACCACTGAATAAAGGTAGAAAAAAAAAATATGAGCAGTACCTCATACAGAGAGGATCTGAGGAACGAACTGATGCCTTGAAGTGGCTACCTGAAAACAGAGGCTATGCAAGACTAAGAGAATAAAAGCAGGAATTTATTTGAAAGGCCTTAAGTTTGGTCCATTTGCATATCAGGGTTAATTCTCCAATTACAGTCTCTGGTAGTGATGTAATTACTCCAAGTTTGCTCCCCCTGTCAGAGGCTTTAGTTTACATATTTTGGGGCCTGGGGCAACAAGGTGTCCTTGAGTTCAGGCCCAGAGAGGGTTTGCTATGTCTAACCAGCATGAGAGAACAGTAGCTAACAGGCTATATGAAGTTTCAGAGTTACATACTAAGCAGTACAGGATTTGAAAAATAAAAAAGTTAAAACCTAAGGCATCAAGAGGATTTCTCAAAGCTAATTCAACAGAGCAAGAATGAAAACCAAGTCCTGTAATACCTTCTCCATCATTATATCCACTGACCCATCCTGGCACTGTGGGGCTTTCCTTTCCCTTTTAATCCTTCCTTAAAATTTCAGACTTGCCAGGGAAGTCATATTTGTGGCAACACCTCCAAGAATGTTGCGTGAGTTCTCCTTAGAGGACAATAACACAGCTACAGAAGGCAGACACACAGGAGACCACACGTTCTCAGAAGAGTAACTGCACTTCCATTTCCAGGCTGTCCTCAGGCAGTTTGATCTCAAACAGAGCCATTTTGGACAGATTGCTGTGAATGCCTCCGTACCCAGACTCCACTTCCAAAGAGGATTTAAAACAGGTGGTTGAGCTTGGCTGGTCAATTTGTAACTAGAGGATGATGGGAAGGTGGGGAATTCTCCTGCTAAATTCTGTTATTTCTTTGGCTCATTCTGCTTGTTACCTTGTGAGTGCATCTAGTGACCCATAGAGGACCACAAATAGCATAAACCAGGCAAGTGAGAAAATACTTCATTTACTCCAAAGGTAACTTCATTTACTCTCCTCACCTTCACAAGTGAAATAGTCTTATTTTTGGAAGGTATTTCTGAACAATTATGTTACTGCAAAGTTTAGATTATATACTGGTTTTACATATCCCTATACCCCCCTTAATGCATAACTTTAGATTGTTATAAAGGTTGGGTTTGAGTACTCTGAATGGAGTAGAATTTTTTTTAGGAGGAGTAAGGAATTTGAAATAAAAGTTTGCTGGGCCCTTCTGTAGCTGTCAGACTTAAGAAACATACCCTTTTAAATGAAACCTGAATCAATGTCAGTATTTTTATACTGCTATCATTTAAAAATAGATTTATTTTAACACTTGAATTTTACTCATCATGTAAAACTCCATCATCAGTGATGTCTTAAAAGATGAATCACAGATATTAAAATTTCTAGCAAATGCTCATGGTTGCTCTCTGTTCCAGAGTGCAAGACAAACCTGCTGATAACTTAAAATGTGGCAGGTATGGCTCTTACAGCCAGTGCTGGACCAGGATAAGGAAGAGCCAGAAGTACCCTCATCCCTTCTAGTGCCCCATGATCCTAAGGTACTGTAAGCCATCTCCAGGCAATTGTGGGCCTGGTCAGGGCCTGAGCAGCAGTCCCACAGTCATACAAAGGGATGGTAGCAAAGATGCCATTGTCAAATTCCCATATGGATTTTTGATGTATTTATTATGTGCCTCCAAAAACTGCATCTTCCAGGGATTAGCACGGAAAAGCACAATCTTCAACATTACAGGCTCTAGTTAGGAATTCAACTTCCACAAGCTTTAGGTCACTTTAAAACTCCACTCCCAAGTTACCAGGAAACCCGGGAGCTCTGGATTTTCAGGCAAGGCAGATGCTCTTCATAAGGTTTATTTGCTCCCCTAGCCTTCAGTGGCACCTAGTGGAAAAGAAGCAACTCGAAGAACAGTTGGGAGGGAAAATGCAACTATGCAATCTTTTCCAGCTGCATCAAACAACCTTCCTCCAACCCCTCTGAAGGAATAAGGACATGGAGTAGCTATATGAAAAAAGAACAAGATGCTGGTACGGAGTAGAGCTCCTGGCAACAGGAGCCTGTTCTCTCAGGAGGGGCTTGCTATTCAAAACAAGTTCAAAAGTTAGCACATGAAGATGTAAAAAGAGCTAAATGTAGCATGATGGCAAAGCCAGCAATCCTGACAGAACAGACAGGGTGAAAAAGTGATGAGGAAGGGTAGATCTGCCCTGGGGGATAACTGAGATCATTTAACATTTCTTGTTGGAATTGCATACAAGGCATTTTACCTTTTTTACCTGAGCAGACATTGGGTCATCATTATCCATTTACATGTCATACTGGGCAGTTAATTAAGTTCTCTTTTTTTTTTTTTCCCCCCTTTTCTGACCATGTCCCTGTAACTTACTAATACATGTAAGATTATATGTTTTTCTGGGAGAACACATGCCTTGTTTNCCAGAGCAGACATTGGGTCATCATTATCCATTTACAAGTCATACTGGGCAGTTAATTAAGTTCTCTTTTTTTTTTTCCCCCCCCTTTTCTGACCATGTCCCTGTAACTTACTAATACATGTAAGATTATATGTTGTTCTGGGAGAACACATGCCTTGTTTCCTGGTAGTTCTGTGTCACATTTCTGTATTATGGGAGAGTCTACAAACACTCCTTGTGGCTTCAGCTACTCTCCAGGGATGGGACTTTAAGTTTCCCTGCCCCTCCTCTCCCTCACCATTCCCAGATGCTGGAGTTCCTGATACCTTATGAAATTGGCACTTCCCATTTATGGTTTATTTTTTCAGATCATCTGTACTTCAAGTATTACCTGAAGGGATCTGACAAGAAAGATGGAGATAGACTCTTCATAAGAGCGTATAGTGACAAGACAAGGGGAAATGGCTTCAAACTGAAACCAGGCAGGTTTAGTTTAGATAGCAGGAAAAAATTCTTTAATTTGAGGGTGGTGAGGCACTGGAATAGGTTGCCCAAAGAAACTCTGGATGTCTCATCCTTGGAAGTTCAAGACCTGGTAGAATGCAGCTCTGAGCAACCAGGTCTAGTGAAGTGTTCCTGCCCAAGGCAGGGGAGTTGGAACAAGATGTTCTTTAACGTCCCTTCCAACCCAAACCATTCCATGATTCAATGATTCTAATTACCCGGCTTGAAGAAAAGTCCACAACCTTTTTCAGAGTAGTATTTGGGCTCGTAGTTTCCATGTCTTATTCACCATGGGAGAAATCTATCCTGTAAAGCTCGTCTAGAAGCTGTCCCCACTGCCAGTGCCATGTCACCTGCCTTAACTCTGTCAGCTGCTGTGTCACAGAGTCACCTTTTCCATTTTTCCTCAAAACAGATGTGAAACTTCACCAGTAGCAAAGTGAGTTGGGCACTCAGCTTCCACCAAACTTCTAAATATTAGTGTAGTTCTGCTTCTTCTTTTGCTGGTGGGAAAATCACTCTGTAGCTGGGGTGTTTGAGGAATGCTCACATGTGTTAATGCAAAGGTGTTCAATGAGTGTTCAGCTCCCTCGGTAGCCAGAACAGCTCCTTCCCTGTATCATACTTCCACTGCCTTTGTGGGAAACACTTGCTATTGTATTTCTGTACTCCACCCATCCCCATTTTGGTACTTATGCATTCAGCTTTCCTTGATGCTGTCACCCCTGAACAGTTGAAAAATGCCAGTTCATGAGTGGGTTCCTTCTCCCTTTCCACCTGAGCCACAAACACTGGATTTGTTCTTGAAAGAACAGCACACTGCTCACTTCTGCGCTCACATCTCTTTGGCAGTTTTCAAGCAAACAACTCATAGAATGCTAAATACTGGACAGACCTCGAAAAGCCCCATTTCTCTCTGTCCTGTGGTTTTAGTTTTTTCCTATATATTCTTTTTTTGATTCATCTCCAAATACCAAGTGTGATGACTTCAAGGTGTGATGACTTTGCTGGGTAGGTAGTTTCTTTGTTGTACACATCGTCTCCGTTCATCCGATTTGGTATGTATGCACACCATGCTACTGAGGCCAAAGGACGAAAAAAATCCAGACAGGCAATTCATCAACAGCTGCAGCTCCATCCTATGGAACTACTGCATTCCCAATAGCACAGGTTTGTTCTGTCTGGGTACAGCTTGTCCTCATAATGCCAGATATGACACTGCCAGAGTTTGCTTTTAGCATTAATCTTATGGCATCACTCATGTGAACTGCTTCAGTGGTAACCCACTGAAGGAGGGATTAAGACAACATTGACTGCTAGAAAATTACAGTACCATAAACATGATGGAAATAGTGAGTATTGCCCACTGTTTATTAGACGAGTTCAAACATTAGCTTGTCAGGGAGGGAAAAAGTTTGTAAATGCTAGTGTTTAATAGGAGATACAACAAAGTGTTTAATAGGTGCAGAACCAAAGCCAGAACATTTCCCCCTAACTTTATTTCATACTGCAGTGGGCTGTGACTGACACCTCTACTGTACTCCATGTACTGACTTGTTCTCTGTATTGGATTTTAAATGAAATATCCTGAGACCTTAGTTTTCCTAATGAATGGTCCTGCTTCTGCACTGCTTTGAAATGCATCGTGTTTTCATATGAACATCAAACTATAGTGTTTTATATTTTTCTGCTGAGTGACTTCATTCCTTCTGCATGCACACCATTTTCTCTAACTAATATACTCTGCATTTATCTTATCTCTTCCTTCCTTTTTCCTTCTGTTAAGTGCTAACAATATAATGAAAGCTGCAAATAGGTAGGTTTCATATCTGTTGATTTGATTACCTTTAATTTCAAAATAAGGTACTGTAATTTCTTTCCCCCTCTTGGGCTGTGCAGTACCCTCTAAAATCTATATTGCTTGTTGACATAACTTTAGAAAACATTTTTATACCTTATAATATTGCTTGGGGAATATAGAGTACATAAAGCACTTAGCAGGGTGAAAGGATATGGCTACAGTGCCATTTAGAATGTTTCTGGGATAGCAGAAGCATTTAATTGTTTGTTTTTCTGTGTAATTTTTGTAATGACCAAGATCTTTTTCATTCTCTTGCACTTTTGGAGGTCACTAAAGTAATGCTTGAACCAACTAGTCTAAACTTACTTCCAGAGTAAGTACTTCCAGAATTTCTTTAATTTAAATCTGACAGAAGACATTTAATCTAGCCATTGCCAGTAAGAAGCAATGTGAAGTAAGCTGTATGGAATCTGCAAAGTCCAGCTCTGTACACAAGAAGTCCAGGAACTTTTGTTAAAGGCAAGACCTTCCCAGCATAAACTTTCCCGCAGAGGGGATGATCCTAGTACTGCCTACAGAATAGGGAAAAGACATCATTTCCATCCTTTGTACAAAGAAAGTTGAAGATAGAAGCACGTTTAAATCCATGTAGGGACTATTCAGCCTTGCTAGCTCCATCTGCTTATTGATTTAAATGTGCCTGGTTTAATATGCGTCTCTTGGGGAACTTTCATTATGTGAGTAGTTTTAGAAACCAGCGCAGCAATAACACAGGTGAGAGTGAAAAAGGTTTGTAATGACATCAGGGTGATAGGTAGCAATCTTGCTTGGTGTCTGCCTTTGCTCACGTCAGACTTAGTTACTATCATGAAACCTTCCTTTCATAACTTTTTTTAAAAATCCAGAGAGGATAAAAATTAATTAGGAAAACAGAGCTATTTGGCAGATGAAGGTCCCACCTATCAAAACAATGTGCATCTGTTCAGGACTTATATGCCTAATTTCCCCCAAATAGCTGCAGAATAGCAACTGCTATTTTTAGATTTTGTGGCTAGCCAAGGGAAAAATAAAAATATACAGCTGGAACACTGAATATGCACCATTAACTAGAAAAGCTTGTTTTCAAAGAACATTTGTGATGTCTTTTCCAGATTCTCCTTTCATCATCCCTAATAGCCTCCTTGGTCTTTTCTATCTGCTGAAGAACTGGGTATTCTCCGGGAGCGTGATCCTAGCAGGGACTAGTACTCCTTAAGCAGTGTGAGTAGTTATCACTGGTGGTTCTCTCTGGAGCCACAGACAGCCAGAGATGCTATCTATCTTCCAGGGAGTCTCAGCATTATACAGGATGAGCTCTGAGCTGGAGGATTATAAAAGTCAGTGCTGACTGCTAATGTCTTTCCTGATTAACAACACAGAGAGCAAAATTAAAGATATAGCACCACACTGCAGAGAATGCAGCATGTGTTTGCATTCAGGTCTGAAGATATTGAAATTTAAGTAGTCAAAAAAAAAAAGAAAAAAAGTCTTTAAAATAGTCCCCAGTAAAGACAGTGCTTTTGTGCTAAAGCTAGCCTTGATACTGGGGACAGACATAGAAAGTGAGAAACAAGCTGGTATTACCTTTTCACATAGAAATTATAGCAGACAGATCTTCCCTGCCAGCATCACAGAAGGTGGGAGCGCAGGGACATGCTGGGAGATCTGGAACTGGTGTTTTCTTCTGCCTACTCACCTGGTCCCATTCCCTCAAACCCTCTCTCTCTCCCATCTTGTCCACACTGGGTAGACGAGCCCCATTGTTCTTGTGGCAGGCAATATATGCTAATCAGTCTTCAATGTTGTGTGCTCTGGGCACACCCAGATTGTTGTTGGGTCCAACCACCTGCACAGGCCACCAGAGAAGTGCTTGGGGATGAGGCAGGTCCAAGGCTAACCCAGGAAGTCAGTTTGTAAGCTTGGGTCAAGGGAATCAGTGGTCAGGAACAGGCATGGCTGAGCTGGAGAGCAGGACCATCCCCAGCATGGCTTGGACAGAGGCCAGACAACCAGCCCCTGGGCCCATGAGCAGGTGTGGAAGAGATCCCATGCTAGACTGATTAGGGCCATTAAGGCTTATTGTGCCCTCAGAGCTCCAACAGCCCCGAGGAAACACATGACCGATGAAAGAAAAGTCCGTTAGAAAATTATTTTTGTCACCCTTGAAGAAATTCTGTAATAGCATCCAGCTATATTGTTGCCAGCTGATCATGGAGAAGGTGCTAATTGTCAGCTGATAATGAAAAGGTAACACAAAGGTATTGTAGCAGATCTCTGAAGTTGCTCAGCCGTCAGCCTCTATCTGTGGTGAAAGATGTAAATTCAATACTCACATCAAAGGATGCAGTCATGCACACAGCGAATGAAACGAGAATTGGGCACTTATTGACCATTCACATATTTCATGTCATTGGATGGAGAGGAAGGGTGGTTGGAGGGCTGCGTGCAAATGTTTGTATCAACCTGGACCTTGTCTGAACCCAAATTCACAGCTGGCTTTGGCCATAAACATAATTATAAACACAATTTATAAAAGCATTTAATCATCTAAGTATGCATGAATAAAATTTGCAGTGAGGCTTAATCAGCTCCTTAAAAATTAGGGATATATTTGTGTGTCTTCATGCATTGAGATAGCCTTAATGATCCACATATGTCTTCTCCAGAGCTGGGTTCACAGAGACATTAAAGCAGATGTTTATCCTCTTCCTGATGATGCCTTGAAGTGGCTACCTGAACACAGAGGCTAGACAAGATTAAGAGAGTAAAAGTAGGTATTTAATTGAAGGGCCTTCAAAGGTACACCCTGGGCAGCGTAAAGCCTAAAGGGGCTCCACCCAAGATGGACTCTGGGTCACGGGTTCTTCACACTTTTATAAGCTTGGTCCATTTGCATATCAGGGTTAATTCTCCAATTATAATTTCAGTTAATGATGTAATAACCCCAAGTTTGCTCCTCCTCTCAAGGCTTTAGTGTACACATTTTGGGGCCTGGGACAATCAAGGTGTCCTTGAAGTGCAAACCTAGAGAGGTTTATTATTTCTAACCAGCATGAGAGAACAGAAGTTAACAGGCCACAGTTCAGAGTTACACACCAGGCAGTACAGAATTTGAAAAATATAAAAGTTAAAACCCAAGGCATCACTGACACATGCCTCCCAGAGTCTCACTGCCTGCTTTACATCGTCAGGGCGTAGACCATCACTCACTCTATGTGTATGTCTATATACACTGAAATATATATATCTATATATATATATATATGTATATAGAAAGGGGGTAGAGCTAGTCTTGTCATTTGGCTGCTCCGGCAATAGAAACTGTAATATCATTACTCTTGATTTTTGTGCTTATGTATGTGTGTGTATAAAAATAATAATAAAAAGTACACTTTCTGCCACTTCATCTTACGGCGCCTTAGATCTTAGTTATACACATCTGTGCAGAAGGAAGGCAAACACTTACACAAAGCAGTGACAGACAGGATTCTGAGCAAGGCATGGAGGCCAGATTCCCCCTGCTGCAATACAAATCAGGAAACCCTTGTTCCTTTGTTCTCTTGCAGACTAGAAAAATAGTCAGATTAGAAGTGATTTTTTTTTTTCTCTTGAGCAGAAGAAAATATTGAATTTCTCTGCAAACCTGCTAGGACCTGAGGCTACCACAGGACCACAGGCATGTTTAACCTGGTTTGAGCTGACCAGCGATGCTCCAACCCGTCACACTCTAACAAGGATAAAGTAAAACTTGTAGCCTCAGCAGGGGACATCTTCAAGCTTTGTAGATGTGGGCATTGCAGCATAACAGCACTTTGTTACAGATAACTCCCACAGAGGGAAGTGTCATATAAGGCAAATATTTTTGCAGCTTGTAGCAACTGTATTTAATGGCTGTCACTTATATTGTACCAAAATTCCTCACCCAGTATATTTCATATTAAATTTTTATGAAACATTTATTACTTAAAAACAGCTCTCTGCAGCTGAGCATAGGAGCTACAGGACTCCCACCAGAGTGTGTATCACAGGTAATGTGTTGATACTTGGCAAGTCTCTGTTCCTCGTGCTGGAAAAGTCAGAGTCTGAAGTCTGGGAACAGCCTTGCACTGAAGTCCAGTGAGAGGCATTAGAACTCAACACATAACCAAACCAATATTCTTCAAAAAGCAATGAAAACAGAGTTATATTAGGGGTCAGTAAACTTATCTGGAGGACTGCTAAATCCAAACCACAGCACACTGCTGCATAACCACTAAAAGCACCCAAGGAAGAGGGCCTGCAAGGGTGGTGTTTTACATCTCTATTTCAATTTACCCTTCACTGTACTCAAGGAAAAATAGAGGTCCTTTTGTGAAAAGCTGAGCACAGCTCTTGCTAGCTGATGGGGAATGCACAGGGAGGGATTTATGTGGTGGAGCTCCTGCCTGTGAATCACGAAAACCCAAGAGGATTAGTGCTTCAGAGAGAGAAATGTGCACAGCAGTAGGTCTTGGCCCTGGATGGGAGGGTCCAGCAATTACTCACTCTTGCTCTGTTTTCTGGACACTGCAAATAAGCAGGCAAAGCAGCAAAAAAACCAAAACAAATAAAACAAAATCAGAGACTCATAATAAGAAAGTAGACATGGAGTAGAATTAATGTAGTGCACTATAATACCCCTTGATCATAAATCTAAATCCCAACTAAAGGGTATTGTTGTTCTGGATAAAAACAAGGTATATTTATCTAAAAGACATCAAGGCAGACAGATCCACTGTATTTGTGGTTGAGAAGCACATTTCCAGCCTCCAATTGAAATGGAATCGGAACCATTTAATCTGTTCTTTATACTGCCATCAGCCTGGGTTTCCGGTGGTATTTTCAGCAAGCATTAGTTTTCAGACACAGACATATCTATGATTTATTTATATGGGACTAAATCAGAAAATATTTACTTCAAAACAAGGAAAAAAGCCCTGGTGTCCATGGAAATTTTGTTTTCAGAATAATTACAAGGTTTCAAGAGTCAGTTCATTTAAATCACTAATTTGTATTAGACAAATATGGTTTTGCATAATATTAAGAGAATCATCTGAGTGGAAGTAAAATTACTCTTCATAGTAAAGAGCCATCAAGCCATCATTTCCATTTTCTAAAAAGTCATTCAAGTATTTTTTTACACTGTTATGACCAGACAACATATCACATCTGGATTTTAGGAGATTTCACTGCATGGGCCAAAAAATCAAAGTGAAAGCATATTTTCTAGAACATAAAAATATATCTACTTGTAAGAGTAGTACACCCAGCCCAGTTTCAGACATGGGGCACAAGCTGAGTGCAAGATGGGTTGTAAAGTAGTTTGTGTTTCCCTGCAATAACAGGCTTTGCACAGTGCTCACCACTGAAAGTGAGGGGCTGTGCTTTCTTTTGAGGAATGAGATACTGCCCAGTATTTTTTTCTTCTTCTTCTTCAAGTCACATCTGTGACAATGTGCTGCTCTAATTTAGTGACTTAGGTGGAAATATTAGAAGAGTAGAAAACAATCATTCCAAACCTTATTAAAATGACTCAGGTCCAAGCGGGTCTTGTAGTCATGAGACTATAAAACAAATGAAGAGGAAAATGCTGTTAAAACAGAAGAAACCAGAATCATGCCACTTTCTGGTTTTCCATCATTTTGCAAGGATCATCCCCTCTCTAACTCAGATTCCACCTATTTATAATAACTACCACAGACATAAAAACAAATATCCAAACTCTTTTTTGTGTCTCCTTCACCACCCTGAGGTAATCCCTTTTAAAATCTTCTCAGTGTTTATCGACTCTGATCAGAGAGGGCAATGCTCAGAGATTGTGGAGGCCTTGTTGCTCCACGCTGTTAAACAAAGCATCTCTACTTTTCTAATGCCTAAATCTGTGGCCAGCTCAGGCACTGGTCTTGGTAAATAGTCCCTCTATTTTGTAAAGGGCAAAATGAGCCTGCTGATCCGAGTCTTGGCAGAAGGCAAACGTACAAAATGTGTGGCTGTCTGGTTTCAAAGGTATGGTCACAAGCTCCACGAGCAAAGTAAGAAGCAGACGGGATGTGAGACTCATCCCTGGCCACGCTGCTGGCAGTGCAGATGTACCTGGTACCCCTGGGGCAGCTTCAGTGACATTCCAGGCCATAGGGACACGGAGCAAGAGGGGTCTCACCTTCGGAGGGGCCAGCTGAGGGCTCCAGAGAGAGCACTTAACATCAGTTTACCTGACAAGAACCATCTCAGAGCATGACCTGTCTCCTAATGTCACTTCAAAAGTTTCGAAATACAGCAGAGCTCTGTAAATAGTGATAATAATCAGAATGGCTTTAACTGCTTGTGGCTGAAAATGAGGTAATTCCATCAACTTTACGGAAAGGTATTTGGGTTGTGATTTCATTTTTGTCCTATTTGATGTAAATACAAGAGTTGCTGAGGCCACACCAATTTTCCTAGAAAGCTCTCTGCTGAGGGCACAAAGATTCTTTTCCATAGGTCTCTACACTACCTGTATGTCCCTGAGCCTGCAGCATACATAAATTATAACAATAACCTATACTTATTTCACATTTTATTTAAAATACCTCATAATTAATTTATTTCTTGAAGCTAATGTAGTCTTAGTGGTAGAGAATAAAATTTTCTTATTAATTTTATTAGGACCTGATTAAATATTTACCAAAATGCACTTCTGACAAAGCTCATTAGAAATGCTATTAAAAAAACCTCAGATAGATGCTTATGAAATAGTTAAATTTCTGGAATAAAACATTTAAAAACTGCATTTAAAAACTCCTCTGATAAAAAAAGTGAAATTTTAAAATCAAAGTGAAACCCCCTCAATAATAAACTTATATCTCATGACTCCAACACATTTGTGAGCATTTTTCTGTAACAGCTTTGCAACACTGACTGTCCGTGATGCAGCAATTGTCGTATTTTCTGTGGAAAATTTATAGCGATTTTGTGTAGCCAATATTTTCCTAACTGATCCGAACTGCATTTGCTCAGGTGAAAGTTAAATTCAGATCACACAAGTGCTCTTGTGAAGCCACACTACTTTATTTACTATCACAGAGAGATCTAACCATGGACTAAAAACACTTACTGAGCCAAAATCAATTTTTCTCATGTTTGCTGCCTCTCAAATGTCTCTACGAGCATGAATAGCTCCATTTCAAAGGCTGTTTCCTCAGAGGAAAGTGAGTGCACGCACCAGCATCATTCCCATGCTCAGTCTGCTCCTTCCTCTCCCAGCAGCAGCAGGGCAACGTGATTGGTACTGATGCTTCTGCATTACCAAACAGCAGGACATAGTCACCTTTGGGGTGGAAGTTGTTGATCTTGTGGTCTCTTTTAAGAACATTTAACTTTCTATATTCCTACAACATTGAGGGAACAATGTGTGTGTTCCAGGGTAGGGGATTTAGTGGAGTGCCCTATTCCCCTTCCAGAGTGGTAGCTCTTCCTTAAAACTTTTGCTGGTACTTTGCACAAAGAGATGAAATTTTAATTCTCCCTGCTCCTGTTCAGTGCATTGTGCAGTTGAATAGCCTCTTTTTTTTGCCTACAGGTGGTTGCGTGAAGGCAACCTCATCATTCAGCACTAAGGAAATGTGTCACATCACATAAAAATTAGTCACTGACATGAGAGTAGGATGAGTTTCCCAGATTCCTGGATTATGGGCCAAACAATCTTGTTCTGCAGAAATACGGAGTTCCTACTGTAGGTGATTCCTGAGGTCTCTTTGACGAGTGAGGAGCAGTCAGGAAATTCCCCGGTGTCACTTTGGACAAAATTGATTACTTTGCCTTCAGGCATTGTTGCTATATCTTTAATCATGTGGTGTTTCATCTAGAGTCTTTGAAGAACAATGCTAACTGACAAAACTTTATTTTATAAAGTGCAAGGACATGTCAGATATATCAGCACTCCCACATGCACCCTTTTCTAAATCTCAGCTAACCCCAGAGGAGCAGGGAGAAAAGCTGAATAGTTTTGGAAAACAGTGTGAAACATAGCCTGGCTACTTCAGAGAACACGAAGGGGAAAATATACCTGCTTTGCCCATTTGAAATATGCCCTAACAACCATTTCATAGGGAGGTCCTTTGAAGGTGAAGCTTGAAATTCGGCAGAGCTGCTTCCCTTTTTTCCCTTGCTCTCTTATGCATATGGCAATGATATGCATCTTACAGCTTCCAGGAAATTTCTTCCACATTTGGTTAAAGGCTTTGAAAAATCTCTCTGTGCACAGATACAATCAAAACTTGTTAGAAGCTCAGAGAGCCTGTCTGCAGCGAAATGTTCCTACCTGGGTCTGCAGGGTCAGAGCACGGCTTTCTCTTCAGCCTCTTCTTTCTTTCACAAGGGACGGAGCTCAGTGGCAGAGCCTCAGAGAGAGTCTGCAGGACCCAGGGCTGTTTTGAACTGTGGTTCAGCCCCAACTCCCTTTACTTTACTTTTTTTCCCTGCCAAGAGTGCAGAAAGACACAGGAAGTTGAGCCTCTGTGCCCAGGCTCCAGCCCTCCTGAGTGCAGGACAGGTTCCTGTCTGGTCCTGTGTGTGACTTGATGCTGGGCTGAACGCACACTGGGGAGCAGAAATCCGCCCTCAGTCGTGCCCAGGTCTTGCACAGAGAGGGAGCACAGCAGCAAGGAAGCTTTCAGGGGCAGAACAGGGCAAGGATGCAGAGAAACGGATTGTAAACAGGAGGCAGAAGGCAGCAGAAGAGGAGAGAGAAAGAATTGAACAATGGAGGGTTGGAACTGCAGGAGAAAACCATAAACAAGAGATGGAAGAGAGGGGCAAGGAAGCAGCAGAGGTAGATGAGAGCACAGTGGGAATGGAGGCAGGCTGCAGATGCAGGGACTGAAGAATTGCAGCCACTGGTGAATCCCATCCTGCACAACCTGGAGCTGAACTCCAGTAGCTGTGAGAAAAAAAGAAAAGTTCACATGTAATTTTTCCTGTCCTTTGTTTTATAACTAAACAAGCGTGGTACGTGAGTAATCCAGGAACAGTCCCTTTAGAAAAGGAGTTACACAGATGAATAGGGTGAAGATACCAGTTACGTGACAATTCTCAACTGTGACTATTATAAAAGCAGAGCTGATAAGAGAAAGACAGGCATAAGTAAAGACAGAAAAGGAATAAAAAGAAGATAGAAAACAATAGACTTAATGGAACAGAAATGCTGTGAAGATAAGAAGTCAGAATGAAATTGGGACATGAAAGTAAAGAAGATAACAATGAAGGAAGGTGCTAGAATAGCATTTCTCAAAATTTCTGAAAGCAGGGGTGTGTTTGGTCTCATCTGTCTCTATAAGACCTCCAGTGGGTCCAGACACCCAGTAAAATATTTTTGGTCTTGTAACAGTGACAAGGATCTTCATTAATGAGTTTATTAGACATATAGGTACATAACTGTACAAAAATAGTAGTAATGAGAGTAAAAAAAATATAAGTAAGTAAATAAAATCTCAGGCATGGGAGAGTCAAGCTGCTTGCCTGAAGAGCTGAAGAATGAAGCTAATTCAGCCCCAGAGTACTAAACTTAGGAGCGTAAAATGAATTAATTACAGCAAGAGTTCCCTAGCCATAATTTTGTCTCTAATGTACAAGGTCACTGCCTAATCCTGTTCTGAGAGAGCAAACCCAATCCTCACTTCACCCATATTCATACAGTAAGATGATTTCTGATGCAGAGCAGTTGGCTTTCAAATAAGCCTTCAACACATCTGGAAATCCCCTGTGAGCCTCCTATAAAACACAACCTCTTTGTACCACAATGGCCTTCCTTGTGCTTAAAGACCCAAAGTTTCTGAACTGAGAAACATTATCATTTACACACTTGTGTGCTGCTGTCTTTAGTCTGTGAACTCTGATGGGGTTTTGCTCAGTAATAAAAAAATAGAGAAGCCAGGACCTTGGAGTGATGATCAATAAGTAAATATCACCCTTTACTTCATGGTGGGGCACCCTCAAGAAATGGAAAGGTTTGAACTTGAATTTTTGCTCCTGGTCAAAACTATGTATGCGAATTCTTGAACTTCATTAAAATTGTAAAACAACCACTTGATTTTTCTGATGACAAAAACTCAGAGCTGCAGTTTCACAACCAATTAAAATAACACAAGTAATGAAACAGAAAGATGTTAATTGCATGCCATAAAAGTGCCTGTCTCCAGATTTTATGTTGCCCATTTCCTCTCTATAAAAATGTACATATTTATCTCTTTTCACTAAGCACAAAATGAAAAACAAACTTTATGTTTATCCGGAAACAAATATTAAAACTAGATATCAGCTTTATTGGATGCAAATTTATTTATCTTTTTCATCTCAAGGGACTTTTAAATGAAGGGACATTCAACCAAGAATCAGTGAAGGCAAAAGGATCATTGATCAGCTGAGCTTTCCATGGGTGTCCAACTTGATCCTAATATCTATGTACCCCCTAGGCATTTGTATGTCTAGCAGCATAACATTATGACAAAGAATTTTGGTTTATTTGCACATTAGAAAAAATAGAGCAAATACTTTCTACTGAATTTTTTTCAACATTTTTCAGCCGTTGAGGAGAGAAACATGAAAAAGGTGTCTGTACGACATCAGGACAGTGAACATAATGCAAAAAGGAAAAGGAAACTCCCACCTTGTGTTTTACAGTCAATTCCAATTACTAAAATTAAAACCTAGACTATTGGTTTTGGCACTTTGTTTTTCCCTCTCCTCATAACTCTTTAATTTTGGTGAGCAGAACAACAACATTGTATATTAAGAGCAGGCTCAAGGCCAAAGTTCCTGACTTTCCATATGGCTGAAACACTGCTGGAACTGGCTGTGGGTGACCTGTCAGGAACATCTGTGGGGTGTCTCGGGGGACTTCCACATACCTATGACTCAGAGCTGCCATGTAGCCGTGAGTGAAACACAGACCTTTAATTTAGAAGTATTAGAATAGGGCCAGAACCATAATGCATTGATTGATACCTGCTGCTGTCTCTGCAGCGACTGCAGTGGAAGATGATGACTCAGGAAAAAAACACTGAAAAATAAAAACCATAAACTTCTATTTTATACATGCCATGACATCAATATTGTAGAAGTACTGAATAAATTCCTAAGACGCATTGTTCCTGGGCTGAGGCTTATAGCTAACTTTTTATAATGAAATCCTTTATTCTAAATGTGCAGCAAACCAATTCAGTCATGCTGAGGAGGGAAAGCCGGGTCTCCAGGTCTCCGTAACTCACTCTCATTGTTGCAGCATTTAAGCCTAGGTGTATATCTTGCACTATTATTTACAAGCCTGTTTCTTTTGCTACTGTGATCTCCCAGTTCCAAACCAAGTGCAGCTGGGAGACCCCACAGCATGACTTCCTCACATTACTTACCAGAAACACACCTATTCAGTGCAGAAATTCAAACTAATCAGTTAAGGCGTCTCCAATACAGAAGATCACAGGAAAGCCAGGACAGAAAGGGATCTTGAGAGCCCAAGGCTGATGGAGGAATTCTTCAGGATGAAGTTTAGGAATAAAGGGAAGGCAGGTGGGTGCTTGCCCTTGCAGCTACATGCCAAGCAATTTCCATCCAAAATCCTTTCTACCTTCTCTTCCTGCAGCCCAAGTTTCTTGTTCCTCCATACCCGAGATAAGCTTGCTTGCTGTTGCACACACCACTGAGGTCATGGCAGA
Organism: Gymnorhina tibicen; assembly: GCA_013399875.1. NCBI lineage: Eukaryota > Metazoa > Chordata > Aves > Passeriformes > Artamidae > Gymnorhina > Gymnorhina tibicen. The sequence continues at coordinate 73,196 of VXAZ01001316.1, forward strand.
AAATTAACAGTCTCTGATGAGAGCACAGAACTAATTGAACTGTTATCATTGAGCATCTCAGCCCATTCTTCCCTAGATTTAAATCAGTGTGTTGCAGCCGCGTTACTGAAATACAGATTATCAAAAGGCTACTCTCTTTGTGTATATGCCTCACTGAATCTCATAGAAATACAAAGCAGCTGCCATTGCCACTGCTGTAGGAACTGCACTTGCTAAAGCTCTCTGGAAAAGCCAAAAGCCAGAAATTTTTCTGTCCCCTTCATCCATAAAATCAGGACAAAGTTATACTGCCCAAGAGATGGTGACAGGGAGGAAATCTCTGCAAGAGCCCATATTAGTCTAATTCTGCTATTTTATCCATCAGAAGAATCTCCTCATAAAAGCTGTCAACTAGAAAGCTGTAACATGAGCCACAGCAGGCAACTGACTGCCCAGAAGTGGCTTTTGTCCATGCATGCATGGATCTTCCTCTTCTGTAGCAGTAAAGGTCACACACTGGGTTTGTTTCTGCAGACCAGCTTCTACACAGTGCTGGTAAGCAGGACAAGTAAATAACTGTTGCATTTGTAGCATTTATTTCCTAGAAATCTTGAAAAAAAACGTGGTTACTGTCCCAAAACAAGTGGCAGCCTAAAGGGTAGAAAACTGAATCCCTGGTCAAGCTGCACAGTTTTCATTTCTAAGCCCTCGGGGCAGACTGTGCAACCAGAGATGTGGAAAGAACCCCAGCAACTCATGGTGTCAGTCATCCCTGGCAGAGAGGTCCTACCAGTGGAGACAGTGACCTGCTGCTTTGGCTTTGGACAGGAGAAACAAAATGAAGTGTTTTAACTCTTTTCCATTATGAAACCCGAAAAAAAAAGGTACTAAGAGTGAAAAACTCAGTGCAGGAAATTACAGCTCTGTTTCTTTGAAAATCCAGCACAGCCTGCTCCTAAGACATCTGACCCTACAATGCATAAGAGGTGTTGGAAAGCGTATGTGAAACAGGAGGAAATTGTCTGACTAAACTCAGACGCGTGGCACAGATGTGTTAACAAATATAGTGCTTCTTGGCTATAATTCAAAATTTTATACTCAGTCATATTGGCCCTTAAATGACAATTTTAATTTCTTTAGCATGCCAGTATTATTTTCACAGACTTTTCAGTCAACATTTTTTTAAAAAATTTTTACAACTGGTTATTAAGTATAGGGCTTTAAAAATAGCAAGTGGTATAAACTTTTAACAGCCCTGAGCTGTAGCTGAATATAAAGTAATAAATCTGCTATTATTTATTGCCTTACTTTTATTTCCATACAAAGGTCCCAATCCTGTAACTGCCTCTACAGGTGTATTAAGGCAATCTGAGATCTTAGGTACAGCATCAAGCTGGATGTGGTCCCACCTAAATCTAACCTTTCTGAGTTCAGCTGAGTTCATAGGCTGTTGTTTCTACATAGGTATTAAGCCATTGCCTTGAATTTAGAATCAAAATAACATCGTCAGTAAAAAACAGGAGGAAAAAAACCAGTATTCACAATTATTAATATTAATAAAAAAATGAAACCTCAGAGTGGACCTAAATTTTGGACATTTATTTTGATAGGTCTCCTTCAAAGGGACATCTCTGTGAACTAAGGAACTTGTAAAAGAGCCCCAGAGAGGAGTAGGTAGTTTATGAAAGCAGACAGGACTTTGTTTTATTATCAAGAACATGCATGACTGAAAACCGTATCCAAACCCAAAATATTTAACTTCACAGGCAAGGGTGATGTCAAACACTAAGTTCTCACTGATACATCCTAATTTTGGAAATTATTTGTTGTCTTCAGTACAGGTATAAAAAATGTAGATAAATGGTCCAGTGTCTTCCGTGATTAGTCTCCACATATTTTTTTATTCTGGGTCTTTCAGTCAGCCAGCTGGTTTCTTTGCTGTCCACTGAATCCAGCAGGAATTTTGCTTGCACCAGAAATTTAGAAAGTAAACAGAAAGGAAGACATTCATTGCCACAGGACATAGCAAGTACATTTGGTAAGACCTAAGACTATAGCAAATACTAGAGAGCTTAAAGACAGACTAGATAAGTGACTTTTTTTACACTCATAACAGTGTTCAGAACTGAACTAATATCCTCAAAAGTCAGGCATACATGGCACCTTGCCATTAATACAGAGTCATCCTGCTGGTTTATACCTGGTCTTTTCAAACAGTTCCTGAGATAATCTCTTGTGTGTTTTGCAACGCCAGGACACCAAATGGCCGCTCCCAGAGATGTGCTAAGCCATTATTACATCCATAGCTGCTCAGTTCCCCTCCTCTTCCCATTAACTCACAAACAACAAAAACCCCCATGCGAGCAGCACTTAGCTCATTTCATGCTTTACTTTGTGTGAGAGGGGATTATTTTTCATTCCTGACCACTTAGCTGTTGATTCCACAACAGAGAACACAGGATCAGGAGGAAGATAGCCATATAGGCATCTACACAAAAATCTTGAATGATAAAAAAACCCCATGCTAAATACCCTAATGTGCATAAAAGGCAGTAATTTCAGGCCATCTAACAAACACTCCCCTCATAACCTATCACAAATAGTCCCAGTCAATTACCCATTCAATGTATTCAAGTGAACAAACACTGCCTATTGAAAAGGAACCGTCATTCAGTCTGAATTCAGAAATTTTTTTTGTTTATGATTAGTTCTCAAGCTTCATTTTACTAGGTTGAATGTAATTATATTTCAATGCCAGACTGAGGAATTTCTGCAGAGGGGCCTTAATCCCCACTTTTCTCTTTACACTTTGTTGTGTTTTTTCAGCATTGAAATGTGTGGACCAGCATAAAGATCAGAACTACATTTTTTTCCCTTCCTGTGTCCCAAAGACTTGAGTCTAATTTGTAGTCCAGGTTTATGGAGTAATACTTACTCAATTCTGCTTGAGTTCTCATTCTGCACACCCAAGACCTTGTCTGCTTAAAATTCACTCTTTTTATGAAGAAATATTTCTGGAAAGCAAAAGTAAAAAATAACAATAAATGGACAGACAACCTTTATACAGCTCTTCACAATCTGAATCTCCTGCTCTGGCTTTGCTCACGGGCTCTGAGAAATCTGGGTATTTAATTCCTTTATTCTTCCCCTTAGCCTGCAATAAGTTAAAAAGAAACCCTCACTTTTCCTAAGGCTCTGGTTAACAGGGCACATACCAGCAAAGTGGGACTGTACTTTGCTGCCTCTTTTAAGCCACCAGGAAATGTCAATGCATTTGTAGTCCCATAAAACTAAGGAAGTCTGTACACAGTGAGCCCACTTCTATATACATCTCCCTCACTCATCGCCCACAGATGGCACATTTGAGATGACGAACACAGTAAAAACACTGAGCCACTATGTTTATCTAAAACATGTATTTTTAATTACATACTACATTCCAGGTTTCTTCACAGCTTTCACAGTCAGGAAGGAATAATTTGTTTACACTTGACTAGAGCAAGTATTTCATTTGCCTGCTAATATGGGGCACTCATTCCAAGATGGAGCTGAGGAATACAACAGCAAAGATCAACAAATAGTAAAATAATGTGCCAAAGCCTGCCAAGTATAATCACTGGGGCACTTTTAATACAAACTACATCTGTGTGATAAAATCTGTATTGTTCATGAATATCAGAAGGGCCCTCCATAAAAGGAAGGGGTTTTTCTTGTTATATTTATAAGGCTGCTCTGCAATGATGGTGAGAAAAAGAGTATGGCCACTTCTCTCCCTGCCTCATGACTATGCACTTTGCAATGTTTGCTTTTCTATCACCAGAATGGTGCCATAGAGAGCAGAGGTCCTTAAAGTTTCAACAGCAGATTGGTCCCACAGGTAAATCATAAGAGTAAGAACCAGTATTCCTGTGGCCTCTTGACCTAGTTATATCCTGGTTTTCTCTCATTTCACTAGAGCTCAAAATGCCACTTTTTCTACACATCCAGACATAAAAAGTTATAAACTCACTAAGCACCAACTGAAATACATTCAAACAATAAATGTGGATAGGCAACATTTAATGAGCAGTGGGACAGATAGACACGAATACATGTAGTCAAATTCCACATCTTTTATAGCACTCCCATGTTCCCAAGTACAGCTTTCTCTTATAGCCTGTACTAATCCACTCCTGCCTGGGAACTCTGTGTTTAAGGCTTGGCAAGCCAAAGGTGCCCCATGGCTGCCCTCTCTGAATGGACAAGGAGCAGAGTTCTTGCTTTTCTACCAGAAGCATTAATACTGCTTGCATCTGTCCCCTCAACCTGCTACCCACACTCACAAGGATACTGGGAATTCAAGATCTTTCAGCTCCCTGACTTATAACAAGAACACAATAGCTTCAAAAATTACTGGGAGAAAGAAAAGGTATGTGGGCAAGCAGGCTAGAAACCAACAAAATGTACATCTTTTGTAGACAATTGGTATTCCGATTTAAAAATCAACAAAAAGACTAACTACATACAATAACTCTCATCACAAACTGTTTTACAAATGAATAGGAGAGATCATTTCATACTCTTCCAAAGTGAAGCCTTTGGAACAAAGCTGCTATTCAGTAAAGCACATCAACATCACTAAATAGTCTTGGGACAGGGAATAAAAAGGGATTCTGCAGGCAGCACAATTCCCAGCAAGAAACAAATTAAAATTCTGTACTAAACAGAAAAATCTTCTTTTTTTTTTTTTTTTTTTAAATGTAATGGAATAGAAAGATATCACAAGGGTAGCTAACACTGGAGCTGGAGAGATGCACAGTCTCAGAGCGCCTCTTAGGACGTCCTTCCTTACATAAGTGATTATATCTTTTACAGACAGTCCAGATGAAGGTGTTGGGAATATCCACATGACCAACCATCAGCACTTTCAGTACAGAAGTACCTAAATTGGAAATGGATAATCTGTTCTGGTGAGGCCAGTCCTTGGGCATAGATTACTCCTTTCTCTCCTGCCTGACCTTCTCCGTGACACTGCAGGGCTTTTCCATACTCATCCACACATATTTTTTCTTTGTCCAGGCTGCCTGCCCAAGTCTGCCATTTTCCTGTGAGAAAGCCAGTTTTCCTTTGTTTTATTTAAATAGATAGACATGAGCTGGGGGGAGTATACCAACATGTGGGGGAGTGCACAGATCTGAGAGAATGTGAGAGACTGCAAAGACTACTTGATTATAGATTATGTGATGTGAAATAACGGGTGAGGGAGAGGAGAGAGGTTCAAAGAAAAAAAGCTAAAATTAAAAAGTCCCTGGCTTTGAAAGCTAGGAGAAGTACTATACTTTGAGGATGAAAGTGCTAAATTTATTCATTAGTTTATGTCTTTGAGAATTTTTATAAAGTAGCTCTTATGAAGGCAGCATAGATCCTCTGGCCGCAGAGGAACAGGACCATGGACTGATGTGCCACTCAAAACCAGTGCTCCCTGCACTCCCAGGTCCCACACACTGGATTCATTGATCCTGAAAAAGGTGCTGAATTGATAATGGACAGTTCTCAGAGGTGCCTACCCGAACACTGATGCAGTCCATGGCTGCTTAACCTGTTAGATCTAATGGATTTTCAGCACAGGGTGAGACAACTTGCAAGACATCTTACTAACTTCTATGCTTCTGTGGTTTTTTAATATGCTGTTACAAAAGTCTCTGCTGCTGAAATGGAATGAAATACAATTTATTTAAGAAGTCCTGGGTTTAAACTGACAAAGTTTTGCAAGCTGCACAGGCTCAGGGAGCCTGGAGATATCATCACTCTGGCTTTAAAGTGTTAATCAGTGACTGGTGCAAAAATGAGCCATTCAAAACCAAAAAAAATTTCTTGGGTCCAGTTTGTGAAGTACGTTCCCAACCTCCTCGGAACCCAAAGTCATCATGTTACTAAATGTGAATGATATTTACTGCAAACAGGGACTCCAAAAAAATCATTCTCAGCCTTCCAAAGCAATTTTCCAGCCTCCAATTTCTGGGATAAAATCATTACATGTTTCTTCTTCTCAACTATGCAGTAATTTGAATGGACTGTGGATGCTACAGGGAATTAATCAGAGGAGGTGGCTGAACTTCACTTCCAAGCCATCAGTCAAGAGGGATAGAATCAGTGGCAGGGGTCAGTGGAGAGAGTAAGCCACAGCTGTACAGCTGTGAGCCACAAGGACAGGAATCCACCTTTAAAGTTTTGTATTTACATTTTAAAGGGCCAAAAAGAGATTTTGAGGGTCTTAAAATCCTGGCTTGTAGCCTAATGCCTACAGGCTCATCATTCTCCTCTGTGCTTGATCACTGATTACACTGAAGATGATCTCAGGAGAAAAGACCTTTTCATCCCCTGTCAGGAGTACCCTGGTGGCCTGAAATCAATTTTCTTTGACTTTTAATATTCAGAGAAAAGATATTTCAGCACTTTATCACATTGCTTTCTCCTGCCTCTGAAATATGGAGCTTTAATATACATGCACACATGCAGACATAAATTATGGAAGAGCATGAGAACAAACTATAAGTACTGGAAAAGCTTCTATTTTGAGGAATTATACAAAAAAATTATATAATTATTCTTTAGCTGCAGCCAGAGGAGCTAAACTGAAATTTCAAGAGTACACTTGAAAATGGGCATTACTTAAAAGTTTTCTAGTCCCCCTGTCAAACCAAAGTCATCAATATGGCACACTCCCTTTCTCAGGGATTGTGCCATATAACAAATCAAAGAGGATTAAGTTTTTAAAAAGTTTTCACCGGTGACTTTAAAATTTCTGTATTGAAATCAGTATAGGTAGGGCAATGACATCAGTGGGACTGTCAGGTCAACACTAATGCTTTGGAAAATCTTTCTGATGAGATGCACTTTAGCTAATTGAACTTCCTCATTTATAAACGTAATAAAAGATTCTACATTTGCAGTTTCATCTGTAGAGAATTGTTTATACCACACTAAAAAGAGTTTTAGAACCTTTCTCTCTGTTGAACCATTCATTTATTTTCCTTGCAAAACATTATGTCAGATCTATACAGACTGTCTTTTCTTTCTGAAGTCTACCATATTTTGGTTGCTTAGCTTTGGATACATTTCCAAGATTACTAAACTGAATTACCCCTTCCTACCCTTGCCTCTAAACTAAAAGAAACACATGATAGCATTGATCTCTTCTCTAATATAGGGGTGTCTTCAGATGTTAACCACCAGTGCATTTGATTCCTATACTATATGACTCATTTCAAATACTCCCTATATTTGATTTTCCCTTTTTTCTTTTCTGCAGCAATATAATTCATAAAGAGATGATAATACTGGCAACATGTGTGAAATTGTTCCTTTGCAAATAACATATATTTAAACATCAAAAGGATTTGTACTTTTGCCATAATCAAATTGCCATAGTGTATGTCAAAACTATGCTCGTGCCCTGGATTTGTTATGTCTCCTGTATATATTGGAAAGAATAATTTTTTCCTCTTTTTGTTTTACTTTTGGGGAGAACAGGGGAAGAATTTCTGTTATTTTCATAACACGGCCCAGAAAAGTCACTGCCACTGCAGTTTACTATAATCTTTTTGCAATCAGAGGATGTTTTTTAATCATTATGGGACACTGAATTTCACATATTGCTAATAAAACTGATGTTAACATTCTTTTCAGACCACTGCACAGTGACTTGATTCAGTCTCACATCCAATCTGGCTTGGTCTTCCAGTCCAACCTCTTGAAAACAGACATTATATATACTAGAGTTGTATAACAATAGTTCTATCCAGAACATTAAGCTGGAAAAAAGAATGAGGAGAAATAAAATCATATGACAACATGCATGGTGTTCAGCAGATAGCTTTTATTAAACAAGGAGAAAAAATATACTTTTTATGAACATATTTCATTTCCTAAAGAAAGTCCTCATTTTGATGAAGCCTTTGTTATTTTAAAATTACCAAAAAGTCCCAAACAAACAAAAAACCTCAAACAACTTCCCCTAGGCAAATAAGTAGAGGAAAAAAAGGCTTAGAATTAAAATATTTTGGTTAACCAAAGTGATGCATAACTTAATCCAAGAGAAAGCATTTCAGAGATATTTTCAAGATTTTCCAGGGAGTAGTGGGGGCAGTCATTAATTGCATATCTATCAGCGCTGGAGTCGAAGGCAGAACAATTCTTACAAGCACAGCCAGGCTTAACACTCATCCCAACAAGAACAGAAGTGAAGCAGCAGGGAGCTCAGGTGGGACTGCAAAAGCTGCTGGAATGGGAAGGTGGATTCTGCAGCCCACGCTGAGCACCCCACCAGTGCAGAGCTCTCGTGGCTCTCAGTACAGCACTCCAAGGGAGCTGCAGCACTTGAACAGATCTTGGATACTGAGGCCTGATTACTTTGCCCTGAAACAGTGGTTTGAGAGCAATAAAACATTCTGCAGCAAGCCTAGGTACAAAAGACTTTCCTGGATGGTTTTCCTCTGCTTGGGCTCTGAACGGTCTTTTTTCTTCCAAATCACCATTTATATCAAATTTCTTTCCTAGCTTCTCAACTTCTAGATCTTTTTTTTTTTGTGTTTTTTCTTCATGATTCCACTCACCACCATCTCATAAATTAACAACAAACTACTTGTGTGAGAGACATAGAGACATAGCATATTTAGAGGGTGGGTCACAGCTTTGGGCACCTAAATTCACCTGCTTAAATTAGAGCACTCGGTGCCATCAGAGCACTAGTTGCTCTCTTGCTTTCAGCGAGCAAGTGTTTTCCAGAGGATAATTCAGCACCTCTAGGTGAGGATCCCACCCCTAGCTACAGTGAGAGCCCAGAAAATGAAGTTGGGTGCTGCAAATGTATTTCTTACTCTTTTGGGCATCTTAATAATTTTACTTCCTTTTTCTTTTTTTTTTTTTTTCTTTTTCTTTTTTTGGGAGGCAGTGTTTTATACCTAATAAGACAGGAAATTATAGTTCTTTAATTTATACTTGGTGGTGGGGGTTTAACCTCATATCTTGATGTACAATAGAGTGATTCTTTATAGGAAAAGGACTATGGCTGCAAGCCTGATAAAGTTTTCTGACACCAGTAGGATATGATCAGGTGCTGTTTCTGTAGAGCTGAAAGGCATTAACTGAGGCAGCTAAACCATAGACTTCTATAACATGTTGCTAAATAACAAAATATTTGAGTTAAAGGGGCATTACTCTAGGAGTGTTAGCCCACAGTGTGTGGAATAAAACTTTGGTTAGGGTTTTGGTGAGGAATAAAGTAGCATATAATATCAAATATTGTGTGGCAATAAGATAAAGTAGGCAAATACATGTTATTGAGGTCCTTTGAATCTCTTTCCTAACAATCCTTATGAAAAAAAACATGACAATTTCTCTGATTGCTGAACTTTTATGTCATTGACTTAGTTATAATTGAACAGCTTCAAAGCAGTAGGGAGGAGTTTATCACTGTTGTATTTTGTTTGGGTTTATTCTAATTATTAGTAGAACATCTAACACCTAATTTTCTTATTTTTATAGTTGATATGACTGGCAGGCACATGATGACATCTGCGTAATACAAACACACAATACAACTTACATACGCTTCAGTGTAAACCTTGTACTTTGGCTTACCTGTAACTCTTCCCCAAAAACTTTGGAAGTGCATTCCAATTGCTAGGATTAGTAATAGCAGATTGCCAAAGCGGTCCGAAATTAAAACTAGCACAGATTATAGTGATTTATAATGTACCTGCCACTTGTACCTGTCAGGAATAAAAATGTAATACTTCCATCACCAGTCTCTCCTAGGAAATACAAAGGCAATGCAGTTTTAGCTGCAGAGGAAGAGGTTGCAGTACAGGAGGAGAACAAAACACTTTGGGGTTCTTCTTGTGACCACCCACTCACAGGTACATTGGTTGATGTGATAAATAAACATTGAGTTGAAGCAAACAGATCTTTACAAGGGAAGCAAATGTCTTTTTTACTTTGGTTTGGTTTTTTGGTTTTTGGTCTTTTAATTAAATTTTAATGCCCAGTTAAAATTGTAAAAGCTTCTAGGGATCCTAGAGCCAATTACAGATTCATTGTCCTAAAATTTTGAAGCAGAACAGGTGAATGAGCTTAAAAGGATTGCAAATTATTCATTTATTTGCTCAAAGACCTCTAACAAATAAATTTTTTTAACTAGACATAACACAACTTGCTGCTTCAGGGCCATACTACCTTTTTTTCCTAGTTACATATGCTTGGTGATGGAAGGTTCTCTGACATTCCAGTCCTCAGGTATGCAACCACATTTTGTATTTTGGGGTGGAAGTACATAGCAAATAATCAAACTACTGAAGCCCTGATGTTGCTATGGACTCATTCCAGGGTTTAATGGAAGACAGATCAAACCACCAGCTGGAGAAGATATCAGACCCCTTTGAAGATTGAGGCTATGGGGCTATGGTGTTTTTTGGTTTGGTTTGGGTTTTTGTTTGGTTGGTTTTTTACTTGTTTTCTCCTAATGAAAGCCTGGAAGAAGAGTAGAACTGTTTTTCCTCCCCAGTTAAATGTGTACTCTCATTAAGGCCAGGAGTGATGCTGGGAAGCACTTTGGGAATGGGATTTGCTTTGCACATCCAAGCACATAGCTGCTTTCTCATTGCAAAGAGTAACATTTACTGACTCAAAATAAGTCACTTTGACAACACAGGAAAATACTAAGAGAAATATTTCCAGTGAGACAGAGCCTTTTCTTGTGCATCACTGGCTCAATGCCCAGTGATGCCAGCTTATACCAGTGGAGGACAGCACCAGTTTGTGGTGAGTATCAGATAGTTAAATTTCTATACAACTGGTAGTTCAGCATTTTGCTACACTTTGTGCAGATATTTATGCTGGGAAAGATAAGTGCAAAATCTTTTCTCAAACCTCATTTTTCTCTTTTTATCTAAATCTTCAATTTGGCTTCCTGATAACGAGTAAGTTACGACAAATAAGTTAGAGCATCGTGATATTCATGTACAATATGACTGAAAAAGGTACTCACAATCTCTTGGGCTGTATATTTTAGAATGTCAATTTAAATGCAGATTTTTAAGTTCCCGGTTAAGCATCCATGAGGGATGTCTCTTACTTGATTAAAATACCAGTAGTGAAAATATTTTGGATTTAACATATTCCTCCACACAGTGAACATAGTTAATAGGGAGCCCCAGAGAGGATAAAGTTTAATAGATGAATTTTTTTCAAGGAATTTGCGGGTAATGCAGTAATTCTCCAAGCAGGCTTACTTCAATATAACATAATCACAACGTACTTACTCACAAAGGAGTTCACACATCACAGTGAATGCCCAAGTAATTTTTCCTTTTGTCATACAAACTAATATTTACCTGTACAATAACTCATGACCAAAAAGAGTTCCTGCTAGTGGTGAAAAGCCAAAAACTACATTTTACCACACTGCACCCTGACTGTGTTTCAGGCAGCCCCGAAACTGAAGTGTTTGCACTGATTAAGGGGAGATGTATTATTTGGCTGTATAAGTACAAATGCTGCTCCTTAAAAGCTCTGTTCTACAGCTGACTGGGAATGGTATCCTCTTTGACAGCACAAATCAATTTTATCAAGTTTAGACAGGCCAGCCAGGTAACTCACTCAGATAAGATGGATTCCTCTGAAACTTAGGACAGCATCTTCCAGGCATGCCTTTGCTGCATTGAATGCAAGCATAAAACCCAAATTATATCAGACAACTCCCATAAGGCAAGGGCGTGCTTACCTATTTCCCATTTTAAATTGTAAAATATCCCCACCCCCCCAAAAAAAAAAAAATTAAAGAAACTGGAGCTAAATACAGCTTAATTTCAGGAAGCTGTATAGAAATGACGAGATACCAAGAAAAAACTCTTCAGCAAGACTGAAAATTTATCACTGCTAATTCTTGTTTTAGCAATTGTATTACTTTCTAAAACAACCTTGAAACCAAATGCCTTTCATCAAGTGGGTCTGACCTGATCTACAAAGCATAGAAAGAAGTCGAGCTAATGTGGTTACATTTCTTTTATTTTTAAACCTAGTGAAGGGACACTGAAAATAACAAAAGTCTGTTGTAAGTGGGCTGATAAGAAGCAGAGGGGTTTTGCTTGATGCCTTGGGCATGTCAGAAGCCATACAGATGTGCTTCAGAACAGGAAGGCTTCCTTCCCTTTCCATTTGGCTGTGCTCAGTCTCAGCCTTGCCCACTGAAGGATTATTGCCCTTGTACGCTACAGGAACAAGGAGCAGCAGTGATAGATCCAGATCACCATGCAGAGCTAATTATTCAGACAATGTGAATCTGCTCCTGGCTCCAGAGAAATGAATTTCAGGCAGGATAGGAGAAATGACTCTTGACAGATATGGATGCATAAGAACATATAAGGAAATATCACTTAGCATGATGATCAGAAGGGAAGGCATGCCAGCAGCCAAACATTCCTCTAGTCTTCCTGCGGCCAGGGGCAGTTCAGTCAGGATGGTGAGGGAGATACTGAGACACTCTGAGATGCTTACAGAGCTCCTCTTGATGTTTGGCTCCCCAAGGTTTTTTAAAGACATTGTGTTTGCTCAGTGCAGTTCCCCCGTTCTTTATTTCTTTTCATGTTGCAGAGTTGTTTAAATGCTACTGGTCTAGAAATAACGCAAACCCTCCAGCATCATTAACGTTACTTCAGACAAAGTTCCAGGGACCTCTGGACCACAGCAGTGAATATAACTGGCAGCCTCATCTTAGTCCTTCTGGGAATGAGTCATGTATCCAGCCTGGACTCTGTCTCGAGTGACTCAGAAACAAGAGAAGTCCTCCCTGACATTAATCATAGGACGCCCAGCCCGTCCTTCCTCTCTCACTGTCTCTATCTCTGCCCATCTGAGGCAGCTACCTAATACATTTAACCTCCTGTAGCTGTGGTGGAGAATATTTTATTGGTTTATTTTTTTTAAGTCCACTGAGTTACATCAGTCACTGAGGCTGAGGATGACCAGAAATGTCACAAATATCACAAGAGTCAGGGCCACACCCAGCCATGTTAGTTCACATTTTTCTACCTCTTAAATGTTTCTTGATATAGAAACATTTATTGGAAGTTTCTTGGATTTTTTTTTTTGCCTTCTCATATGTTGATTTATTTCCCTGTAAAACAGCCAGGCTTATTCTTTCTTGTGTCCATTATTTAATTGCTAGGCTTGTTAGCACTGTTTTTCCTTGTAAGCTCTAGTCTATTTTTCAAAATTGCTTTCAACTTCCAGATTCAACCCGATACTGTTGCAACACTTCGCCTGAAAACAAATAACCTCTAGCATCCTCTAGCAGGATGTAGAAACACATCACATCCTGGCACAAAACTAAGAACTAAAGTATAAAATGTTTGTCTTTCTTCACTTGTAACCTTACCTAAACCCCGCTCTCAAATGTCTCACAGCTCAGCCTCAGTATTCTACTACTTGAGAGCCACATGGTGTTCCAAGGGTGGCTTGTTCTTTCTCTATTTTCCAATCTCATCTGACTCATCTAATGATTTTAACTGAAATCACCAGGTACAGTGGATTTGGATGATTAGAAAGCCTTCAGGATGCAGTTACTCTTCTCTGAAAACAGCAATGAGGGCTCCGTGCAAGTATGAAATTGTAAAATCCAAAAGAGGAAGTAGTTTAATTGCACTGCAGAGAATTATTTTACAGTGCGGCATGTTGAGTTTAAACCATAATAATACAAACATGTAAAAGTAAAGATTTTTTTTTTCCCCTCAGTTGCATCAATTCTATGAGGTTTTCTTTATCAGCGATTGTGGGTGGGTGTGGTAGTTATTATTCTGGAACAAACAAGAGTTTCCACTTTATTCCTAGCCCAGAAACTCTTCATTAACCAGTCAATATCAATGCTGTGTCTCTGTAGACACAATCTGAAAGAATAAATCTGACCAGATCATACTCCGAACTCTGTTTCAAAGTCTTTTTTTGTATTGCCTGCAGGGCGGAAGACTGGAGAGCAGACTGAATTCTCCAGATATTGGGGGAAAAAATCAGCAGTACTGATTACAGATCTTTCATCTGAATGCCACTCATCTCGCTAAAAATTTGCAGTGGTCACAAAGACCAGGTAAGCAACCAGCATTAGTTACAGAAAAGGAACAAAAATAACTTGCAACACCTCAACTCCTTTTCCCAAACAGTCCTGGAATCTTGGGAGACTTTTGAGCAATTTTTAAACAGTTTATTCTTAGTTCTTACGAAATTCAGGAGTGATTTTATTGAGACTGCTTTTACATGCAACATCTTCCTTTCAACTGCAAGCGTCCAAGCTCTTCTATCTGACTAAGGACTGAAGTCCTCCTGACTGGAATGAGCTCTACATGGCTTAAAGGATGAGCTGAAAAGGAGGCCCTTTCTCCTTTTCTTTATTGTGACTTTCTAATATTTTCTATTTCTGTAGCACTCAAGTTCTTAACACAAACTAGGGGATGTGTATGTATCATCTGTGTGGTTTCTGGAATTTCCAAGTTACTTTGTCACTGGAGCTTGCTGCCCAGGGCAAAGATGAAATGTGTGGCAAACACTGTGTTCCCAGCAGCCTTCTGGATTTTCCAGACAATGTGCCAAGCACAGCAGCTCATGTAAACTGACTTCTTACTGGATTCGAACTGCAATACAGTCTCCAAGTTTCAAAACTCCCTGGAAAGTGGGATTATAACTCTTCTCTGAAATGCTCCTTTCCAATACTTTTTAAAAGAAAGGCCTTCATAAAACCACAAAAGTCTTCGTTTTCAGTGCCATTAGCCCACCATTTGTCATTTCCTCAGAAAATGCTGAAAGTGTGGCTCCCAACGGTGCCAAAACAGGGACCACAAATGAGTTGAAGAAGTATTTATTTTTTTAGGAAAACTCCAAGAGTATGGATACCTTGGCTACTTTAATCTTCTACAGTTTCTGATCATTCAGGCTGTAAACACAAGATTTCACAAGATTTTTCCTAGTGCCTTGGACACCAGTCACAACAATGAGGTGACCCAGTTGGAATTCAAGAGATCCAGTACTATTTTTTCCCCTGATGTATCTATGGGGTCTGAGCAAGTAATGTATTTTTACATGCAGTAAGATGCAAACATCTGAATTTGGCATAACTGCTTCTGTTAATACTCCTTTCCAACAGAATAATTTTTAAAAGCCCCTTCATCAGCCACCTAACTCAGGAATTACCTGAACTTTTATGCTTTTTACCAGCAAACATCTGAGGTGTCTGACCAGCTTTTTATATCCTACATGCTTATTGCTCTTCCCTTTTCACTTCAATTGTTTTTGAAGTGTTCCAGTGCCCCAAATCATAGCTGTGTTCAGGGCCCATGTACTGGTTTAGCCCTCAACACATGCAAACAGCCTCCCTTCCACCTTCCTTGGAATGTGAGAGATTCTGCTGCTCCTAGAGAAGGGTCTGATCGGTGACTAGTCCACCGGTCCACCAGCCCGATAGTTCCTGGCTATCAAAGATGAGGTGACCTGAGATTGGTCCCTATCACTTTTGAAAATGTTCCAGACAGAATACTTGAGATTTCCTGGCATTTGAAAGCAAGCCAGTGACCCTGTAGCCTGTTAAGAGATCCTCAAGTAGAGCGACAAGAAAGCAGTGCGAAGCAATCCTTTGAAAGCACTGAAGCATTATTCATGTTAATGTTCTAATGGTCAAAAAGGCAGGCATCACAAATTTGAATTGACTTGGATTTAATTTAGGATAAAAAAAAAAATCACTGAAACTGCTTGGATGGCTACAGAATTTAGCAGAAACTCAGAGGCTCCAGATTAATTCATTTTCCACTATGTCCCTAATTAAATGAAATATTGTTACATCATGAACTAAGACCACTTCAGAAATGCTAGACCATTTTGACTCCCTTCCACATTTTTTTGTTTTCCAAAATGTGAAGAAGATTTAGGGCTTCCATGGACACCAAGAATTCCCTGCATTGCAACACATGCTATAACTTTGATAACTTTGAGTTTCTACTCAAGAAAGAGTGGCTGCTGTGCACAGAAGAGTTGAGATCAGACAAAACCTCCTGAGATCATCCAGTCAAGTCCTGCTGTTCCAGCAGAGTCACCTATAGCATGCTGCCTGGGGTCACGTCCAGTCGGATTTTCAATAGCTCCAGTGATGAGATTCTGAATCCTCTCTGGGAAGCTGGTTTCAGTGTTTGACCATCCTCATGGTAAAAACACATTTTCTTGCATTCAGATTGAGTTTTCTGAATTTTAATTTCTGCTCATTGCCAGTTGTCCTTTCAATGGGCATTCCAGAGAAGAGTCTGGCTGCCTCCTCTTCATCCGCTCCCATCAGATATTTACGGGCACTGAAAAGATCCTCCTGTGAACCTCCTTATTTCCAGGTTACTGATAGAGCAGAGCAGCTCATTCTGCTGAGATACCGGGGAAAAATCTGTTTCTGGTTGTGCTTCATTTTCTGAGGAATTCAGACACTCCTCTGAATCCCAGGAAAGCTTCTTAAATGTTTGATAAGTAGGCTTAAAGAAAGCAACTGGCCTCAGTGGTATTTGTTAGTCTAGGAAACTCTCCAAGCACTTTGCTGGCACTTTGAATCTTATTCTTGGTCAGCTCTTCTTTGAGACAAACCTGCAACTGAAATGGCATATGGAGTCTAATAAACCTCTCTGCGTATGTACTCTTATTTATATCCTCACAGTAAAAGGCTCATAAATTCATTGGAAAAAAATTTATTACGTTTTCTAAGTATTCCATGAAATAAATGAAAAATAAAAGATTTTTCCTAGAAATATTTTATGTGTCTCTATATGGATGAGATATCAGAAATAGAAAGAAGTGCTGAAAGAAGGGTATTCTGCTTTATTTTAACCATCAATATATGCTGGAGTGCCACACAACAGATGGCAGGCAGATAGCTAGAAATAAAGCGAAGAAAATCTACTGTATAGTTTTCTGAATCTGTGGCAAAATCAGTCACAGTAAGCACAGAATTTGATCCCACAGTCAAAATGCTGCCCTGACGTACAGTGTCATGGATCACCAGATCCAGAAACAATAACATCTTCTCTGAATTCATTTAGGATTGGGAATGATTAATTTTGTTGAGAAGTCCAGAACTGAAATAATCAAAAAATATCATCCGCAACTCTTGAAAGAGAGAACAGGAAAACTTGTTCCTAAAGTCAAAAGGGATCTCATTAGCTTTGTCCATACTGGGTACATTTGCTACTCAAAAGTTGGAAAAGAAGTTCTTCAACTACAGTAAATTGCCTTCCAGTTCTCTTCCTCAGTTATAGAATATAATCGTAAAGTAATTGGACTGGAGCCATGCTTTTGTTACCTATGTGTCTGACTCTTACCAATTTTGTTTACAGAAGGACCGCACTTGTCCTGTCTGCAGAGATGTGGTGTGGTCTCTGCTACTGCCCACTGAGTCTGTAAAACACACAGGTTGATGGTTTTACTCTTCAGGTAAACGAACACTTAGTTAAAGCCAAGGTTGTTCCTTATACTCCTATAAAAGAACACTTAGTGAAAGCCAGGGCCATATTTATTCCTCAGCAAAACTGCAAATGAGTTCCACAACAATTATAACCTCAGCGTCAGCGTAGGTGTAACCCATGAGAGACCTCCACGGTGTGTGAGGGGACTGACATTGGGAAGGTTAACTGACTAAGAAACAAGTGAATAGCAGGGCAGGTAGCAGAGAGAAAAGGGATAATTGAAAGGCACTATATTCTACTTTTTTAACCAGCAGGGAGAACTACAAATGAAACAGCTGTGCTGTGAAATAAACACAACCTGGCGAGCAGCAGAGAAGTAAAATAATGGCCATGGATCAAAATATTTTGTTTTCATAAAGGGGAAGTTTTTGTTGTTTTTATCCTGATGGAAAGCCTTTTATGTGGAACATCTATGCATTAATTTCCAAACTTTTTTTTTTGATTGAAAAGCCCCAAATATACCAATGGCATGAAAATAAAAAATTGAAACATTACAATAATATATAATTTGGGGAAAAAAATTCCAACTGAAATGTCAGCAAAGCTGACAGCTTTTAAACATGTTTCAACAACAAACAAAAAAGAAAATCAATTCCAGTATACCCACTAGCTACAGAAGGTAAATACAAAAAAAATCATGCCAATCAATACTTTAGTCTGTCTTCATCTGTAAAGGATAATTATGCACACCAAGGAGTATAGAACAAGAGCAAAGAAACTCAAAACATCTGAAGTTTTTCTACACTTTGATAAGGTGAAAAAAGAGTATTTAGAAGTGCCCTTGAGATTTTTACTTAAATTCTTGCAGCACTCTCACTCTCTTGCTCCTCTTTTTCTTTATGTTTTTTTCCATTCCATTTCTCTGGGTCCTATCCCCATCCCCAGGTACCACACACTAACTGCTCTGTTGCTGTCCCCTGATCACACTTGTCTTCCCTGCAATATGCCCAAGAAACTGCCTCTGCTGACTAATACAGGTGTGACTCACTTACTGCTCCTCTTCCCAAGAGCTGTCAGCGTCAAAATACGCACATACAAGGCAAATAGGGAGAGCAATGATGCTTCTCCTAGTCCACAAAGAAGATAATTCATCTGAGTATTTTCTTTAATGATGGAAAAATATGGATTATTTCAGCTTCTGTTCTCAGCAAGGTACAGGTTTGTGGTATTGTGAGAAAACCCAGCATTAGGAAAGGATGAGACACATCCAGAGTTGTGACTGTAATTAAAGCAAAGCTCAAGTTGTGCATGTGTTCAAGGGCTTTTGTAGAATTTGGGACTGAGAGATGATGGTAGATGCATTAAATATGTGCTTTGGTAGGAACTCTTCATAGAGATAAGATCGTCTTTTAATTAAGTGTAGCTAATTAAAGCAAACAGCAGAGTTTATCTCATTTGCTGCACTGAGACAAAAACAACCAAAGTACTGTTGCACTAAGGCTGTACAATATTATACAGATCTCAGGTCAACTGCTTCAACATATTTTCAGACATATTCATAATTTGATCTCTGTGTGTAACTCATGGGGGTCAGGTTTGGAGGAATATATTAGAGTGGAGGACAGGACAGTTTGCAAAGGGAAGGCAGTCAGCATTAAACAAAGAGGAAATCAATTGTGCTGCAAAATCACTTGTGACACTTCCTTTTCCTGTGGGAAAAGAAAAAGTGATAAATGCTGTAGTACTGGTAAACACTCTTTCACCTACTAAACCGCATATCATTATATCATTTCCTCAGAGAATCAGACATTTCTGCTAATCTGATGTTACAACAAAAAATTCTGGCAACATGTAGAATGAGAAAATAAGAAACGTATTGGCAGACAGTAAGCACGAGGCTCCAAAACGAAATACTGAGGGGCTTAATCCCTCTACCTCCATTCCAGTTGTGTCAGATGTGCATGATAAACATTCCTCAACTCACTGAGATGTTGCACATCTATATCCATGAGTGATATCTATATCCTAAGTTAATAGAATGGCTGCGTCATAAAAATGCCCCAAGGAAATGAATAATTCTGTTTACATTGGAGGAAGGTAGGGAAGAACTCAAAGTATCCCGTCAGGCAACAAACTAGAAAAAGTGAAAACTGAATTAGTATTAGGTCCAGTCATTGAATAAGTGATTTTTTCCTTCTTTAGGATTTCCCATGGAAACAAATCTTACTGCAAGGACAAAAATTTATAAAGTCTTGTTTTTACTGAATTTATGTCTCTTTGTTGATTGACTTTTTAACCAAATTATAGCAACAGTTGCTTTTATCTCCATATATAACTGGATTATGAAGCTAAGGTAACTTGTTTTCCCTTCTCTTCCCCCTCCAACTGTCCTCCAGCAAAGTAGGAACAAAAACCTCCATCTCTTTGTCTACTTAAACATCTCAAGTATTAGGCTAAAGTAAACTATTTCCCCTAAAGTATCTCCCACTACCTGCATACATATGAGCAATCATAGCCAAGAGAATAGAAATTTATCCAGGACAATGCTACAAGTGTTTATAAGTAAATGTTTCTTATCCTCTACAGCTCATCCTTCAGCAAATGTAGCAGAACAGAATTGCTTTTGAAACCTCTGTATCTGGAAAGATTTTAGGAGGTGATATCACACTCTGGTAGAGTGATTCCCCAAGCTTTGTTTCCACCAAAATTAGCATAAAAATAGTGACTATGCAGCAGGCATGATGTAATAATAAAAGCACACAAAGAAAAGAGAAAAAATCTAAACCAGGTTTTCTTTGGCTTTTGAATCTTAGAAGTTTTCACAGCCTTAATATTTAGTTAAAGTAATTTTGAATATTTAGAATATATATAATCAAATATTGTTTAACAAAATATAATCATATTTTTAGATGTATATACTTATACATATGTATGCAAGATAATGCAATTTATATATTTACACATATTCAGTTATACACCACTGGATGATAATATTTGATTTTATTATTATTTATGCAGCTGGAATAATCGCTATTCAAGCCTTTTCATTGCCAGCTATGATCTATAATATTTCTCCAGGAAAAACTGCAGTGCAAAAAAAAAAAAACCAACAATCTTTGTTACTGTAGTCTGCTCTACCAGAAGTACTGTTAATTGCAAACTGGGGATTCCGCTATTAAGATTCCAATAATTGTCATATCACTCTGGAAGTAAGTAATAAATCTCCTTTGTAAAAGCAGCTTAAGCGACAATTGTTCATCCTTATATATAGCAAAGATATCTGCGTGACATGAAGTAGTGTTTTATTGCAGTCAAAAAGCCTTCTGCAGAAAGCTTTTTTCTGTAGCCCTGTGAAGAAAACACAGGTAGGTGACTGTAATGATCAGCAGTCATTGCTGAAGTGGTTTAGGTGCAACCCGCACTGCTCAGACATTTACAAAGATAAAACCATCTTTGCTCTGGAGAATATACAATTATCAGTCTTAAATGAAATTGATGAAAAGGCTCTGATGGATATTGGACCAGGATGCATGAGCAGGAAAGGGCAGATCTGGGCTTGAAGTTTCATGCATCTATCAGAATACACAGCAGCTATTTAAAATTGTAAAAGAAAAACTGGAAAAAACAGCGTTTTTCACTGCTTACTAACCTGGACTGTCTTCTTTTTTGTTTAGCTGGCTGGCGATTTTTTCTTCCCATGTTGAAATGGTCAGATGAAATACTGTTTTCAAATATCTGAAACAAAAACCAAGCAAGCAAAAGGATAAAATCATTAAACTGCCTGGGGAGCTTACATGAAGACATCTAAATTTCTGCTGCTCTGCCTAACAGAGTAGGTAGAAACCCATGCACCACTGAAGTCCTGTTCAAGCTCATTTTTCAGGGCTTCAGTGTAAGTAATGCACACACGCTTCACTTTCCTCCAGGTAAATATTCTCAGTAGTGCTGTGAGTGAACTTATTCAAGCTCAACAATTCTCTTCTACCTCTGTGAAGTGTTTTTAGGCCTTTCAGGGTCAAAGGCAGGAAAGGGGAGAAAGACTAATAAAATCAACATAATGGGCCAAATTTCTGCAGGCTACCTACAGAATGCAATGCAGAATTTGCCCTGATTACTTGTAATTACTTCCAGTATTTCCCATAAGAAGGTAAATTCCAAATTTTAGATTTTAGATTTTAATCTTAGTACAGCATAAAGAAAATATCCTATTAATCAGAGAAGTGGTTATTGTTGTAAATGACAACTTTTATAATCGTATCGTGGATCAGTGAGTATTAAAGTATTAATTTTTTTCTTAATTTTAAGAAGATATCTTGTTCTATTTTTGATGAGGTGCATTCAAATGAACATAAAATAAGTTTATGTAGTTGAAGTGACAAGACCAATAAATTTTAAGAGGCATTTCCTCCAGCACAATGTAGTTCTGACTGCACTGTGGGTTCTGGGTAAAAAAAACAAATCGGTAAAGCAGACCAGCTCTGAATAGGATGAATAGGCAGGTATCTCAAAAATCTCTTTCATTGCTTTTGTACTTCTAAGTGAGAAATGCTGACAAACGTCATCAGTAGAATTTCTTGCAGCCTTAATCCAGGAGAAACATCTTTAGTTTTAGGCTCCAGTTAAACTCATCTTTTAAATTAACCAAATATGCAATGAGATTCAGGCTTGCTTTTAAAGAGAACCATATGGGGTTTTTTTGTCCAAATGTATTCCTTAAGAAAGACTATAATTTCATAGGAAAATGGGAGGACCTTTATTCATTCAATAGAGCTTAAATTAAGAGACTGGAGACCAGATCCAGAGAGGCATTTAGGCACCAAAACAGGGAATAGAATAGAATAGAATAGAATAGAATAGAATAGAATAGGTTGAGCACCTGTAACTTTTCACTGGTCTAGGCCTTTAAAGTCTAAGTAATATCTGCCCCAAAATGAAATTCACCAAAATTAGTACCTCAAACCATTTTTAAATCAAGCGGGGGATATTTGTTATGCATTTTAAGATAACATGCAGATAAACCAAAGCTGATAAGGCTGAATATTTAACTCATTAATTCTTACATTTTTTGACTGTTTGCTTCCAAGCACAATGGAAAAGTATATTTAACAAAGCAGACACATCCATCATTAATTACTATATTTAATGCTTTTCCCTGAAGGAGAAAGAGTTAAAAGGAGTTTCTGGTGGCCCTTTTTCATTACATTCTTATTAGAAATTCCCACCATGTTCATAGGTATTTATATACATCTGTCTTTCCTGCAAAAGAAATACTACTCAAGAACATGTTGTCCCAGAGAAAGAAGAAAAAGAAAACAAAAATACTGCAGATTAATACAGAGCAGCATTTCTGCTGCTGAAGCTAAAGGGATGCTGTTCAGTTGATTAGGCCACAAAATTGATTTACCTATAAAGATGTTTCATCTTACAGCTCTTTACTTCCAGACTCCCAAAAGTGGTGCTTTTGAAAATCAGTCTTCATTGACAAATGTTTTTGACAAAGCAATAACAAATGGGGCAGGGAACGGCTCCAAG
Organism: Gymnorhina tibicen; assembly: GCA_013399875.1. NCBI lineage: Eukaryota > Metazoa > Chordata > Aves > Passeriformes > Artamidae > Gymnorhina > Gymnorhina tibicen. The sequence continues at coordinate 96,163 of VXAZ01001316.1, forward strand.
GGGTGTGCTTATTGCTGGCTTCTCAGAACACCCAAAGGCACTCTTAAGACCCGCTTCATTGTCTTTGCTGACAGCAAATGAGCAGCCCAACTCCCTGCTGCAGCCTGGAAAGCATCTTCCAGAGCACTCAGGACCCGTATTTAAATCCATGATCGTTGGTTTAGTGCAGCTTGTGGACACATAAAATCCTGCCAAGCATTCCTGGTCAGGCCAATAACAAGGTACCTGTTTGCGTGGGAAGTTCCACGAGGTTCCTGGGACCTCTTTTTAAATATACAGTAGATTTAACCAAATGATTTATGAGGACCAATAAGAGCAGAAAAAAAATATTCAAGGGCATGAATGACAACTGTATATCTCATTCCCATTTACTTTCTGTAGAAATTAGGCATTTAAATGACATCTGAGGCTCTGAAAAGCTCCACCTGCTAATTTTAAAGCGCAGAATGGTAGCATGTTGTAATAAATTAGAAAGCATGTCATTCTGAACAAAAGACATCTTTGGACTACGAATCTGCTGCAGGCTCATCAAAGACAAATGTCACTGGAAATGCATTCATTAAGTTAGTGCATATATTTAATTCCTTTGTGGTGTAAAAGCTGTGGTTTCTGCTGATTGTTAAAAAATTAAGAAATGTATCCCCTAAAGCCATCGAGAAAAAATATTAGGCAGTAACTTCATGTGCATTAAGGCATAAAGGGGCATAATTTCAGCTGCTAGCTAAGACATCTGGACATTTTAAAAGAGTTTCTACAACAGGCTGCTGCATTTTAGGACACAGCAAAGATTTTCCTCATCATCACAGGCTTGCTTACCTCATCTCTTTTTCCCCATAAAGCAGGGGTGACTTAAGCTAACCATTGCAAAGCCATCAGTGAGGAATAGCATGTTACACCCAAACGTGCTCTCTCTACATCATCTGATGTGTTTTGCTAGAATTACAGGACAGTATGACAAAATTTACCCACCTGTTTTAAGAACTGTAATATTTGTACTCATGGAAACCTTGATGGAAGCTAAAATGGCAGCTGGGATCCTGTTCACCTTGACACTTACAAACCTCTACTTTGCTTGCTTTAAAAATTAAAGCAGTTGTAAAAGTTGAAGTTTTTTACATAGTAATATTGAAGGCAAAAATTAAGCTCCAGAGAACAATAGAGGTGAGAGCAATGTCTGGAACATGACTTTTAAATCAAAGGTGTTGTGCTTAGTTTTCAGGATAAAATAGTCAGAAGAATTCTTGTGACATTACACAGACATGATCAGATTTTCTTTGGCTCCATGGAAAGAAGTGAGGATGAGCGTAGTTGCTTTTGTGCCGAATTTTCTAGCAGTTGTGTTAAGTCAAACTGCTGAGGCCATGTGTTTCAAACCCTGCACAAAAGCATGGTCCTGAAAAGGTGCCTTCCCATCTGCTCTTGCATTTCTGCAGGCAGTTAGAAAATGCAGGCATTGTACATAACCTGGGGAGATGATTTTTTCTGGTGGAATGCTGTCTCCTGATTTGAGAGATCTGCAAGTGATCAAATGGTCAGTAGCGCAGAACTCGAACTTCACAAATTAGAGTGATAGAAAAATGTTTTGTAGGAGTACAGATATGTTTTGTTACAAATGTGATGCAATGAATCTAGGGAAAGCATATCCTGAACCATGGCTGCAGGATACCAAAATCAGAACTGACACATAGTTCACTGTAAAGATCCCAGAAACAGCTGAGACCATCAAGTCATTACAAAACAGCTGTCAGCAAATCAATAAAATAAGTTTGACATCACTTGGAAAAGTACTGCGAACAAGACAAGGGACATTATTTTGTTCCTGTTAGAACCTTTGTTTGTCCATGTCCTGTGATAGTGTCTGATCCCTGCAACTCAAGAAGGATGTAGTAGAGTTAGAGAAGGTACAGAGGAGGGTAGCCAAGATAATCATGGTGATGGAGAAGCTGCTTTATGAGAAGATGTTTAAAAGGACAGAAGTCTTCAACCTGGAGGACAGGATGATGGAAGGTGAGATAAATATTTACAGAATAATTAAAGCGGTGGATAAAGGGAATGAAGAACTGCTATTCACTGTACCACAATACAAGAACTAGAGCTTACCCATCAAAACTATTCAGAAATCAATTTAAAAGACCTCCAAGGCTGGTGACTCAAACACTTCCCTGCACAGCTTGTTCCAGTTCTTGATAACCTACAGTGAAAGAACTGAAAAGGACTCCTTATATGCAGTCATAGCAGCAATATTGCAGGTTACCATGGGAATACAGTCCACATGTTAGTTACTGTGGACTTTGAAGTATCACTGTGCCTTACGGGAATTTACTGATTAAAAACTGATTCGGGGTTTTTGGAATGCATGCAGAAAAGCTACACAACCTATCAAGAGGAGACAGGAGACACTCAGTGGAGCCTCTGCTGAGAACGTGGCAGACAAGCTGTTAACTTCAAGCACCCCAGCGCCAGCAGATAGCAATCAGCCTCTTAACTAAATCAGCAGGCTGTAGATGAAAAGAACTGTAATGTGTTTTAAAGCACTTCAGAAGAAGGAATGGAAGGTCAATTACCAGAATTGATGCCAAGTTGACAGGCAGAGTCCGTGGAGGGAACGTAAGGATAATCAGCCTTCTTGGATCCAGGAAACATTAAGACTTGGGAAAAAGAGCACACACATTTTGGGTTTACTGATTTTGTGATATACTTTTCTTGAAAACATTTTATTCTAAGAAAATATTATATGGCTTTTAGAAGAGAGCTTGATCACTGTATGAGTTACTGTTACTGCCCCACATGGACAATGAGTGGCAGGATTTTTCCTTGCTGAGAAACTCTCAGTGTGTACTGGAGAGTGGAGGATAGATCAGATTTGAGGGTAGGAGACAAACCAGGTTCCATGCAGAAGCAGGTGACGGTAAGAAGACAAAAGTAGTAGGGTGGAGAAGGCTGCACTCTTCCTGAACTGAAGGTGGCTAAGGGTGCTTTTCAGCTGGCACGGCTGACAGACAGGCTTTGAATACAAGGCCTGAGGTGTGTTGCTAATTAACTAACTTTACCCACAACTCTGACTGTTAAAATGACCAGTTTGTTCTAGAAATAGTTTCTACCCATGAGGACTGCAGAAAATGCAGGTACAGCAGCAGGTAAGAAAAACAGATAGACACTGATTTTATACATGGCGAACACAAACATGGGATGATAAAAGACTTGTCTAAAATAGCAGAGGTGTCTCAGCCAGAACTAGGGACTGATCCCCAGATTTCTGAATCCTTATCTAAACCCTCAAGCCCAGGACCTCTTTCCCACTTGCAGTAATACTGTCATATTAGGCAGGCACTTACCCAGCTGGAAAAGTTAATACATTGCATTAGAATGACTCCATATAATCAATCAGCTGCAAGGGAGCACCTGGCAAAATAATCTTCTTGCTTTCCCTTCCTTCTGCTCCTCTTCTTTTTTCTCTAGCTGGTGATTTCTTCCTTTGGATGGGATATCTTTTTACAGAAGAAGTTTTCAATATTCTTCAATATCTTTCCATGCCCTGCTCAGCCATGACACGCACACAGCTTTTATGTTACCACAAGAACTAAACAAAAGAGTGAAAGAAAAATATCCACTGGTGTTCACTGATAGTTTTAATGAATTTAACTTCAGTAACGTTTGTGCCTGTTCTTGTTTTTGTGTTACAGGAGGATTTTAGCCAGACAGATTACTGACACTGAGGGGAGGATGTGTGTGTGTGGAAAGCGGGGGAAGAAGAGTGAGACTGACAGACAGAAAAGAAATCTTCAAAGCAGGACAATAAAATATAAAATACTGGGTAGATGGATAGGATACTCAGAAACTCAAATCAGCCTTCTCCCAACAACTGTGTCAGTCATCCCTCTGGTAGATTTCCCACACTTTCCCTTCAGGTTTTTTCATGTTTACTTCATATACATACAACAACATTCACATTTAGTCTATTTAGTGTAAAAAGGCAGGTGATGGAGGAGAATTCTTTTGGCAAAATCCCAAAGTTCTAGGCCCACTGAGTGTCCCCATCACATTTAGAATGCGACAATGGAGGCAAAAAGAGCACCTTTAAGAGTCAGAAAACACAAATTTTCAATTTAAATGACCAATTACAATAGAATCCGTATTTAAAGCACTTCTGTTAATCACAAGCTTGAAAGATAAAATTTTAAAAATGCACTTATTGAAAAATGAATACTAGGAAGCTTCAATTTGCTCATAGACATTACATAATCTAAGAAAAAACTCATCAGATAAATTGTTTGTCATGAATCACTTGGGTCTCAAATTGCTACTCTTTCAAGCAAATACAGTGAAAACCTATGACTCCTTGTCATCGGATTTGCTCTTTGGGAGCTGCATCACACTCACTGTTCTTAGCAAAACAGGCTTTGTGTGACAGCAACAGAAAAGTAACAAAAGGATTTTCTTGCCTTTTCCTCCAGATTTTAAATTAGCTTCCTCCATATTCATATTATAACTCTACCTTTCACATACAGACCCTGATTCAGCAGAAGATTTCAACTTCCTTGCCTGTAATTAAACAAGGCTGAAGAAAGATCTTAAAAACCAGGAGAAAGAATGTATGGTGAAGGGCACACTTCTCTTCCCTGCTGAATTGGCACATTAACATGTTTTGTAGCTGGTCTGAACTTTACATTCCAAAGGCAAATATTTTTATCAGTTAACCTAAGCACAGCTGAGGTCTGACAAAGGCCCTGTTATTGCTGCCCTTTAAGCTGCAGCAGCTTAAGAGCCCACTAGAGCGCAGTCCTTTCTCCTCACAGAAAAACACTGGGCATTGCATAAAGAAATGGTTGAGTAAGGAGCTTTCAAAAAAAATATCACAGGCAAGCAAAACAAAACAGAAAATAACCTTGCTATGGCAAAGTAATTGCAGAGAACCAGTTACCAAAAAAAAAAAAAAGAAATTACTACAAAACATTCACTCAAAACACTTTGGTCTACAATTTGAATCTTCTTTCCCACTTGAGCCATCCAGAAACAAACAGCTTATTGTTTTCAGTTTAAGAAGCCTGGCTTCCCCTCCTGCCTGTTATATATGGATACACCCACACAAGGCAGTATTTTTCCCCTCCCAGTTCTCTCTATTATGATCAATAATGAATTTGTATTTTATTGCCATACCCTTGCCAATCTCCTTCAGCATTTTTGAAAAGGGATTATTTCAGTTGCAGAGTTCTTAGAATAGTACTTATATTTTTGTTTTGTCCTGCTTCAGTCAGTTGTCTTGAGACGGATGACTCAAACATAAAGCAGGTACCATAAAAGTACAGCTGATGCACTATAAATCTGCACACCTACCTGTGATTAATAGAGATAGGTATTCTAGCCAGTGATTGTACAAGGGATGTTGGTGAGGAGGAAGAAAAAGAGAGCCAAGAAACCATAGTGAAGAATAAATTGTCCTGACAAAAGTAGCCATATATATATAAAAATGTTAACTATCTGCATAAGATAAATGGTGGGTCAGCAGCAGAGAAAGCCATTGCCATAGTGAAAAACAGTCCTTTCTTACCAGGGAGCAAGAAAACAGTGTCTTTGGCTGAAACAAAAGTACAGGAAGTACCTGAAAGCATTACTTTTTTTGGACTGTTTCCCCAGATAAATACCTTATTTACTTTTCCCATGCTCTCTTAAAAATAAGCTATCAGGTGCAAGTCTCTGGATGCATCACAAAGTAACTAAGGTCATATCCTGCACATGGAATCTTCTCAGGCTCTTTCATCCCAAGCTGCAGGAAAGACTCCCATTGGTACATGAGCCTTTGGTTCTGATCATCAGCCATTGTCAGAAACCCTGAGATACATCATGTAATAAGCAAAGCAGCAAGCATGTAAATTTATCTTCTGTTTGAGAAATTCAGCCCAAGATAAAACTAAATGTCAGGGATCACTTCAAGTTTAAGAAAAAAGTGACTTAGGGATGTTTCTAAAGGTCTGAAGAAGAGGTTTGACTGAGTGACCTCCACATGCCAATGAAAAAAGTGCTGGACTATTTTAATGATTGTCTGCACGGAGGAAAGTGAAACAGTTCCTGCCTCTCACATGTCCTCTCATGTATATCCATACAATGAAAAAAAGAAAGCTATTGCTACTCCAGAGCATGCAGATCCCTTCAGAAAGTTGCCAAATAGCACTTCAGCAAAGCATGTAATGGTAACTTAGAGAAGCTACCATGAAACTAGATAACCTTTCAAATCCATTTATCAAAGTAGTTACATTTCTCATTTCAAGGCAAGTGACAGATAATAAATATAGATCAAAGGAAGCCTATCAGTATATAAAAAGTTGTATTAAATGAAAAATTGATTCACAAAATAGCATTATATATTTTATAGCCTCTTCAAAGTTCCTATTTAAAAACTGAATTTTGTTTTCTACATTGAACTTAACAGCTATCATATCACATAACTATAACCCTTGGGGAAAAAAATCTTCACAGATTAAAGATCTGTAGTGACTAGAGATGGTTCCAACCACAGTCCAGAAGCAAGATGTGAATCCTTTCAGATTCCAAGGACACCTAAAATGAGATTTCAGTTGGGAAGCACAAACAAATGCTTTAGTTAAGGAAATTCATGCTAGAAATCAGATTCAGTAAATGCCTTCAGCCATTCTACTGAGCACACACAGATATTTTAGATCTCTTTTTCTGTGGTGCAAGAGAGAGCACTGCATCTTTCCATCATGCAAGAGGTATTCATGGTGCTTCAGACTGTGTGGCTGGGAAAAGCCACAGCCCTGGGCTTTGGATGCAGATGGTGCCACTCGGCAGGACAATGTTTTACACCAGGTCTGACTGCTAACCTTGGCAGCAACACAGTCTATGTTTCTTCTCCATTTTATGGTCTCAGCCCACGACCCCACAGGTGGTTTTCTTCACAGCTGCCCTTGGTAGGATTATCAGGAGAAAATGTCAGAGACAAGCCCTGTCAATGTGGGAGACAAAAGCCCTTGCTGCGGGGAGGAGTGAAGGAGAAGTCAGATGGACAAAGCTCACGCTGAGTGGCCAAGACTTGACAGATGTGTAGATGCAGTCACCACTGTTGCTCTTGGGACAAAATAAACAGAGGTGCCGACGACCTTCACACGCTGCCTGCTTGTCAGTCCTCCGCAATCCACCAGAAGTGACAGTGACAACACGCGGTGTTATTTTCACCTTCCCCAGCTGGTTCTAGCCAACCTGGCTCCTTCCTGCACAACAGTTTTCTTTTTGAACCTGACAGCATATGTGGATTTTCTACAGAGCTGAAGTCTAAAATTTGGCCGTCATTGCAGATTTTATAATGTACCTTGTCATTTCTGGCTATTTGATCCCTTCTATTCCAATAGTAAGAATTGAAATGTTACCTTGAAATTGTGGGAGCTGAAGGAGGGATGTTGTATCCCCTAATATCCTGGGGATGTTCGACTGTCAAATTTGTACAGAGTTTATTTGATAACCTATCATTATTTTAATAGAATTTTTTTAATGGCAAGTGTCACTTTTTCGCTTAATTTTTCAGGATAATTCACTCCTTGGACATATTACAGAGAAAATTTTAAATGTTCCATCCATTCCACAGCTTATGCCTGAAGTTTTGTTACAGTTTATTTGTAATGCATAGAGTGAAATGATGATCTGAAACTTCTGATCTGGAAACAACAAATTTTAAAACTCTATTGAAAACTGCATGAAAATTCTATAGCTTCTCAGGTCTAAAGTGCTTTATACAAAAGCATCGTTTTACAGATTCTCCTGCATCTGAAAGGTTTAGTCAGGAACACGTTTTAGACATAGAAAATACTAATAAACAGGAGAAAATGTGCATGTATAGGCAAGGTAAATAAAACCTTGCTTCCTGCAATGCCATAAGAAAAACAGGGAAAGAAATCACAGTCCTTTGGGCTTATTTACTCAGTCCTTGTGCTAGCAAAACACTGCATAAAATAATGTTAATTTGTCTGTGATCTCTGCTGAGGTTTGCAGGTTTGAAGAGAAGCTATGGCAATGAGAGTTTAAACACAATTTTTTCCTCTCTTCTAATATCTAATCTAAACCTGCCTTCTTTCACTTTAAAGCCAGTGCATGCCCTTGTAAAACATGCCTCTCCAGCTCTCTCGTAGGCTCCCTTTAAGTACTGGAAGGTGCTGCTCTAAGGTCCCCCTGGAGCCTCCTCTTCTCCAGGCTGAACAATCCCAGCTCCTTGTCTGTCTTCGCAGCAGAGGTGCTCCAGCCCTCTGACCATCTCTGTGCCCTCCTTTCATTGGAACCTGCAGGCAGTTCCCACATGGAGCCAGCACTGGTACCATGTGCATTCCCGGCCTTGCCTTTAACTAAAAGTGCAGCAAGAAGTTCTCATGAGAGCATCCTGTAGGAACAGAGGGTTTTTTTTCTTGTAAGGAAATGATATAGTAGCTTGAACAACCAAAAGGGAGAGCTTCTCTCTCTCCTGTTCTGCTCTGTGCAGTGCTGCGGGAAAATCTATCTAGGCTCCATCAGATGCTCTACAGACGTAGTGTGACAAGAGTCTGAAGGGACATAAGATTTACCGGCCATCCATATTCTCCTTATTATTTTGTCTTATTAAAGAAGTTCTCTTATTAAGACATTTGTTTTTCTTGTTGAGGTTTAGATAGGATCCTGCACCATCCCTCTCTTCCCTCACCTCTCCACCCCCATGCAGAACAGCTTCCAGATGAACTAAGTCTAATATCATCTAATTTAAAAGGGCTCAAAATCACTATGCCACTCCCCAAAAATATCACCAAGCATTCCTCACAATGATGACTCCTCCAGAATTAACAGTCTAACATTGCATTAAGGATGGGAGCTTGAGCTAACTGCCACCTCCATCCACTCTGACAGGAAGGCAATGCAGAATCTGTCTGTTTGAAGAAGGCACAGGCAGTTTATTGACAGTATAACAGAACAAAGCTTCTATCTGCATCCCATTACAGGTGCTGCGCTGACATCTATAAATTAACTCTTTCTGCTTCCTTCAATTGGAATTGCTCTTTTAAGGACAGCAGTAAAATATACTTGACTCCCAAATAAAGTGCCCTGTATCATTTTAGATACCTAATGAATCACGGACAGGGAATACTATGTTTTATATGATTCACTAGTAAAATAATCAATTGTTTCAAAACATCAGTGCAGATTAAATCCAGTTCTTAGCTTCTTAGAAAGTGAACCTCAGTACCACCAAACCCAACATTTGGGATCACTGCTAGCAAAGTGAAAGCTAGGTTACCCTTTTCCTGTATATAATTCTTTTTCTTAGAGCAACTGTGAATGGTGATTTTAATTAAGACTGACTGCTCATTATACCAATTCTTCTTAATTTTGCTAAATTTTAAGCACTAGTTAATAATTGTAAAGAGGAAAATAATAAGTCTGGTACACCCTAATTTAGAAGTGCTTGACCTTGCACTTTTAATCTACTCTCATTAATAATGATCTTGAGCAAGTAAAGCCAACTTATGATGGTCAAAATTCTGCACAGCTACTTCAATTACACAACTGCCTGATTCAGAAAGTCTTGAGAGAATATGTTTAATATTACTAGCCCAAGGCTATAAAAGTAGCTAATATCAGAATTGCCAATAGATTACGGAAGTTTTTTTGCCTACAATGTCATGATTCATCCACTAATATTTTTTATTAAATAGAGTTTTAATTCAGATTCTATTCTTCTGATGCTGACTTCAAGCATTAGTTACTCTTTTGATGTCACGTGGTTATGGAGTAAAACTCCCCTAACTGTAGGCAAAAGGAACAATTACTCACTGATGGTAGTGTGGAATATTACAGAGAACATTCAGTTCAGCTCCAAACCTGCAGTTTACTAAGGTAATGCTTCAAATACTGTGGCTGGTTCATCAGCCACACAAGGTTCAATAACAGAAAATTTAATTTAAAATTTAACATATTAAAGCACTAGTTAGGTACAACAGGGAGAGGCTCCAGAGAGAAAGAAAAAAAATCTGTTTACTCTTACTCAGAGTACATTCCCACACTTTCTCCTATATTCTCTCCCTACTTGCAAAGAAAACCTTATTTCCCTCTCAGATGTTCAGACTATTATGCACTGGGATTTTACATCATTACCCAGTCTGGTGGATCTATCAGCCAGAAACCTCTTCCAAATGCAGGAAGGCTTCTCCTACCAATTTTAGCATCCGCAATACAGACAGGAAATATTAATACCAAGCTAAAAGAAATCAGTAATGTCAACATTTCTAAGCTGAACTGCCTACGTTAAAATCATTACCAAGAGAAATTGTTGTAGGTACTGACATTAACCATTCTAAAGCCACATTCATTCTTCCGGGAGAAAAACCTATACATAGTGACCATTTTTTAGAATTAGGTGCATACTGAACAGCAAGACTGTTTTTTTTATTAGCATGGCAAACGTAGCCAGCAAGATTGCGGATGGAAAAGTGCAGCAGCATCTGGGAATTTGTGGAGCTGATCTGCTGAGATACGAGTGACTGCAACAGCAGTGTGAATACCTGCCCGTTCCTTTATCAGGTAACTTGGTTATGAACATGTCTGTTCTGGTCAATATGAATTATTTATGCTTCATCCATAGTTTATTATAGCAATTGTTAAGTAAGCAGACAGTTATGAAAGGTTTAAATTCACAGAAAAAGAACATGACTAATCCTCATAGGAAAACCAGGTTTGAGGACATCAGACTGATTGTGCACCCACTGAAACAGGATTAAAGGAAGCAGAAATATGCATGCAGCTTCAACCTGCAGAAATGCGTTCAAACACATCTCTGCATAATCTACATGGACATGCATGCAAACAGACAGGCTTACCTGCAAAGAGATAAGACCTATAATTACAGTGATGGCTTCATTTGATTTTACAAGCAATAGAGATAACCTTTGAGTACCCAGGCACTGGTGTGTGATAAATATTTACATAAAAATGCAATGAGAGTACACACACCCTTACATAGCTCCAGAAGGTCATTCCTGCTTTATAACATTAGGTCAGGATAGCTTCTATTTTGTGTCCAACCTCTTTATCACCGCTACATCGAGTCGACCTAAACCCATGAAAAACTTATCCATAGATCTTAAAGCACTTTATAAAGATGGATGGGTATAATTTTAGCTCATGGATGTGTAGAAAATAGGCCTAAACTCATGCAGGGGGCTTCAAGTTTTTAACCACATGCAACTAATCATGCAACCCTTCATGCAACAACCCTAAGTGAGAAAGAATCATAGAATCATAAAATCATTTTGGTTGGAAAACACCTCTAAAATCATCTAGTCCAACCATTAATTTAATACTGCAAAGTCCTACTACTTAACCATGTTCTTAAGTGCCACATATACATGTATTTCACATACCTCCAGGGATGATGATTCCACCACTTCCCTGGGCAGCCTGTTCCAATGCTTGTCAACCATTTCAATACAGAAATTTTTCCTAATATCCAATCTAAACCCTGCTTGCACAACTTGAGCCCATTTCCTCTTCTCCTATTGCTTGTTTCCTTGGGAGAAGAGACCAACCCCCAGCTGGCCACAACCTCCTTTCAGGGAGTTGTAGAGAGCAGTAAGGTCTCCCCTGAGCCTCCCGTTCTCCAGGCTAAACACCCCCAGCTCCCTCAGCCACTCCTCACAGGACTTGTGCTCCAGACCCTTTACCAGCTCCGTTGCCCTTCTCTGGACACACTCCAGCACCTCCATATATTTCTTGTAGTGAAAGGCCCAAAACTGGACACAGCACTCGCGGTGTGGCCTCACCAGTGCCCAGCACAAGGGGACAATCAGTTCCCTGGTCCTGCTGGCCACACTATTGCTGATACAAGCCGGGATGCCGTCGGCATGCTCCTGAAATCTCATTTAGCTTCTCTTCGTGTTGCACTCTCTGCACGCAGCAGATTCACTTCGGGAAGAAACCACTAGAGGTCAGGCAGGATATAACCATGCCCACAACGAGAAGGGAGATTGTTCAGAGTGCCAATTAGCAAGAGAAATGAAGGACCAGAGTGACACTAAAATAGAAATAAAAAAAAAATTAAATATTGGCTACTTTTCATGTCAGGAAGCAAAGCTGTGCTCTTGAAAACTGGTATATTCAAGACAGATCACAGGCACTGGTATGAAGTTATCAGAGAGGAAATAGTTTTATTAGACAGAAAACAGGTGTGCAGGTAAATATGGGCAATTATATAAATTGAAGTTGGTCACAGTAATCACAGTTGCTGAACCAACACTCAGAAAGTGCTCAAATCTACCCAAAGTTTACTTGTTTATTGGATCTTCAGTTGCCACTTGAAACAGGTTTTCCACATTGCTTTCGTTATACAAAGGTGTGTCTGGGCAGGACAATAAGTAGAAAAAGACTTTAATACTCCTTTTTTCCTCCTCTGAATGAGAAATGCAGGCCCAGTCTTAGAATATGTGTAGAATACCATACTGGAATGAACACAATTGTTCAGCAGCTGCTTCCCTGAATCTCCCACTGAGTTGTCACTGTTCTGGTGATCTCCTCAGGGACATCGATTCCTTCAGTGGTGATGGATGAGTCAAGCTCATGGGCTCACAGGTGACCACTCCCTGTCACAAAACCAGTGGCACCACTCAGGGGGAGAGCTGATCTGCAGCTGCCAGGGCCTCCTTTACCCTCATAGGTCTTCCTGACCGCAGGAAAAATGCTACTTCTGATAAAAATATCCCTCCCCTCATGCTCATATTCCTCCGCATCCTCTACAGGGCTGTAAGCTCAAAGGCTAGGTAGCATTTTGTACTTCAGAGCATGTTTCAGAAAACTTCCTCAAACAATCATGTGCCACTTCACTACTTGATGCACTCATCATCCTGCCTGATTTGCAGCTGAGTGCTCTAACAGCACTTCTATATTTCTTAGAAGCTTATTTCCTAGGAAGCATTCAAAATAATTCCACCAACACTGACATTAAGGTAGGCTGAGTTATCAAAAAGAAGGCTACACTAGCTTTGGTTTGTTTACTCACTTGCAAATAGCCATATTTATTTTGTCAGCTACCATACTCTGAGTTAACGGAAGAAATGATTGAAAACTTAGTAACATTTACTAAGCTTAACATCTAACCGTATCTCCTACATTCCTAATTCAGTATAGATCTGTAAATCTATATTTAGTGATACCTGTCTCTGATAGCTCTGTCAAAACCAGCACATGCAGCAGAAATACCACTTTATTCAAGTCAGCCAAAATCTGTATAGGTACTTGCCATCTACTAGACTGTGAGATAGCTGTTTGAAGTGTGTAAGTCCTTAATGGTATCAGGCAGAAAAAGAAACACAAAAAATTTACACCTACTTGCCACAATATGATGGGAAATAAAAAAGGGAAAACATGCAAGCATATGCTACTTATTAAAAGAGAATCTGCTAATCTTTTAATACTTACTGATTTCTGATAGCTCATGTCATCTTGAACAGATATTAAAAAGTAAGTCCTACATCTTGTATTTAGCTGCTTCAATGTCAGAACCAACATTACACAAAGCAGGGAAAACTGGAACCTTTCTGTTCTGAATTATGTCTGAATATATACACAAAAATTAATGTCTAATTTTTGCCTGTAATGGTGTAAACTTGTTTCTGAAACTGTGGCTCACAGTGACTTGATTTGTCTCTTACTACTATGAACAGGGTCTACAGAGGCAAGCTGAAAAGTGCTACTGAAGTCTGCTCTGGTTCCTGTGTCCCAATACATTTTATATTTGTATCCTTGCTGTTTTAATACTTCTAAACCATATGCATTGTCGAAGTCCACGTATACTTCAGTTTCCTCAGATTCAAATAAAAAAAGCACCCCTCAAAAAAAAACCGAAACAAAAAAACCCAACCAAACGAAACAGAGAGGGCCAAGTGTTCATCAGTTTCCACGGAGAAGAGGAACAAGGTTATACACAGACATGGGAAAAGTCATTGTTTTTCTCTTGTGTTTCTACCTCCACTCTAAGCCCTGAATTTCACATTGCATAGCAGCTGGAAATTGGAGAGTAACACCTGGTGGATGGATAGAGAAATAAACATCACATCTCTGTGCATAGGCTTTATTATTACCATGTACATAATGTAATCTGCAATTGCCTTTCAAATGGGAACTGTGAGAAAACACTAAATACTCAATCGGGTGCTATTAGTGATTCTGCAGGAAAAAGAAGACCATATGAGAAAGAGGGAACAGATATGGGATGAGGCATACACAGCATGTGTTGTTTTATCCAGAGAGGCTCTATTAACACGCTGCTCCTATACTCCATCCCCTCTGGCAGAAACAGAGTAGGGACCTCCACAAGAATAGTGACACAGCTCCTGAGCATACCGACCAGATGGAGCAAAGCATGTATAAAAAATGGCCCTGCCAATTCATGGCGGATGAGCACAAAGCTTTAAAATTATCTATAGCTGCAGAAATATTCTGGGTATAGGACTCTCCCTCTCCTTTTCTGTGTTGAGACTTTATAACTTCATGAATCTGCTGAAGAAATAAACAGAAGTGTCCATTAGCACATGCTTGGTTAACTGAAAGTACAAATAAACCATAATAATCCGGAGGGGCTACGACAGCCAGTCTTTTCCACTAGTGAGGGTAATGCAGGCACTTTGGGAGGCACAGGATAGCACAATGCAGAGGCACCTGAGCTGGCTCCACTGCTCCAGCCAGGCATCTCCTAGGATGAGAAAGAGCAATGCAGATGTTTGTGTGCAAAGGGCACACGGTGACGGAGAGCTGCAGTCTGTTAACAGTGGTGATGGCTGTACCCTGTCACTGTGCCCGTCGCCACAAACATCAGCAGCTGTGCTTCTGGAGTGTGACATACACACAACACGAGCAATCTGACAGACACACTGAGCATTACCTAGCTGGTCTCTTGAGATACTCCTGCAGTATTCCCACATATAATGTTGGAATAATGAATGTTAGAGGTTTGCCGCGGCCTTCAATAACTGTGCTATTATGGTGAAAGATAAAATTTTAAGCCATTTCAATTTAGGATGGCATTTAATCCTTCCACTGCCTGCTAAGACCGTGGAGAATGCAGCAAAAATATTCCTCGGGAGGATAGAAGGGGCAGCATTGCAACACAACATTGCTCCAGACTGTACTGTACCAGAGATCCGCTCCAAACTGAGAGCAAAATGTTTCATAATCCATACAATCAATGTAGCAAGATGAAATATACACCCACTCGAGGAAGCTATTCCTTTTTGCAAAAGAAGGCACAAACTCTTACATAAATAGATTATGGTAAGAGCATTACCACAGTTCCGCCTCAGTTAATATAAAGGGATAGCCCGATGTATTAAATAGGAAATGGACAAGAGAAAAGGAAAAATATGGAAAGAAAGAATGAGAGAAAGAGAGAAAGAGAGAGAAAGAGAGAAAAAGAGAGAAAGAGAGAAAGAGAGAGAAAGAGAGAAAAAGAGAGAAAGAGAGAAAGAGAAAAAGAAAGAAGGAAGGAAGGAAGGAAAGAAAGAAAGAAAGAAATCAAGACTGAAAAGGAAAAAGATAAAAAAATCCCAGCTGTTGCTTTCCAAGTAAGGAAAAGGTGGCTGATTAAAAATGGACACTAAGTCAGTAAGGTTAGCCGAAAAACACCAGAGAGATCTCAAGCACAGCATTTTTAGTTGATTTTAAAATCCTGTCTGTATTTTTACAGGAAAAACACAACTGGAGACATGACTGAAATATAAATGATGTAAGAATATGGATAATTATTGTGAAATAAAAACTTTTTCATTAATGTAGAAAACCAAACTTTTTCAGAGCTGTGCCACAAACAAAAATTTGTAGTGTGGCTAAGGCCTTTTTTGCATGTTTCCAAACATATTTATTTTTTGAAACAGAGTCTGAAAAAACAGGATATGCTCCTCTTTTGTGAAGAAATCTACTTGTAAACATAGTATCCTCTTTTTTTTTTTTTAAGTTCTCTCCAAAGGCAAGTGATAACAACCGTAACTAATTCCTTACACTTCTCTGTTCTGCATCTCAGCATATGATTGTCAGGAACGACCACATCAACCATATATTTGTAATATTTTTCACTGATAAAGCATTTTTCACCTGAGATTCTCAAGGCTCTCCACAATGGTAGAAAAGTATTGGATTATGGATGTGAAAATGAAGGCATAGGAAATGATGGTTGGGACAACGGAGTCTCCCTGTGGCACCGTGTGTGACTATTATTGCTTTTTGTTTGTTAAACCATCCTAGTGAACAAGGCAAAACCCAAGAAAATAAGGAAGTTATTGTCCTTGCACTTATATTTACATGGAGATACTTGGCTTATCAAACACATTACAATATTCAAAATATTCCTCAAAATGTTAGACTATATAAATTAGCACAAACATACATAACTGAATGAGAGGGGTTTTGTGGTGTTGGGGGTTTCTTTAATTTTTTGGTTGGTTGGGGGCTTTTTGGTTTTTTGTTTTGGTTTGGTTTTTTATCCTCTGATGCTTACGGGACAACCAGTATAGCTGTGATCAGCCTACACAAAGCCAGGAATGTACATCTTAGAGTGGAACCAGTAGTCCCCATTTTATTATGATACTGAGTGGACTATGAGCATAAATTTTTCACCAGTGCTCAAATATTTTCCACATGCTCAAATATTAAATCCCCTGTGTATAATCTGTATGATTAATTTGGACATTCTGAACTTGAAAACTGTTGTTTCAATTAAAGCAGATTTATTCCACAGCTCATAATCAAAACCTCTGTAGTTTCTAGAACAATGACAGCTTACAGTACACATGCAGACTATACACACCATAAAACCTGTGTCCAGTACTCAGGCAGCTGCATTTGCTTCTACTGCTTGCAGCTAGACGCATAAATACTGATCCATAAAACATTCAAAGAGCAGAAATACAGCTTATTTTCCCTTTTTTACAGGGGTGCTATAACTGCTTGTCTCCCATTTTGTAGCTTAGCATGCTGAACAAATGTTATTCATTTTGTGATTTGGGTTGAAAGTATAGATTCAGACAGTGCTTAATACACTTAAAATATGAGACTATTTCAAAAATAGCAAGATTTGGAAGCCAGTAGTCAATGTCTCTCCCACTTGCAAAATCTTGCCACCATGAAAAAGAGGGTCTCAGGAAAATCTTAATAAGGGTAAGGAAACCCTAACACATGATGAAATACATAGTCCATGAGTGGAAAATTGCAGATCTAGCAAGCAAGAGATTCTGAGGCAGCGTCCTTGAAATTTTTAGACATTATTTTGTTTGTCCTACTTCTGGTATTAGCCCACCTCTCCAGTCCTTCTTTCAGCCAACATGTAAATAACACACATTTATGCTCACTTTCCAAATGCAACTTTCACACAGACACCTTTTCTGAATTAGGCTAAAAATACATGCATAGGTGTAATTTTTTTTTTCTCAATGGCCGCCATTTCTACAAAAGGCAGAATTTTTCTATCCAATTTTTCCATAAATAGCTGGGATTTTCAGTTTTCTAAGTGCTTGTAAAATTCTAGAAATTCACTTACAGTATTTCTCCAGGCAGCTGAGAACATGCAATCATAATAATAATAATAATAATAATAATAATAATAATAATAATAATAATAATAATAATTTGTTTTCATTTAGCTAAAAAAAATCACATTGGTATCGCTTTTAGTAGACAGTTGTTTATTGCTTTAACAATGATTACAGTGAGGGAAATGATGTTGCTTACATTTCCTCTTTGTTAGTATCAGTCCCTAATGCATCCAACTCTCATTTGCTTACTAGCAGAAGATTTCACCTTTGTCAGCACTGCACGGCCTGTGCTGTTGTGGAAAAAAAAACAATCTGCAACTTATTCAGCCTCTGGCCCCATCAGCAAAGCTTTGGGCTAAGTTCTCCCGATTGTGATGCTCAGCTACCCTGAAGAGCCCCTTGCTTTGGAACAGAAAGGTGTTGACACTCACTGCCATCGTGGCACAGTTAAATACCCCGATGTTTAACCCTTCACTGCAAAACTTTGCTTGAAGGCAATTCCAGCCTCCAAAGGAAAATCAGGGACTGATCCTTTTTAGTCATCCCTTGTGAGGCTGCAGATGGAGTACTGCTTCCAGGTTTGCACTTCCCAGGGTAAAAAAGGCACGGACATATTGGATTGAGTCCATTGGAAGATGACCAAGATGATAACCTGACTTAAACAATTGACATATGAGAAAAAGCTCAAAGGAATTGGCTTGTTCAGCCCTGAGATGACAAGGTTAAGGTAGGGGGATCTTACTGCTATCTTGACCTATCTCATGGGAAAACAGAGAAGATAGAGAGAACAAACATTCTAGAAGAGGTAGGTATAGGATAAGAGGTAACAAATAAAAAGTTACAGGAGTGAAATTTTGATTAGAAAGAAGGACTTTTTGTTTGTTTGTTTTGTGAAAGCAGTCAAACATCAGAATAAACTGCCAGAAAAAATTGTGGTTTCGTCACACTTTGAGATATTCAGAACTTGACTGGTTGCCCTGAGCAGTCTCATCTAAATTAGCCCTGCTTTGAGCAGGGATTAAATCAGGTAACCTCCAGAGGTTCCTTCCAATCTAAATTATTTTGTGTTTCCAGAATTTTATGACTTTGATTTAGAGAACTAACAGAGATTATCAAAAGATAATTCGTTGAACTTCCATTTCCTATGAACCGCTCCTGAAAAGACAGATAATGTAATAGAAATAAAAGGTAACTTCTCTTGTGTGAGGCACAAAGATTTTAGTTTGCTTTAGTCATGGAGAATAGAATAATGTAACAGTGACTTATACGCATACTCTTGTAAATAAAACAAGGTGCAGTACTTAGATGAAAAGTATAATAATGAAAGAAAGGAAACCTACAGCCAAAAGGAGACTAGTACTCCGTGTTAATAAATAAACCCAGCCTGGTTATTTATTATGGGTCAAACTTCCGAACCATTATTCACCTTCTGATTTGGCTGAGTATTTGTCAGATTTGGCTGAATCATCCCTTGGTTCAGTTTTCAGAGCCAGCTCCTTGTTTAGCAAGTGCTAATTGTGTTTACTAAACAGTGTCCAAGGAAAAGGCCTTTCCACTTGGTGGGAAGATGCATTTCCACAGAATGACACCCTTCCTCACCACCAAAGGCTGGTCCCCAAGTGACTTTCCGAGGTCCAGCCTCATTGGGATTCATGAACATGCACCAAAGACCTGGCGCTGCATGTCTGGCTTTGTCTGCCTCCCCTCCTATTTTAAGTCCAACAACGAATACAGCCAGTAATTGTTGGGTTTCCCTGTCTGCAAGCCTTGCTTGACCTTGGGAAAGAAAAAATAACTCTCATTTCCTTTCCCTTTCCACTCCCTCTTCCTTCAGTATAAATACAACAAACTAATAAACAGAAAGAAAATCAATTGTCCGATTTTCACCTGTCACTCCTAGATCTCTTGTGTTGGTCCCATTACTTTACCTAGGCTGCTGTCACTTTTATTATTTTCTCCTCAATAGACTGAGTTCTATATGATGATATTTTATATTACTGCTTGGCTGTTGTTGCTGAACTAACAGCTGTTGTGTATGAATTGTTCAGGATTACACAAAGGGAATATAGTAAGTATGAGATTCAAACTCGCGTTTTTAAATAAAACCTGCAATGGGACCAATATGTATTCAAGTCTCTTTCTTGGATTTTTATGTTGTGTTTGTTCTTTGGGTTTTGTTGTTTTGGTTTGATTTGTTTTTTTATTTGGGTAGCTGAATTAATTAGATTATCTTTTATTCTAGACTGTTTGTGTACTGTATTTATGATTTATACAAGCAGATACATTATAGAATACCAACAGCGTATAACTGACTGCAACAGTGAATTCCAATTTGTTTATTGAAGCAGACTGGGACACTTCACCAGTAACGTAGGACTTCAAAACAGAGCTTAACCAGTAAGCAGAAAGTTGAATTTTATCGCAGAGGGAGTAACAGGGCTAGAAAAGGCACAGTTCGTTGATCCAGCAGTCTTCCTATGCTTTAACTCCTTATCATAGAATGATGGGTTCACAGAATCATAGAATGGTTTGGGTTGGAAGGACCTTAAAGATATATCTAGCTCCAACCCCTGTGCCATGAACAGGGACAACTTACATTAGACCACATTGCTCCAAGCCCCATCCAATTTGGTCTTGACACTTCCAGGGATGGGGCATCTGTTAACTTCTTTGGGTAACCTGTTCCAGTGCTTCATGACCCTCACAGCAAGGACATTCTTCCTAATCTGTGCATTTTCATACTGTCTCCAGTCACCTGGAGGTATTCAAGGAAAGACTTGATGTGGCACTCAGTGCCATGGTCGGGCAGACATGGTGGTGTTGGGTCACAGGTCAGACTGCATGATCTCAGAGGTCTTTTTCAACTAAACTGATTCTGTGATTCAGACTGGCTACAATCACTGCAGACCAGCTCCAGCTCCAAGTGTTTGGGATGCTGTTTGCCGGGCGGGATTAGGAAGAGCGGCTGCCTGTTGGCAGACAAGCCTGAGTCACACAACAGGCTGCATGATCCATACGCAAAACATGTGGCTTCGCAAAACAGATGCAACCGCTGAGTGCCAACATATTAATTAACCACCACATCCTTCCTTTCATGTCTCCCCGCTGATGCTTTGGAAGCATTATGATAATTATCCGCAGCTCAGAGCCTCGGGGTTTGCAAAACAGCTATTCAGACACGTGGTTTCCTCAGCGGGAGCGGACTCGAGGCCGGATCCCGCGGCCCGACCGTGTCCGGCCGAGCTCCGCAGGGCTCCCTCGCGGCGTGCCCGGCACAGGCCGCGTCTCCACGGCAACCGCGGGAGGCCGGGCGGGGCCGCGGGCGCATGCGCGACCCTTCCCCCTTTCCCCTCCTCCTTCCCCCCCGCGGTATCTGGGGGAACGTGGGGACGCTCGCGGCGCGCGCATGCGCCCTGCGCCCCGTGTGCCGCCGTCCCGCGTGGGCGTCGCGGCGGGCGGACACGGGAACCGGAACCGGAAGCGCGGCCGCGCGCGAGAGAGAAGCCGCTCCTCGCCCCGGCGGGACCGCCCGCGCTGCCTCGTGCCCGGCCCGGCCCCGCCC
>VXAZ01001316.1:117290-324435 GCA_013399875.1 Gymnorhina tibicen
GCCGCCGCCCGCGCTCCCGGGAGCTGCCGCCGGCCCCTCGCCGCCTCGCCCGCCCGCGTCTCCCTGCCCGGCGGCCGCGATGTCCGACAAGGAGTTCATGTGGGCCCTCAAAAACGGAGACTTGGATGAGGTGAAGGACTACGTGGCCAAGGTAGGAGGCGGCGGCGGTGCGGGGTGGGCGAGGCGGCGCTGCGGGCGGAGGAGGGAGGGATGTGCGCGCAGCCCCCGGGATGGGGCCGGAGCGGCGGGAGCCGCGGCCTGGGCGGGCACGGGCGCTCGCTGAGCTCTGTGCGGAGCTGAGGGGCCCCTCCCCCTCCTCGGGGCCTCTCGGTTCCTGGGCTTCCTCCTTCTCTCCTGTCCCCAGCCGCCCCTCGCGCCTGCCGGTGGAGTTATTCTGTGTCAGTACGTAAAACTTAATGGATTGACAGCCAAGATCCCGGTCTTGCCTCGCTGATCTTGTGTGGATTTGTGGCCTCGGTTTGGTTATCCTTCCACTCTGTGCCTCAGGGCTCATCCTTAATAGGGTGATGCTAAGCTACCGGGTGTGCTGAGGCTTAATTCATTAACCTTCTGGGAAGTGTGTTGATACCTAGTTAGGGCGAGTGCTGCAGGATGAGCAGACACCTGTGTGATGGCTGAACAGTCCTCAGATACATGGCAGTATTTGAAAGCTGCATTCTATCCTCATTTGCCTTGTCTTGTCACTGAGGTTTGTGGGAAAAGTACGTAAGGGCAACATTGTGCTTCAGTGAATCCTTACTGTTCAGGAATATTGTCTGGTAACTGTTACACCAGAGCAGAGGTGTACGTATAATTTTTGTGTAATTATTTATATCTTGGAACAAGTTAATGATTGTCTTTGGGAGCCTGACACATGCTGACACAACTTGCTGTGATGGTTTAAGTTCTTTCTACTCCAGTTGTCAGCTCGCAAACTTGTAGCACTCCTGGCAAAAAGAAAAGTGTGCAAGTACTTCCAGCTGCTTTAGTACAAAGTCCAGCAGCTTAGCCTGAATAGTCTTCTCTGACAGTTCCAGCTAAGCTTCTGGACTTTGCATCAAAGTGGCTGTGCACTCACATGCTCTGTCTATAAAGTTCTAGAGGAAATAACTGGGAATAATATCATTATCTCACTTGAGCTGTTTGCTAAAGGTTCTGTACCTGTGTCTGTGTAATTAAGGTGGGTAATGCATTTGTATGTTTAATATCTTCTCAGATTTGGGGACTTGGCAGAGTGCGTCAGCAGCATATTTGGATTCTTCCTACAGCTTTTCAAGGATTTCCATGTGTATCTAGAAAATTCACTACACACTAGTAATTATTGCATCCTTTTGTATCTTTTGCTGAGGCAAAAGCTTTGGCAGTAACTGTCTTGGTTCAGTTTACATCTACAAGTTCACTGCTGTGCAGTACTAATTAGAAAGCTCTTTTTATATTCCCACTCTTCCTGAGTGGCACTGCAACTCATGTAGCAAATGGATTTATATGATCACTCTTCATCTGCTTCAGTGCAGAGTCAAGTACTTGGTTCCATCTGCTGCTGAAAGAGGCTTGAGCCCGCCTGGATGCTGCTGTAGTAAAGAGGCTGAAGGCTATCATCTAACTGCACTAATGAGGCGGAAATCCTTAAAAGAGAGATAGTCACTGGGGTTAGATGACTAGAGTAAAAGAAGCCTGCAGTCCTTGAGCAATCTTACATTGTAGAACTGCTTGTAATGTAGAAGGTGAATAAACTCTGGGAATTTTCTGTTGGTTTGTGATCTAATTGTATTCATACTTTTCTCCCACTTGGAAGGATGTGTTCTGTCTTCAGTTGTTAAAGAATCTCCAAGAAGTGAAATGTGTTCAGTCCTTTCTGTTACCTTGACAGACTGTGGGCTAGTAAACTCTTAGGCTGGTTTCCTGTGGAAACAAAGCTTATAGAAGGAAGTTTTGACTGATCCTCATCCTTCCTAGTGGTTTGTTAACTTTTTTTGTCTAATTTTTGGTAAGTTTTACAGAGGTGCAGGTAGGTGGGTTTTGGGAAGGTAGATGAAATAGAGGTGGGTGCCTTCAGGGAAGCAAAAAATACAAGAATGAGTTTATGTTTTACTGTACAACAGGAAATGTACGTTGAAGAGGGGCAAGAGAACTCTGTAAATCATCTGACTGTAGGAGAAGCCTCAGCTGGAACTTCACATTCTCAGCTCTGAGATTAATGAAATATGCGAAGGCAAATCATGCTTTGGTAGTTAGAGTTTCCAGGAAAGTATCTGTTCCATGCTGTATGTTCTTTCTGACTTTCTTCCTTATCAGTTATATGGCTTCTGCTCCCTGCTGCTTTCCTGCTCTTAAGTATGATTTAATGTTCAGGAATTTTACTTATATAAACTTTGCGGTGACAGAAATTTCCTCTCCCTGTAATGGGGGAGGCAGTCACATATCTTACGGTCTGCATCTTCATAAAATTCTTCCTTGTCTGTCTTCCTGAAACTTTTGTTTCCCAACTTCTCATTTGCTTGATTTCTTGTTCTAGTCTTGTTTCCTCATTATTTGTTTGGAAACAATGCAGCCTTTAACTATAATTTTGCAGTTTTGCCACCAATTACCATGTGAAGGGTTTGACCTCTGATTTTGTTTCATATCTGAATGGCAGGGCTTGAAGTGCTAACTAGATGGCCCTGGGTGCTTTAAAAATAATAGTATAAATGGATGTTATCAGTGGGACTGTAGAGTTGAACTCAATCAGCCATGACTTTTCTTCACTTGTGTGTAATAAGCTGTGGAGGTTCTGTCTTTGGAGTCGTAAGTATCTCTTTTTTTTCTTTTTATCTGATGTTTGATTAGTAAGGACCAGGAAGAAAGAGAATGTTTCTGCCACTTCAGCAGTTCCTGGACAAAGAACAGAAAGATATAGAAACAGAAGCAAGAGTCTCCACTTGCATTTTATGTATTTCTGCATAGGGATCTTGCATTCTCCTGAAGACACTTTCTTCAGGAAAAAACTTTTCATGGAAAGAATAGTTCTGAGGGGTGGCAATGAAACAGGCCGTGCCAAATGATACTGCTTTGTTGCTTAGCAAAAGAGATCTTAGTGCTGCCAGTCTGCTTTTGGAAGATATTGTTGGCTTCTATTTGATGAAAATATGAAAGATTATTTTTATAGTTTGAATAGTCTTGTAAGACTTTTTCTGTTTTTGTAAGAGACATCGTATTAACATCTACATTTCTCAACTTGCAACAGTGTCAAATTTTTCTTTATGGTAAATGTAAATTTCTCCTGAAATCTAGTGTGTTATGCCAACAGTTAAGTACAGTGTCAACTATTTTTATGATGACTAGATTAAAAAGTAGTTTTTACTGTTTGCTTTCTTTGATACCTTCCTTTTGAATATAGCCAGCATATGTTGGCTTCAGAGGTGCCTACAGGAATGTAAGGGATTGAAGGAATTCTGCACTCTACCCACGTACATCCACTCAAATTTTTAAAATTCCTCAGGAAAGCAGAAACTTCCATGGGAACAGATGAATCAAATGTGCAGTTTAATGGGTGAGGAGGACCCACACAGCTGAGAGAAATTTACCTCCCTCAAGGTAGGGAGTGGGTTAAAAAGTACTAGTTCTAAGAAGAGCAGAGTTATATTAAGCCTACACATTTCTTAATGTGAATGCTGTTAGCTCTTTTTCCTTTTCTCTAGCCTTCTTCCCCAGCAGAATTAGATAAACTATGCAGTTGCTTAGAAAGGACTTGCTTCTCTGCCAGCATGTGCACATAGCATTTCCAATCAGCAGTAGATTTCTGAGGCTAAGTACAATTTCTTTTATTCACTAGGCATAAAGTTTGTGGCAAGATAAACTTTAGAATTGTAGGAGAGGTTTCAATAAACGTTTTTTCTGAAGTAATTTCATCTCCCATAGCTTAACTGAGAATTCCCCACTTTGTGAGCTGCTTTAATCCCTTACATCGTTTCCTAAACCTACTACTGCTTACAGTTAAGTTTGGTAAATCAACTAACCTAATACCATAAGAAGATAGGAGAGGCAACAAACTGGAAGCACCGGATTTTTACTGCTCAGAGGACTGGGAGGTTGAAGTGATGGTAGGCTGTGAAACGGATGTTTGTAGAAAGTGGTCTAGTAGGCATTTCTGGTGTGGAGTCTTGTTTTTTTAATTAACAAAACAAAACCAAATTCCTGGAGGACTTCCAATAAGTCATCTAGACAACAGCAACCAGCTATGTGTTCTTGACAAAACTGTGATGCTGCAGTCTTGCAGTTCTTTGGGATATAATGAAGTTTGAATACGTCTTGAGAAATGCATAAAACTTGGCTACTGCTAAACTAACTAGAGAGGCTAAAATAAAAAAAATTGTTGAGAAGTACCTTTTTGAAATAGAAGCAGCAGTCAGGGGTATAGTTGAGTGTCGTGAAAAAGAGAAGAGACTTCAATATATATCTGCAAGAAGAAAGATTAACATGGAGGAATAAATAGTGTTTAATTCTTGGGGGTAACTTCTGTTCTTTTCAGTGTCCATTCCAATGACTTCTACACCTTCAGTTACAAACTAAACGAAAGCAAGTACTTAAATGGTTGCTATATATGGGTGGATTACTTGATTTACAGATAAAGCATACCACGGATACATTGAAATTCACCTTGTCTCATCCTTCTGAATGCTGAAGTGCACATTATTTTTATGGCTACATTGATACCTGGATTGCCTCTGGTCAGGTAACAGGTTTCCTGCTCCTGAGTGACAGCCTGAAAGCCTGTCTGGATTACAGTGCAGGGTAGCTATACCTCACTAGTTTGTCCAGGAGCATATCAGAGCTAGCCTGGGAGCTGCTGGACTGAGCTTATTCCCTGTGGGGCCTCTTGGATATCTCTGTATTGTAACTCCCCAGTATTATGCCAACAGTTTTACTATGTGGGTTTGTCTTCATCTGGAGATTCTAGGACTTCTGTTATTTTCCACTTGATTACTGTTGAGTCTGCTGAAGTGTGATTGCTAAAGATAATTTTGTTTTACTGCTTAGTTCTAATTAAACTTGGTGTTCAATTTACATTTCGCAAATTTGAACATGATGACCTAAATCTTTCTTTTATGGAACAAGAGGGTTGTTTGCTACTGTAAGCTGCTGTTAGCAGGTTCCATATTCATGGTGGAGTTACTCTTAACTAAAATCCCAGGAATGTACTAGAAGAACTTTCAGAAAAATACAGCACAGCTGCCACTTCTTTGTAGTGTGTACAATAAAATGAATGAGGTTCCTGAAAATCACCTCTTCAGGATGGCTAATTAATTTCCCCAGTCTGATCCAAGAGAGTCTGACGACATGTGGCAAAGAATTATTCACAGATATTAATAGTTTGTGCATCAGTTCTTAAGTAGTTTTTAGGAACAGCATGGAGTAACAAACTTGCCTACAAACCTGGCATTGTGGTGGAATGTGTGAATCAGTGGCTGAATGAACATCCCAGGATTCTCAAATCTGTTCTTTTTGTGAAGCTACAGATAGAACTGATTCTTCAGCCGTTTCAATTTGAAATGTAAATGGAGCTCATTCCAGCTGTGATCATTTGAATGATCATGAATCTGGAACTGCTAAATGTAATACTTTCTTTGAGATGTTGATGTCAGGCTCTGGTGATTTTGTTCATTGTGTTCACTTCTGTGCTCTGAAAATGTTGGTGGCTTTAACATATTGCCTAAGTGATTCATAATTGACCTTTCTATGCTTAAAAACACCAAGTATAAGTACTTCCTTACTTGTTTCTGTCTGGGCTGTTCTTACCGTGCTGACTTGTCCTGTGCCTAATGTGTATTTGCTGCAAAAAGTATAGAGAGTTATTAAGACCAGACTGTAATAAAACATTGAATTTTTTTTTTTTTTTTGCTGCTGTGCTAATGTATCCCATTCCCTAAATTGAAAGCAAATTTTATTTCTGAAATATATCCTGTTTTGTCCAAGTTTGTGGTATACAGCATACGCATTCCTAAGTATGACAGTCAAAGTTGGGAATAGGTTATGAATAACAAGCAGAGAATTCAGTGGTGTGAGGAAAATATTTACTTCTACTACTGCTTTTCTTCTTTCTGCCCTCCCTTATTCTAACCACAGTTTTCCCTCTTGTATCAGTTTTATCTTTAATAAATCCTTGTTTTTCAAGCCTAGCTCAGTTAGTTAATTTTGACTTCAACAAGAAAGCTTGCAGGAGGTGAGCTAAGCCTTCTAAAAGTCAGAGAGAACAGTTCTGCAGTGGTATGGATTTGGAATCCATTTGGAATAACATGTGGAAAGTTATGTTAGATGTGAAGATCGTGCATTGAATGTTGACTAGGGTACCATGGCATTGGTGACTCACGCAGGCCACATAAGTAAAAAATACTGAATGAGTGGATCTTGCAGCAATGTCCCAACACATAAACAAGGATTCTTTTGGATAGTTCTCAACAGACCAAACAACTTCCGTGTACTTTTTCTGAAGGACCATAGGCTTTAGCTGGTAAGATATCAAGACTTGAAGGTCAAATATTCTACTTAAGTTCAAGGAGAACATTGTGGACTCAAGGTGCTCATGTCCAAGAATATTTATGTCTGATCAAAGGTCAGAAGAGAAAATTTAGGAGAGATACAGAGAACCAGGGGATGTATACAGCTGTATTGCTAAAGTCATGGATACAGTTTTATGTGCAGCATCAGTTGAGTTTAGCAGGGTTTTTAATGGCTTTGTTTATGCTTGTTTGAGCTTCTGAATGTGTCCACACAAGTGTAAGCAAAGTTACTTCTTTCTACCGAAGTTGCCCACTTCTCAAGTTGAAGGTTTGTGTTAAGTTACTCCTAATTTTTCATCCCCTCTGTATCAAAATGAATGCTGAATTTCCCTGTACAATTCTGTGGAAAGAAGCAGTTGTCACTTCCATAGACAGATCTATTGCTAGGACAAAAGCATAAGCTGGAATTAGTAAGTGCCAATAACTGACCAGTTGGTTATACAACAGTTGTTTTTCTTACAAGTTGCAGTTTCAGCAGTTTCGAACAATTAGATGTTTTTCTGCTTTAGCTCATTATGAGGAGGGGCAGGTACAAGTCAACACAGCTCATACTAAAGTGAGTTTAAAGCCTTTATTGGATGCTGGGTATGATATTGACTTCTTTTTATAGCATACTGGTGTTACAGCCTGTGTTGATTGTGACCAGTGATGGCAGATTTTACAATCACATGCTGGAGATGGGGAGGGAAACAATACTTTCATTTAAATGGTTAAGGAACTGGTGGTATCTGTAGCGGTCCTATCTTGACTTGGAATGCAATCAGTACTAATAAGTGCTATTGAACAAGCTACAGTTCTTGTCTTAATTCTCTGTTTGATTGGAATGTACTCATGTGTTTTGTGGGGGGTTTTTTATGTTGTGGAATTTTTTGTTTGGACTTTTTCCCCCTCTCCTTTTAATAAAGACAAGGATAGCAAATGATTTGTTTCCCCCAAAAGCAACTGAAATCCTGATGAGGGAGAGTAGGAAGGGAAAGAAAAAGATGGTCTTGAAAACTCATAATGCACATGAATATGGCTTTGAAGTAGTTTGGGGGACTTAGGGTTTGGTGCTTTTAGCACTTTGCCCATTTTTACAATCTTTATAGTATTTCTTACGCAGTGTAATTCTGTAGCTCAGTTCAGATACATTGTCTGCCAAGGGCATTGCATTTCTCCAAAGAAGGAATTTACGTGTCTTTCTTGCTGCACCGAGAATTAGAATATGGTCTGCAGTTTTGTCTTTGCTTTTATACATGGCTGCCTTCCTCACTGGTTACTGGCCAGAAGGGAAATGGTGAAATCATTTTACTTAACCTTTAAGCCACACTTTGGAAATCAAAGAGAGTAATTGCACACAGTGGCTAATAAAGCGAGCAGACCAAAACATCACTATAGGTGATATATAGGTGTTCTGCCCAAACACCTGTCACACTTTCAGCCAGAGTTCAAAGAATGTTCCGAGACAGTTTGTACAACAAAGCTGTGTGCTCAAAGTTTCTGATGAGCTAAGATCGAGTCTTGATAATTATTGGTGAATGACTGATACTGTCATTTCCCAAACTCTGGTCATTTATGAACTTGCTTTTTAACACACTTGTGACCTATAAATTAGTGATTAGCTTCAAGCAGGAAAGATGAGCTGTTAGGCCATTTGAGACAATAGATAGAGAGCTGTCCATAGAACAGTTACCATCAGCATCTCTCATTTAAACTGATTTGTTAATGACACTATGAAAGCAAATACCATAGGCAATAAATGTTTAAAAAGTATTTTTCTGTTTGTTCAAAGATACTTCCAGTGCTCGATTCAGGTAATGCAATTGAAAGTAGAAAATTTCAAGTCCTTAAATAAAAAAGAGGTTAGGAGAGTTCCTGTGAGGTGAGATCTGCATTTCTGTGTATGCCCTGTCCTAAAAAAAACCCAAACAAACCCACAACAAAAAACACAGAATCCTTTGTATTCAAGTGAGGCATTTGTGAGAATCTTTATTTCTTGATGACTTCTCAATAACTTCAATAATACTATTAGTTTCTTAGCCAAAGTCATGGATATTTAGAAAGGTTTAAAAAACTTGAATTTGGGTTGTGATAAAAACAATAATTGTCTGTTATTTAAATTTATCTTGGGCATAATGACAGTAAATATAATTACTTTCAAAATAGGTTCCTCTAATTAGAGTATAACATGAAATACAGTCTTTATTTCCAGTCCTGTGACAAGTTAGTAGACTGTATTTACTAAAGCATTTTCAACAGTAATTCCTGGAAATCTGGAGAAAATAGCTTAACTTTTGTAGGTGGATTATTTCCAACTTAAAATACCAATATTTGTAATTTTTAATGAAAGTGTTACAGTGAAGCTGAATATTCCAAGTGTGTCTAATTGGTTTAGGGAGCCATTCTGTAGTTGTTAATGCATATGGTTTTAAGTATATATTGCTTAGAAAGCAGCATTTATTTTATGGATGTAAAAATAGCTTTTCTGATCAAGTGTTTTTGCTTCCGTGTTTTCTTTTTGCATGATTCCAATCACCAACTGCTTCATCATGTCAACAAAACTCTGCATTAAGGCACAAATATTCTAGAACTCATTAATGCTGCTTTTGACATTTCATATCTTTTTATGCATTGCTGAATGAAGAAAATGTAAATTCAGTGTGCACAGGAAAATGCCTGTTAATCTTAAAAGAAAACCTATTTAGAAGCTAAGCTTCATTGCTTTGGATTTGATAGAACACTTGATTTTGCCTTGGCCATATCTTTTGTTCATTTTCTGGAGAAGTAATTCCTGCTTATGGTGCTAAGCCCCAGTTAAAGCACTTGAATTCCGGGGTTTTTTAACCATAGCAATAACCTTTGGGAGATACTCATCTTCGTGTTTATTCTGTCATATCTTCCTGATACAGTACAACCTGAGCTTTGAGAATTCATGTTTATTATTGTTGCAGGGTTTTTTAATTATTGTGTCTTTAGATCATGCAGAGAATTCAAAATATGAAGCTGGCATCTATTGAAACTGAAACTCAGTAGCTGGCGCCGAGTGTTTGCCTCAAAGGAAAACATCCACTTCCTGTTCATTCCTTGGACAAACATGTTCTGAGTAGTTTAATACAGAACTTGATGTGGGGTTCTTCCAGAAACTGAAAGTGTTTTAATAGGGAGCTAACAACTCAATGCAGACTGCGTGGAGCTGGGAAAAAGCTGGGAGCCTTTGCTCAGCTGCTTAAGTTTTGGAGCAATTTCTAACATGTTAAGCTTGAGTTTGTGTGAAACTGCAGGAACAGGTGTTTTGTAGATTTTTCTATTTTCATAGTGTCATCTGTTGTCAGTTTGCTCACGGTACAGTACTGAATTACTGAGGCAGAATTACTGCTCTGATTCCTGGCTTAAGTATGGTTGATGGCTTCTGCTTAGCAATCATCTGGCACCCACGTGAGCTGGAATATCTTCTCCTTAGTATACCCTTAGAGTAGGTATCATCCAAAATGCAGTGGTAAAACACAGTCTGGCCAGTCACTTCTGGAATGAAAAATCCAACCTTTTTAGGCCAGCTCAGTGTTGCCTATGAAAATGGACTCTGCACTGTGTTCAACAGATGCAGTACTTAACACATCTCTTTAGAGTGAACATTAGGTTTATGTCAACTTAAGGTATAAAGTCATTAGATTGATCTGCAATTCTTTCAGAATGAATGGTTAAAGACTTTTATTGATGTTTGTGCCCCGTGTATCATGTCTGACAGGAGAGTCCTGATGCTATAATTAAAGCACTTTAATTCCAAGTTCTAACAATCTTTCTAATCAGAGACAGTTTGGGAAGTGTCTGATCATTGGCTGTTTCAGTTCGTGATCAGAATATTTTGTGCACTAATGTTCATCAATTAAAGAAGTAATCTGAACAGAGAGTAATAATTCCTTTGTCTGCAACAGCTTATTCTGTCAGAACTAGTTGCTTCCGTTGCTCTGAGCTGTTGCCTAACTAAGAAACGAGTGGTTTTGGACCAAACTTATAAATGGAAATTCACAGGAGGTAAGAGAAGCTGCACAACTGGGCCCTTCATTCCTGTTTGATCCCTTGCTAGTGCAAGTAGTGAGTGGGTTACAGTATTTCTCACTCAAGTCTTGCACAGGTTAAGGATTTTGGGGAGGGGAGAACAACTGTTTTCAATAACACATGTTTGGCACATCTTTGAAGCTGGGACTGTAGCACAAGCTTCTAGAAGCTGTAGCTAGGAAACGGTTGGTTCATTACTGTTCTACAGAACAACTCATGTATCAGGTTTGTTTGTCTCCCAAAATGCTGATACAACTGAAGCACAGATGGCTCAGTAGTTCAGTTTATTTAGCAGTTGTTTCTGGAATTGTATTCGTTTGACTGAGACAAAGGACTTCAGATTGCGTTTGATTATGGTGGATAAGCTAGATACTTGTTTACCACCAACAAAACCTGAAAAGTAAGGCTTGTTAAGCACCTTTTTGTTGGCTTAAGCCAGAATAAGTGTAGCAGTGCTTTACAAGCTTTTCAGAGTACTTTAGATACCATATCAAGACAGGCAAAATTCATCATCAGGTTCATAATTCATTTTCTTAACTTTTATAGACCAAGTATTGGTGTTATTAGCAATTAAGTCTTCTCCTAAAGTAGAGAATTGCAAAGTAGATACCCGGTTTTTTACATGAGCATCTACATCTGTCTACTCGGGTTGTAGAACTTGCTGCAAAATGCCAACTAGAGAGACACACACCATCCTCAGAACGGAAACCCCTTTTTGATAAACTGATGAGAGTCTTTTAGGGGGAATGTTGTGCTGAAATTCTTTGAGTAGCCTTTTTTTGTCTTTTTGAAAACAGAAGCTCAGTTGGATATTGCAGGCAAAACTAATAGCAAATACCAGAAGTGAATCCAGAAAAATAATGAAAATTTGATACTTGTGTCTGCAGCCTCTTCTGTAGGGATTTAACTTTCTGTATTCAGGTTCCCTTCTCAACATCTGTTAACTTGGATTTGGTTTTTGATCACTATCTACAGGATTTCTTGTGGATGTTTTTGCTATTTCTGTTTGTTTCAGTAAGATGTGATAAGGGGGAGGTGTAAAAACAGCTTGTCCCATATGTTCCCCAAAGCATACAGGGTAGAAAGAAGACATCTGGGAGAAAATTCCTTTTTGCTTCAAGTTATAAAATTTAGAGGACAGGGAATAAAACACACAGAAGTGCTGAAAAGATGTTATTTAGTATCTCTGAGGGTAAACACAAAAATAATCAGTAGGACAGCTTAGCTAATGTGGTCACTCTCAGCTGTTTAACTAAAACCAAAGAACTTCTGGGTTTTCTGAAATTCTCCAAGTGGAAAGTAGTTATCCCATACAATAAATCCAGGTCATTTGCTTCAGTTCAGTAGTGCACTCAGACTGCAGTTGGAAAACTACTGGAATGGTCGGAATATGCTCAGCCGCTGAGCAGCAACAGCAGTTGTCTCTCTGTGCAGACTGAATGAGGCCGGGTTACATTTACTTTTTTGAGTGGACTGAAAGTAAGTAATTTTTGAAAATGCAGGGGATTCACATGAAAATTTGGATCCGGCACAAAATTTTTGCAGTTGCCATTGGAAACTGCCTACTTGCAGTTACAGTGAGTTGATTTCCTCGCTGTGGCAGGATCTTACGGCAAGTTTCTTACTGAAGAAGTCGGCTTCAAAATCATAAACAATTCACAACTTACAACATTAATCTTTTTACTTCCCTTTCTGCTCTTTGGACTTAACCCAGACTTTGAGTTATTAGTTATTTCACCAGGTTCCATTCTTGTTCTTGGTTTGAATATTTGTGACTATTAGTGAAACAGGGTCATTTTTCTTGTGAATCAGAAGATAGAGATAAGAAAACTTGAGATTCAGTAAACTTGCTCAGCAGAAATTTTAAAATACTGTTGCTTCTTCTCAGGCCTACTGCATTGTTTCAGTAATTTTTTCAATACAACAGGTTGAGTGGAAATGTGAAATTTATCTTTTCCATCTGCTCTGCCCAGTTCTTAGGTCTACAGTACCTGAGGCGTCATATGTCAAGAGATTTCCCTCTTATAGAAAAAAAAATGTACAGAAGTTTAAATGAGTTGTTTTGAGCTGGTCATTTGAATTGTTCTTGCTCTTAGTTAATAAAAACTGATGGGACTGTGGAAACAACACATTAGACTAGTACTATGATGAAATACACAAAAGCTTACAAAAATGGTTTCTTGTCTTAAGTACTGAACTGGTGGTTCAGTTACCTTCAGATTTGTATTAAGGCAGATGATGTGTCAGTTCGGTCATAGATGCAAATATTTAGCCTCTCTACCCAACAAAAAATGCTTCAGGCTGGTGCTCATTTCAGTTAGCATAAGAAAATATTTAAAGGAAATTGTGTAACGAGCTTGGAAGAAGAAATTAATTTATTTTCTCTTCTACTCGAAGGTGTTTAGAGTAGTGTTAATTTTACTCTTGAAAACAATAAATAATTTTTTTAGAAACACCATAACATGGATTCGGTAATTCAAACCTAATGTCTTTTCCTATAGGTAATCTCCAAGGACCTATGGAAGTGCTAGTTTGGATTTTGGTTGGCTAAATCAGTTTGTCTTGGCAAGAGTGAAAACTACTTCACCAATGTCAGTGCTGCTTTTTAGACTTGGAGACTTGCCCCCAGCCCACAGAACAAAGTTGAACTACAACACTACTCAAAAGACTGGATGGAATGTTGTGGGATTACTGAAGTGAAGGTCTAAAGGGCAGACTGGGTGACTATTTTTGTGTAGCAAGCTGTATTAAGACCTAGTATTCTGCAATGTTGTCAGATTTCTTCAACTTAGTTTATAAAAATACATCTCTTGGGTTTGTAGGTGCCTTTCATTCCAGTTTGCAGTTAAGGTTGGCAGTGCGTGAATCAGTGCATTAGGTGAGAACAAGGTTTACAGAATCCCTACAGAACCACTCCAGAGGCACACTGAGGAGTAGGAAAGCACTCTCCTTCAGGTTATATGAGAAATCTAGACCTTCTGCACATAAGCCCAAGGATTGTTTCAATAAGTAAGAAAACTGAGGTAGTAGCAGTTGAGTTTTCATTGGTAAAACTCAGCTTACTGTGTTGGCTTTTTGTGTTTGAACTCATAATATTCAATGTTAGTTCTTCTCAAGTCTTCAAACTTAATTGAAAACCAGAGTATTGAGGTTCCAGGTCTGTGCTTAAACAACTGATTTGTGGAAGAAGAATTCAGAGAGGGAAAGCTATAAAGTTCGTTTCTATGATGAAAGATCAGATTGCCTTTTTTTTGTGTTATTTCATAGAATCACAGAATGGTTTGGGTTGGAAGGGACCTTAAAGAACGTCTTGTTCCAACTCCCCTGCAATGGTCAGGAACACCTTCCACTAGACCAGGTTGCTCAGAGCTCCATCCAACCTGACCTTGAACACTTCCAGAGAGGGTGCATCTACAGCCTCTCTGGGCAACCTGTTCTGGCACCTCACCACCCTTACAGTAAAGAATTTCTTTCTTACACCTAATCTAAATCTTTCCCAGAATGCAGCACTCCAGGTGGGGTCCCACCAGAGCAAAGTAGGTGGGGAGAGTCCCCTCCCTTGACCTGTTGGCCCTATGGCTTTGGGTCCAGTCCACAAAACAACTGGCTCTCAGGGCTGCAGGCACCCTTTGCTGAGACATATCAAAGCTTCTCACCCACCAACACCCCCAAGTCCTTCTCCCTGGGTCAGCTCTCGATCCAATCTCTGCCTAGACTGTACCTGTGCTTAGCTGTACTTGTACTGTTTGAATACAGATGAGATGTTATGCAGCCTTTCTAAGGTAAAGAAGCTCAAGATCCTTCAGGGGCATTTCTTTAGAACCCAGAACTCCCTTACATGAGAGATGCTGAGTGTTTTTCAATGCTGCAGCTCGCGTCCTGGGTCACGTATCTTGAGGAATCTATAACCAATACACAGAGCTACTCAAAAGGGGAAAGCAAAATGGTCCAGTGAAAGGAATTTAGAAGCATTGTACAAATAGGCTTACATGGAGGTATGACAGCTGAAGTTCAGTTGAAGTTAGTAAGGAATCTGGAAGGCACAGGAAGATCTGTACCTACTGCTTTGTGGAGCAGAGGACTATTGATAAAATTATAAAAGCTTTTTTACCTCTGTTTTTATTGTTAGGTGAAGGATGTACAAGCTGATACTGTTAGAATTGCGGTCGTTTGTTTTCTGGGGTTTTGTTCTTAAGTTTGTTTTTTTTTTGTTATTCCCTGAAGAAGACAAAGGGAAGATTTTATAATTATCTTTCTGTACAAAGGGTAGGATATAGAGAAGTTTGCTTAGCTGTGCACAGTGAAAGAGACAACAGTTCCATTTGAAATGTGAGAAATTCCTATTAGGTGTAAGAGAAGAAATACTTCCCTGTGAGGATGACCAAACCCTGGGAAGGGCTTATGCCTGGAGAGCTCATGTAATCATCAGTCATCAGAGGTCTGTGGAACTCAAGTGAGCAGCCTGATCTGATTGGACCTACTTTGAGCAAATGCTGGACTACATAACCTCCAGAGTTCCCTTTCAGCCTTAAATAGTCTGTAATGGCATGAGTCACTAGACTGACAAGCTTGTAGAATTAAACTGTCCTTATATTTTTAGATTATTAGTCAGGTTTCAGGAAGTGTGGTATTTGAGTTTTCCCTCATTACCACCAGTGTTTATGATCCATGGATTAGCTATATAAAAACATCATCTTGTTTTTACTGTTTGAGTAAGGACTGAAGTTTTTGCTTGGCTTACAATATTTTTAAGCTCACAGTTATTTTAGAAATTGCAGAATGC
Organism: Gymnorhina tibicen; assembly: GCA_013399875.1. NCBI lineage: Eukaryota > Metazoa > Chordata > Aves > Passeriformes > Artamidae > Gymnorhina > Gymnorhina tibicen. Next base: position 132,645 of record VXAZ01001316.1, read on the forward strand.
TTGACCTTGTGTGTAGAAAATGGGTTTTTCAGTTGTTTCTGCTGTATTGTTTTTAAGGATTCTCAAGGTGTTTACATCTTCAGTCCTAGAGAGGTAACTTTTGGTTAGATGAGCCCCAGAGCTGATGTGGCAGCAGTAAACACTTGAAAACTCTATGAACATACAGCTGAAACAGACACAGGTTTAAGCAGTAAAGTACTTTGGCTTAAGTACTTAAAATACAACCATTTTGAGAATTTAAGTAGAATGGCAAAAATAACGATGTGTTTTCATTTTCAGAGTACTTACCTGGTGTTTGTGTTTGTGGATTTCTAGGGGAGTGGGGTTGTGGGTTTTTTTAAAGTTTTTCCAGTGATGAATGAATCTGGAGAAGGTTATACTGGAGAATGATTGAAGGGGTGTGAGCGGACTCAAACTCTGAGAAAATGAAATAGAGTGTTTAGGGAAGATTAAGACATTATCAGTTCCACTGTGGAAATGCAAGATTGTTTTCTAAACTGTTTGAGTATATGGCTAATAATTTTTTCTAAGGTGTGATTTATCCAAGCTTGCTGTCCCTTCAAAAGACTAAGGAATACATTGTTCTTAAGTGATTTCAAACCTCAGTTTATATATGTTCCACTTCAAAACATGGAACTTAACATTTCAGGCACTTAGTTTGATTTGAAAACTAAGAATTAGTTACATTGGAGGGAAAGATTTCATTCACTGGATACCAATATAATTTCTGTTACAGCAAAACATGTCTTGAGATTTTATCCAACATCATAAAATTACAGTTTACTTCTGCTATCTCACTTCATCTCTTTGAATTTTTAAAAACAAATAATACAACCAGCATGAACAAAGGCCTGTGGGGAAGATAGTAAATATGAAGTTTTTGGAAGTAGTGTTTTCAATATGCAGCAAGATAGTCAAAATATCTCATCCATAGGGCTAAACTTTTTTTTATAGAAAGAGGATTTTTTCTTCTTCCTCTTTCCCACTGAGACAGCAGTGATAAAGTTGTGGCTATATTTAAAATGTCAGAGTTATCTAGCACACTGTAAGGATGGCCATCCCTTGTATGCAAAAGGTGGAAGTGATGCAACAGAGTGTACAGTGAGTTATTTTCTTTCCTAGAATAATGATGGCAGCAATTACACAGTAGCTCCTACAAGACACTTCCTGCACTTTAAGGACATCTGACTGCGTGGAATCTGATTTCCTTCATTAAAACTGAAATGAAAGGAATGCATGAAGTGGGGAGATGCAGTTATTTTTGCATGACAGGATAAGTACAGATGGGGATATGGAGTTGTTTCTAAATCTGAAAGAGCATTTTAATGCCACAAGTATTACAGACACTGCTCTACTAATACAGTTAACCTATGCAATAGGATTTAATGAGGCCACAATTTTCAGTTTCTATTCCTGTGGTAGAACTGCAGTGTAAATCCCAGCTACTGATTTCTGGTGTGTTCAGGTGCCAAGTCATGGAACAGATGAAGGAACAGATTCATCGGGGAAGAAGAAAACGATCAAATAAATTCTCACACTGGCTAGTTCCCTCATTAGGTTCATCGTTCAGCCACTAATTCTGGTGCAGGGGTGGGAAGGGTCAAACTGTGGCTGGAAGTAGCAAAGCTGCTGCTGCCACACAGGAGAAAAATTGGTGCTAAAGTGAAGGGTGAGCTGTGACATTTGTAGCCTGGCAGTAATGTTCTAGAGTAACACTTCTGACAAACCACAGTGCTCACGTGAACACCTGGCTCAGGTTTAGTTTCGGTTCCTGTGCCGCTGCAAAATAATCCTGTGCTTGAAGCACCTGGAGTGTGCTGTAGGGGTGCGAGAATGGCGCTAGATGAGGTTAAACTTGGGTTTAGCTCATTTGGCTTTAGTGTTGATGCTTCTGCAACTGGCAGGAGCTGGGAAAAGAGGAAGTTAGCAGATAAAGGAAGACCAGGGGAGGCATGGAGTACAGCCTTGTGTAATAAAGGTTGTAGAAAGGCAGGGGCTGTTGAAGGATGGAGTCAGTTTGGTGTGCTTAAATAATCTCCCTGGAAAATAATGAGCTTTAGAACTAGTTCTTTATGACTAAACTTGTTCATTCAACATTTTCATGGAGCTGATGTCATAACGTGCATTAGGGACGAAGTCAGCAAACTGGTTCATTCTTTTAACAAGGGCTGCAAGAGAATAAGGAATTAAATTTGGCACAACTTATTGAGGGCAGCTGTTAAGGTGCAGATCCTTCCAGTTTGCTCTGGGACATCCATCAGGTGTACAGGAGGCAGCTTGGCTGTCAAGAACTCCTTTCTAAGCTCAGGTGGGAAGAGGGGAAGCATAAAAATTGGAATTGGGAGTGGGTACCCAAGAAGAACATAGGCACTTTCCCAGGGATGCAGGGATGTGCAGGGATGGAACTAAAAAAGCCAAAGCCTTGAGTAGAACTAAAGTGGAAAAGGACATGAGATATAACGAGGGATTTTGTGTAGGTATATTGGCAAGAAAAGGTAAAGCAAGGAAAATATGTGAGAGAGAGATTAATGGAAGAATTAAGTTCAAGAGTAACTAATTTTGACAGTATTCACTTAAGAAATTAGTCAGAACAGATCTTTTTATGGATGAAATTGCTCCATTACAGAAAGTGGGTGATAGTTGCATTCAGCAGATGCTATAATGAATCCTACTCTCAGTTACTTAAAAAGCAAAGTTCTTAAAAGTATTTGGAAGTGAGCTTCCAGTTTTTATTTTCTTGTCCTCCAGTGACAAGTTGATAGCCACGTTTCAACTGACATTGATACTTAAAGACCTTCTAATTGAATATTCTTCTGTTATCCATTTTATGTGACTTTTTGAAATAGGGCATAAAAGTCTTCTTTCGTGTCTTCTTGTTTAGTAATTGGAGATTCACAGAGGCTTTTCTTTACCTGTAATCAGATTTTAATAGAGGGGATTAAAGCAGATACCCTGGAACTGCTGTTTCTAGTGTTTAATGTGTTGAACTGGTTTTTGATGTTATTGCATAGCTAGTGCCCTGGGTCTTTGATCTGAAGAGAAAAATGGTACTGCTGCGGTTTATGCCAGACTTAGCCTTAAATGGCTGACTAAGTAAACTCAATGTATTCTGGAAGGTCATTGAAGAGGTGAGCGTGTCTTTTGTTTTGCATGGGTAAATTACTTTTTGAAGCCGTCCACAAATAGTTACACAATTGTTAGTGAATTTGTGGGTCTACTCTAGAAAGTGAAAATAATCTTCTTTCAGGAGTAGCATGACCTTTGACTGAAGCTATGTTTTATTTTGAGGGTGATACCTTTCCTTGATCATGGCTTAATTGTATCTCCTTCAAAGTACTCTCAAAATCTTAACCTCGTTGCTGCTCTGTTAGCCTCTAGAAGATGGCAGAAGTCCCATAAAACTTCCTTGAAGAATCATTCTGTCACTTTTGGTCTAGTGCACAGAGGATTTTGCACCTGTGGGTGTAAAGGAAAAATTATGCTCCTTTTTGTCAGTTCATATGGATTCTGACCATATGCCTGTGCAGGATGTGGTAATTTTTCATGTAAACATTCAGCAGCTTAGTTTCAGCCCACCAATACATTGGTAATACTTTGCTGTCTCAGAGTTCAGTATTGAGAATTGTCACCTCATAAGATTGCTGATTCCCGAGTTCATAACATTCAGTATGACATGTTTGGCTAGTATTATTCAAAACCACAGTAATTTTGGAAAACTTTACATAGAGATAACTTTTTTCTTTGAATCCTTACCTGTGTGCTGTTTCCTGCACCAACCTATGACAGGGCTTGAGAGACCACTTTGTTTCATTGTATTGACATAGTTAGTCACACCTTCACCAGAGCTTTACTATTTATAAGAGGGGGCTCAAGTCTTTATCTTATGCTTAAAGACTGAGTTACAACCCCCCTGCCATGGGGGTTGCCCCGCTTCCACTATACCAGGTTGCTCAAAGCCCCATCCAACTTGGCCCTCAGCAGGGGGATTGGAACTTGATATTTAAGGCAACTTCAATATGTACTCCTGTACTATGTAATGTGCACATTACAAAACATACCCCAATGGAAAGATGGAAAAATGGAAATTAAAGATGAGCTAAAGATTAAATAAATACTATTTTTACATTTTAGTAATAGTTCAAAATATATTTTCTTTTTACACCCCAGTGGATTGTCTTGCACGCCTGTCTGGGTTTTCACACCTCACTTTGGAAACCACTGCTTGTCCTACAGAGAGATGCCCTGGGCAATATAAATAGGAGATCTAAAGCCCAGAGAGAAATTATCTGTAAAGAGTCCTGCAAGTTTTTTGATGTACATGTGTCAGTGACCGCATTTGAAACAAGTGGTTTGGCAAGAGTTTGATCCCTAGATATTAAATACATTGGTTTATCTTCCCTTCGTACTTCTGTATTTCTGGGACTGGCAGTAGAAAAGGCCGAGTAAAGCTTTATAACATTCAAGGGTCTGTTTTACAGTGGCTTTTCCCACCTATGAAACAACTGGATATTTGACTTGGTTTATTGCAGAATATAGGAGTACTTGCATTTTTTAAATTTTTGTGGCTTACATGATGTCTTTGTTCTGTTAATTCAGACTAAAATGTTCTGATGTTTAACTTTGAATGTTGATGATATGTGTTCTCAGTGCCAGTATTCAATACCGTGTAATCTGTCTTTGAGACATCTTTATTTGCAGACTTTTTGCTCGGTACTCCCCTATAAATAAGTTTTTATCATCTTTAGGGAGATCTTAAAAAGCTAGGAGTTTGGGTGTTGGTTTTTTTCCCTCTGAAAGTTCATTGTCCAGCAGGAACTTATTCCACAACCAGCTTAGGAGAGAACAGAGGATCTTTGTTTTATTCTTTAAAAACAAATTAAAATTACTATAATGTAAGCCAGTGAGCCAAATAACATTTAAAAGCTTAAGGAAGTGAGAGCTTTGCTGGACTGTCCTAATCTTGAGAAGTGATGATTTCAGCTTTCCTTTGGAATGTGCACTTTGTGGCTTTACTGTGTGCTGTCCCAGGACTTAGCTTGCCGGCCCTTGTCCCATGCTCCTTTACTTCCCGTGTCTCGGCATGTGTCAGACTTTACAAGGGTTGTTGGAGACTGTTTTGGGTGAGTTATTATGTGGCTTGCATGTGGTTGGCTCCTCAGACTTGTGCACCAATCCCTAATGTATCATCAAACATGATGGGTTATGTAAATGCCAGTTTTAAAATTGATGGGAAGTGTCCATGAGCAAATAAAAGTAGGGGTAGAATTTAATGTTCAACCTAAGTACATGCTGCTTCCTTATATGCTTTTTCAGACTATTTATGTGCTATTAGTGTACTTTGATCTGGATAAGTTTTTTTTTATTGAAACTTAATTGTCAATGAAATTCAGCAAATGAGAAGCTACATCACAATGCTATCTGCTACAAGGGTATATTATGAATAATTGAATATCCTGTTGAGACGAGAGGAGAGGAGAATAATGAGGTCATCTTGTGATTTGACTAGTAGTATAAAACTCTGATTATATAGAACATCAAAAGCAGAATAAGATTTCCTTCTGGCAATCTTCTCTTCCATTCTTGGAAGGGAAGTAATGTCTGAAAGATATATGTCAATCCCTCTATTCTGTGCACTTTCTAGAAATTTGGGGCAGGAGTGAGGGAACTGCAGGGGCTCTATAGAGAAGTATGAATTGGTACTGCAGCTGATGTTCTTCTGTTTGTTTTTCCGTGGAGGTGCAGGGCTTTGAGGTATGATGCTAAATTTAGCCACTTCCTAAAACACTAAGATTCCTTGCACAGAACAAGAAACCACTTTCCACACAGCTTGTCTGTAGTTGGTTTCCAGTAACGTCTTGTTACTAATGAAACTTTACTGCCCTACTAATGAAGGGCAGTAAATCAGTTTATCCTTAGTTGCACAACCCAAGGTGAGGAAACAAAGCTGATTAGGCACTCAGTAAATTAAATTTTGTTTACGCCTGAAGAGATGTCTCAATCCACTCGTACGAGTGGCATTAGAATGCAGCTTCCTGTGGCTTGATTTGGTTGACTCTTCAGACTTGTTTATATCGTGTAGAACTGGCAAGTGCTATTTATAAAACAGGGTGGACAATTTCATAATTGGGTTTTAAATTATGGATGGCCTGGACTCACTTGCTGGTAGTTATGATGCTGACTTACTTCTACACTTCAACGCAGCTGGTTTCTCATTATGCAAAACTTCAATATTCGTAGAAACAGATAAAGGAACTTAGATAAAGTAACTTAGCCACATAACTATAAGCCCAATTGTGGAGCAGGAGAAGCAAAATGAGCCAATTTTCTACAAGCTCTAATGACTTTTTATTGGTTTGGTTTGGGTTATTTTAAATCATGAGTTACCTACTGCACTTGGTACTTGTTACACTTGCGATGCACTATGGAAGAAGGGGATCAAGGTTGTCTTATAGTCATAAATGCAGATGTGAGGGAATAGAAATCGAGCGACTTAATTTTCATTTTTCTTGGGCAATGACTGAAATATTTGGGTGGAACATTCTTCAGCATGCTTGAAGGTGTTGGATTTCTTTCAGGTTCTTCTTGATGTGTTAGCTCTAAAATTTTGCTGATTAGATTGTGTTTATATTGAAGGGTGAAGATGTCAACCGGACACTTGAAGGTGGGAGGAAGCCTCTTCACTATGCAGCAGACTGTGGACAGCTTGAGATTCTGGAATTCCTGCTCTTGAAAGGAGCTGACATTAATGTATGTATTAATGGATTTGCAAACGGGTCTTACGGTCTTCCCACGCACACAGAAGGGATTGGTATAAGTGCCTAACTGGTTGCTGAAAGATATAAATCAAACTAAACAATTTGATGCATTTAAAAATATTTGAGAGGTGGGCTTCTAGAGGTTAGAAGCTTAAAAATAAGTTTATTAAATGTTTTAATTCTCTTTGGACACACTGGAAAAAGTTGTTTGTAGCTATAAAAAGTTAAAATTTAATTTGGCCGCAATTAGAAAAATTATTCCAGTATTCACATCAGAATAATGTTTGCAATGCATATTTACATTTGTTGGAAGGGATTTCAGAAGACATCCTTGGCCAGGGCAGGATCAGGTGTTTAAATTAGTGTGCTTTTTTTTCTTCTTTGGAGACTTTCTTTCCTGCAGAAGTAATTTTGCTGTAGCTTGACATGCATGGCTTCTTGTTTTGAAAAGACTGGACTAAGCTCTATCAGCTCTCCAGAAGTTAAGTTCCTAAATACTTTAACCATGCACTCCAGATGTTGTGCCTTAGAATGCTTGTCCAAAAGTTAACATGGAAGACATCTTAGCTTTAGTTCATAACAAAAATGCTTAGATTTTTCTCCTGGATGTCTGGAAAGATTATCTCTTCCTTAGGAATTTTGCTAACTAGGGAAAAGTTAAAAATAGCATTTCAGTTGCTCCATTTCTTATTCTTTCCAGGACTGTAGTTTAGAGAGAAGACAGCCAAAACAATGTTTCAGCCAAAACTGTTTTCTGAAGTGATGCTGGCTGTGAAATGGGAGAATTAGGAGTAGTGTTTTTAAATTGGGCAAAATTTGTCAGCTGAAACTCCACAATTTCCATCACTGACCTAAAATTATAGACAGGCTTTGGGATACCTAGAAGTATTGTGGAAGAAGTGTCTTGCTATTACCTCTTTTTTAAACAATAACTTTTCTTTTTTAAAAAGAGAGGGAAAAAATCCAGTGGAATGCATTTCTGGCTAATATTCTTAAATTTTTACTTCCTCTACTGTTGACCAAAAAAAATTTAAAAGTTATGTGAAACCTTATAATGCTGTGTGAACTTGTCCTTCAAGTAATTGTGTCTCAATTTACAGGCTCCAGACAAACACAATATCACACCACTCCTATCAGCAGTCTATGAGGGCCACGTTTCCTGTGTGAAATTGCTTCTGTCAAAGGTGAGATACGAATGTTTAGAGCAAGTTATCCTTTAGCAAAGCATATTACCGTGATTTTTTTAATAAGATGATAATGCTCCAGATGATACATTCAGAAGATCAAACAAATGCCATTCGTGTTGCTAAGGCAGAGAGGCTGCTCTGATTACGGAGAAAGACGGCTGAAGGACAAAGGTGCAGGACTTCCGTGGTGTAGCAAAAGTAACAGTGACTGTAAGAGTATTGTGGGCTCCACTAGAGAGCAGAACTGCAAATCAGTAAGGGAAAAAAAAAGCATTCCTTCAGTGGATTTGGCTTTGGCAGCTGTTTTTCATGTGATGGAATCTCTGCTGTGAAGTCGCTCAGAGGTGTGGTTTCCCTCAACTTTTGCCAGATGATTGAGAACCCATCTGGGTTGGCAGAGGGAGGGGAAATAAAAGTAAGAAGGCAAGCTTTCTCCGTAGTACTGCTTGTAAATTTTGTCCTGGGGAGAATAAGCTTAATCTGTTTCTGTTTGCACTTTGATTTATATTACAAAGGTGATCAATTTTACAAAGCCAGTAGTTAATTCAAGCAATGTTTTGTCTCTGTTCATATGCACTCCTTCTTGATTACACTTGCGTCATTTGGCCAAAGGATTTCTTGCTGTGTAATCTTTTCATATGTCACTTCCAGGAAAGTGGAATTTAAAATTTAAGGAAATTTAACTGCCTTAATGCTGCATGAATTTCACTTAACTTCTTTGATCTTGTCTGATATTACTTATGCTTTTTTGTAAACAAATGCGGTGACTGTTAATTTAGGATTCAAATGGTGCATCCAACTTGTTTAAATTTATTGTGAGGATTTATCCTTCATTTAGGATCATCCAAGAAAAGGTATCCTTTATCCCATGTTGATTTTATTTCCATTTCTGTTTTGAACGGGTTTTCGTTCTAGATAAGTTGTTCAAATAGTAAATTACTTTGAGATTCCTTCTTGCAGAGTTAAATGTTCATTGCTTCTATTCACCTGGGCTAGCTGGTAAAATATTTATAAACTGGAAGTTTGCTTATCAGCTCAGTCTGTTTGAGGCAGGGCTTATATGTAGAGGTTGTTCTGTCTCTTAACGCAGTTATTTTATGACCCTTGTTTAAACATTTGTTTAAACATGTCACGCCTTGTTTGTACCATAGTCATATGTTCTTTGGTAGCTGATACCTGGGAATCAGGATTCAACCCTTACTGAAAGATCTAAAAATTACTAACTGTTTAATGTTCTTCCCAGTTACTAAGCCAACATTCTCCATTGCTTTCTACGGTGTATGGACTGTAGGGATGTTTGTAAACCTTTCATGTGAGACTCTCGAGCTATTGAGAGGGAGGAGAAGTATTTCAAGAAATGTTTCAGGCACTGACCCATGTTTTTTTTTAATAATCTGATGTTTGATTTGTAGTGTAAAAAGTTGTGGGTTTTTAGTGTAGGAGAAACCAGTGTGTTAAAATAGACAATTAACAGTTTGAACGCTTCTAATGGAGGATGAGGTTTGTTGCATAAGATGCAACAAACTTCACCCATTTGTTCACCTTCCAAAATAGTTCTGCTTTTGTAAAATAACGCGATTTGATCTCTGCTTTCTACTTAAAAATGTGTTACAAGAAATATCCTGTTGAGTTGGGCAGGTTAGCACCTTTTTTCTTCTCTGACAGTGGCAAAAGGAAGAGTTGTGAGTATGACCACATCTGCTCACTCGTTCCCCTCATTCATGGTTGCTATACTGGGGATTTCGGAGGTGCACACATCTGTCCCCTGTTCAGAAGTGTTGACAGATTTGTTGTCCATGAATTCATCCATGTGCTTTTTGAGCAAGAAGACATCTGCCTCCGTTGTGTCATCTGGCAACTCTTTTTAGCAGTTTGCTGCTTGCTGTGTACACCACTCTTCTCCCAGCTTCATTAAATGTCTCCAGTGCTGGTTTCACAGTTCAGTGGGAGCTCAGCTGCTGTCGTGAGTTCTGTGTTTGTTGCTTTGGATTTTTTCTGGAACTGCATCTGGAGCCAAGTAGCTCCTGTGTGGGTCTCAGAACTTGTTTAACATTTGTGCTTTGCCTGGTGGCTTAAGTGGGCAAACATTCTTGTTTGTTATTACCCTGCCAAGGAGAGGGGGTTTATATTTATTTGTGTATTTGTATTTTCAGAGTAGAACGTAACGCAAATATTAGTAACTTTTTACTTTGGTGAAGTAGAGAATACTGTGGAATCATTGTACTTTTATGGGTGTTTTATTAAAGTTGCTTCCAGGCAGTGTTGTACTTCTGCAAATTGAAGTCCTCTTGACCTGACCTTTATTGTTTCTTTCTCTTTTTATTGAATGTAGGCAGGAATCTTTCTGTCTAGCTAATGGGCCATTTTCTTAATTTATTAGCAGTGAGTTTAATAAATGTGTCCTCCTTAGGCAGTCATGACCCTCTTATCCTACAATCAGTAAAGCTGTTTTAGAAACTCGGGTCTTGCATGTCAATAACTTTTCTGAAGTAGTTTTCTGAGGGGGGAGAGCAGTCTTATGTTAAAATTAAAAGCTCTCTTTATACTTCAAAGTTACATCAGTTAATTGCTACCTTTTGTACCCTAAATGCTGGTACATTGGTGGAGAGTTTTCTGAATTAAAGTTCTTTAAACTCTGTCAGGTTGGTTACTGCATAGTTCCATTTTTCTTCAAGATTTTCTGAGTTCAACATCAAGGAACAGCTTTGAAGACTTCTTTATTTCCACAGATTCTAATCTGAGTGCTATCTAAGCAGTAGAAATAATCAACACCTGCAAAAGAAGCCATTTGTAATCTTAGTTGCTTTTCTTTTCCCTGGACAGTTAAGATTATAAGTGTAGAATACCTGTTAAATCTCTTGAGGTTTTTTTAGGGGAAAAATAAATGTTTCACGAGCAGTGTTCCCATGGTTTCAGCCCAAGTGTATGTTTGCAGTGACCATATTGTCACTTGTTGGGAACAGGCTGATTCAGCTTATATTCATATCCCAAAGAACTGCAACATCCTTGTACTTTTTGAGCCAAGTGATAGGAGAGTGTTAATCCTACAACTGCTCCTGTCACTGGAGTGAACTCAGTGCATATCTTGCACTGAGTGTCTCTAGGGGCCACAAGGAAGATGAACAGCTCCAAGAAGATCAGTTTGGCCAGTGGACCACAAGACTTAAAAATTCCTGCAGAACCATCTTTTTGCAATGACAGGTTGAGTATATGCAAGCAAAGAGTGTACAAGTTTCAGAGAGGGGAATAGCCTACGTTGTGAAAAGTGGTATTGGTAGCCCATCACAGCGGTATCAGATCCAGATTTTTAGACCGTTAGAAAAGTTTAGGGGAGTGAGAGTCATCTTGGGAACAGACATGGTATGTATGGAAGTTGAGTGGGGCTTTGTATGTTTAATCAGTAAAGAAGCTATGGAAATTCTAGGTCCATTATGTTCTTAAACTATTGGATGTCCTTAATACTGACAGTCTTCCTTGTGATTGAGAAGCATTTGTACTTACTCTACAGAGAGCTTATGCATAAACAAGACAACCCTCTGCTGTGCACACTTTTGACAAAATGTGTTTGTACCCACAGTGTTTTTCATTTGGTAGAGCAAATAGACGTATCTTCAAGCGAGGTTTGCATATCGTCTTGCAGAGTTGTTCTGAAGTCAGTCCTGTGATCTCTAGTAACCTTTTCCCCCTTATTTAGTTACCCTATTTACAGTTTAGTCTGTGTTTTCCCTTTTATGAGTATGATTACACAGTGCTCAAAGCAAACATGACTAGTTAATCACTCAGTTTCCCTTCTTTTGTTCTCCTCCCGTAATTCTGGCACTGTGCTTGTGCTTACTTGCAGCAGTTTATTCCAATTCTTCAATTTATCCACTTGGTGCATAATCCTCCATTCTCCTGTTGCCTCCCTGTTCTGTTTTGTTGCCTTTTAGGTGTACACATAACTCTTTCAAAACAAACCTGAGCAGTTTTGGACTTGGAATGTTTTTGTGGTGTTGTTTTTCTGATGTATCAATAGGGATTTTTTTTTCAAAATGGAAGGGAAGCACAATCCTTGATGAGTGTGGCAATTTTATGATATAGAACAAATATAGTATGATTTGTTAGTAAATCAACTCTTCCAGGTGTTACGTGTCCTGTTCAGCTCGCGAGAGCTTATTGCACCATAGATTTTGTAGAAGTAGGTAACTGAGTTTTTGCAAGAGTAGTTGCTGGAAACAAAAAATCCATCTGTTTCTGAGATTAATTTGTTGAACTTGCAACTTGCTGTGTAACAGAAGTTATGTGGCTTTCTCCCTTAGTCTAAATGGCAAAGTTGGAAACTCAGATTAGCTGCATGCTGAATAGTTCTGTACATAAATCTTGTCTGGTTGGTTTCTGAATGAAAACAATGCACAGCAGTATAAAGCTGTATGTAATCAGTATAATTATGTAAGGTATGTAACTTTTGACACACTTTGTACTGATGCAGCCTGGCTTTATGAATTGACAGTCCTTCTCATTGTCTTTGCAGGGTGCTGACAAGACTGTGAAAGGCCCAGATGGACTAACTGCCTTTGAAGCCACTGACAACCAGGCAATCAAGACTCTTCTTCAGTGACGGATGGACTGATACCTTAAATGTCTCTCCTGTGGCCTCACACTGCTGCCTGTCTGTCACTCTTTGCATCTTCCAGCTTCTTCAGCTAAATACTTTGGGGGGAGGGAAATTCTTTATGAATCAGACCAGTTAGGGGCTTGTATCAAAGATAATCTGGTTGGAGAGGGTTGAAAACTATTATGAACGGTGTCCCTCTAGGACTTCTTTCCAGTGCACAATCTCTTCCTGTTTCTAGTGAAAATGGAAGAAGGAAGACAGACCTTGCTCCTGAATTTTTGGCTTGTAAGCCTCCTAGATTAGTACTAAGATTTTTTTAGATGGATGGAAGTATTTCCTTTAGATGGAAGCACTGTGCTATGTACCTGAAACTAATTGTGAAGGAGACAATAGTCCCATGCTCTTAGTGTCTGCCATAATCTGAAGTGTAGTAATGTAGGTGGCTGGGTTGCTGTTCTCTCTTCTCTCTCAGTGGGTAGCTTTGTTCTTCTTCTGCCTAAAGCTTCTGTTGCAGTTTTGAGGACTTTTGATACTAGTTATTGGAGCTGTTCTTTATATTGACTAATTGGATGTCACACTAATGTTTTCTGACTCTTGAGCAAACCAAGACCAGTTGAGGCGTGGTGGTGTTACACTCCATAATATCTGCCAAGGTACTTTTGAATGCTTGAATTTGAAGTCTTTCTATCCCATATTTGTTCTAGTCCAGGACAGACATTTTAAGTAACTGCTTTTGAGAGAGAGGTCAAAATTTCACCGTAGTTTTTTTTCCAAAAGGAATGTAAGATGAAATTTCTTTACTCATTGCATCAGCATAAAATTCCTAGACACGTGTGAAAGCTCCAGGCTGTTTGGTACACCAGGATAATCAAGTCAAATGTGGAAAATGAACAGTAATTATTTAGACATTCGTATCAGGTGAATATTGTTGCTAAACTTTTCTGGTAAGCACGGAACCTTTCTAAGTTCAGATGTAGAAGCAGGAAGATGTACAAGCAGAAGTCTTAACTTGCTCTGAACTACAGTATTTTTTAAATTGTGCATATCTTCAAATCAGTGTTTCATTGTTGAATGGATGAACGTCTTAAATTCCATTAAGGCATGAGGCTTGTTCTGGAAGTTCCCAGTGTGACCATTCCACATTAACCATTGACTTTTAGGTAAGATTTACTATACCAGTAAGTATGACAGTCTTGATCATTCACGGGAAGGTATTTAATGATGTTATAGGCACTCCTGTCACATCTTGTGGTCCTCAGGAATGTCTGAGCTTCTTGCTTTCATCCTGAAAGTTTTCATTAGACTGCTGGTTCACCTAAAGCTGAGTAACAGGTTCTATACCACAAACTGTACATCTTCCTCTCTTTTGGAATACAGATTTCAAACTTTCTGGTAGCGAACACAGTACAGGAAAACAAATGTATATAATGTCTCATGCTAAAGTCTTAAACAAAAGTAGCTGATACTGTTTGATATCACTGTTGAAATTGAGAGGATATATAGAAATAGACTGGTGACTACCACTCTTATTTAATGGAGACTTAGTTTTACTTGAATAATATTGCATATTAGGATTGAATGCCTCGGCTGTGAAAAGCATTGCATTTAGAGTGTAAAATGAGAGCAGGAACTGATTTACATCTACACATACCATAAGAAAAGCAATGGAGAAAACAATCAACTCTGTCCATAAACTGTACAGTGCAATTACTCTTTTTCTTGGAAATGGGTGGCAAGGAAGAACAGAAGGGCTGGAAATCAGTGATAAATCAATTGGTGAACTGCTGATAAAAGAACATGAATATCTGATGAACAGTGCTTTTAATAACTATTTATAAGAGGACTCTTTAATCTTATCTCTGATCAGTGCTGGATTGTCATGTCAGTGTAATAGTGTGAACACAGACTATAGGTTTAACTCTTTATTCAGCTATGAAAGTAACAATCTTTGGCATCAATTTGCCTCCATATTATGCTATTAAACACTTAGCTAGTCAAATACTAGTCTAGAAAACTGCAATCTGTTTTTATGTGGAGAACTTGATTATTCAAGTTTTTTGTGTTGATTAGTGTCAAGTTGTCTGGCCATAGTGGTTTTGTATTTTTGTTGGGTTTTTTTTTTTTTCTTCTGTAGTCTTTCCTGCCCTTCCCTTTAACTCTCATTTAAGTGAGCAAAGAAACATCATCTTTGTACTAACTCTTCTGGTGATTCACTGAGGCAATTTTGCCTCCCTTTTTCTACAACTATGGGGACACCTTATTTTTTCTTACTTCACCCTGGGGGGAAAAAGAAGCAAACAGACTTCAGTGAGTCAAGTGTTAATTTGGCTGTAATATATACCCAAGCTGCCTTTTGAGATAGTTAAAAAGATGGCATTTAATGTTTGGCTTATAAAGAAGAAATACTTTTCTGCTTTTTGCACTACGTAACAGGTGTTTAATAATTTTGCCCAGGATTTAAAAGAAAAAACAGTAAAAATAAAAGCTTATGCATTTTTAATTGTCTAGAGACTGGGCTTGTTCATTTGTTTCTTTCTTGTTAGCTATTTTGTGGAAAAAATAATGGGTGGCTTCCTCTATCTTTGAGTAGGTCCTAACTAGATAAAAATACCAAACTGTAAATTATTTTTCATTCTATAAACAGAATTTAAATACTTTGTCAGACTGGAATTGCATATACTTTGAAATCCACTCTGTTCTTAAACCTTTTCCTTTGAAATTTGTGCTGAATAAGTTATAAACTTCACTGTATTTTGGATTTTGTACCCTCTGCTCCCTTTTTCTTACAGGGAGCAAATGAGAAAAGGAGTACAATAGTTAAATGGAACATTGATTATTTGTAGAAGAGGCTGGTAAGAATAGAGTGTCCTAGGTCAAGCAATTGCAGTGTTGCATGCAAAATTTCAAAATGAACTTGTCTTAATTATATTTTGTAAATGGATAAACAATCATCTTTCTACGCAGTGACAGAAGAAAAATTAGTGCTCTGTGCATTTTGATATTTGACTTTCTCTTTTCACCATTGTTAACTGTTTTGACACAGTTGGGTTCATCATTATCATGGTTCATAGACATCAGAATGCTAAATGATACTGTATTTTTAAGTTTGTGTTGCAAGAATGAATGGAATAAACTTGAATTGTGCGATACGAGAATGTAGAGTTTTATTTCCCTCTCTGCTTCTGTGCTTTATGAACCTCAGGCTACAACTTTTTACTTGCCTGGAAGGTATCTGAGTTCCAGCTCACATGTACACTGATTAAACTGTTCAGCTGCTTATAAGACTGAAATGTGGAATGGAAGCTGCTTTGAAAACTAAATATATCATGTTCTTTGTGGTTGTTTCGGGGGGTTTTAAATTGCATCCATTTAAAAGGGGGTTTGATTATTTTTGTGGTCTTGTAGTCTGCTTCTCCTGCTTAAATGGTAACACATAATGTTGAAGATCTTCTATTCATGTTAAATTCTAAGAGACAATCTGTAGAGAGAGGAATGTTTCTCCTATTACCTGTGAAGACTGAAGCAATTTGCTTTCTCCTTTACTTCATCAAAGAAATTAAAAACAGTTATTAACAGAAATCACGGCTGAAGTATAAATAAAATTGTATAGAAATATTTATTCATTATTCTTGTGACATCTTTACAGTGACTTTGCCAGAACTTCCTTTTATAACTTTGCTTGTCAGTAGAGATTTGGATCTAATTGCCTGAAGTGTTTGATATGATTTATTTTAAAATAGACAGTTATAAAAAAAAGTACAGGAAGATGTGTCAAAGTAGAAGAACTATAAATATCAAAAAAATATTTCACAATGAATTAAATTTTCCCGGTTTTCTCTGCTGAACTTTGAAAAGTTTACAGAACTTCTGTTGCTATATGCATAACCTTTCAGTCAAATACTGGAGAGAACAAGTGTGTGTTCACTATAAATGCCAAAGCAGTTCAAATGGAGTAATGGCCACAGAGGTGTGTGGGCTTCAGTTCCTGTGTTCATATTACTGGTTCTTCATTTTGGGGGGGGTTTGGTGTGGCTTTTGGGTTTTTTTAATGGACAGTTTCTATAGGAGGAAGTATTCTCAGTTCAAAATGCAGATTTCTGTCACTCACATTCCTCAGTGACTGGCAAATCAAATTCATCTGTGCATGTAAAGACTTCAGTATTTCTCTGTGGCTGAAAGAAAATGGTTTCCCAGCTCCCTTCCAAAAGGATGTTGGCCCAAGTAAAAGAATTTTTTCAATTGCACCACTGGGTTGTTTCTCTCAGTTTGGAGAAAACTATACTCTCAGAGCTCTCCTCAAAATATTTTTGTTGTATTCATGATCTGACATCTGGGAACAGCTTTCAACTAAGCTATGCCATGAACTCTACTAGATGAGTGTTTGAAAAGCACTTGGTTTCATGGAGTGCCTTCAGAGTGTTCAAACCCCTGTAATTTTTGTCTGCTTGGGAAGTGAATGAGCATTTTTTCCTAGGAGCAGTTCCTCTTTCTCCACCTTAGCAGTCAGAACAGTGTTTCTAATAATTTTAAACTTGGAAGTGTTGCATTTAAATACCGTTGCTTGCTATTGTGATCTAATGTTGCTTTGGAGAACCTTCTTTTAAACGGAAATCCTGGAGTCTCGAGTCTTCACTCTTCAAGTGGCGTTTGGAAAGCTCCTGAGTGCATCTCTCCATTCTCCCGAGTCCTGAGTGTCTCTGGGTTGGGCGCACGGCAGGCTGCCACAGGATACGGGATTCTTTCGTACTTTTCAGTCAGTTCTTGTTTACTACATCATTTTGCAACATTTCAAAATTAAGAATAGAGGCTTTCATGCACTGAGGTTCATCTCGTGGCCATTAAAGTTAAGAGGCAGGACAGTGTGCCAAAACCACAACAGACTGCATGTCTCAATCCATTTATCAAACTTAAAATTTGTTAAAGGAAAATTTATTTCAGTTGTTTCAAGCTGAGCATAAATTTGAGGGGTCCAAAACTCAGTCTCAAAAATAGTTTCTTGGCCAATGAACTCAATTTTGGTGCATGTATTAAATAATTTACCTCTGAAACATCTCTTTCTGTGTGTTTCTTATTATTTTTCCTCTAAATCAAAGTAATTCCTCATTACATTTGGAAGAACATTCAGTTTGTTCAACTAAAGCTTTTGTCTCAAAGGAAAAGAAACGAGATCTAGTTTGGATCAATGGTTTTAACTGTTTTTTCTGAAAAGTACGTAACTCTTCATGGAAGTGAAATTATGCTTCCTCTTTCCTTTTGAAATACATTTTTATTTAAGATTTGTAGCCTTTTATTTAAGAGTGGCAGCATCTTGTGACTGTGTCCAGCCACTTTTTTTTTCTTTTATTATTTATTCCAGTGGAAAACCGACAGATCTGTTTGATTGACACAAAATACCTTGTTGGTTGGTCGGTTATTGCTAAGTTCTCAGTTCAGCTGCCAGACCAGATCTGTGGCAAATAAATTCTGATGTTACGTTCCAGAAGTCTTTCCCAAAGTTTATTCTTCTTACTTGTGTCTATTTTGGTGGGCTTTGTCTTGCATGTGCTTTAGGAAGCTTCCTAAAGCAACATTACTTTTTGAAGTCTTTTTCTCATTGCTCTTTTGCATAAAGCATTCATTCTACCTTTTACAACAGAAATTTATCTTTTACATTATTTTGACCAAAAAAAAATTCAGCCTGTATTTGTGCATATCGTTGTGTAAGAACATTTGTGCTGAAGGCTACCTCACATCTATACTTCTGACACATTGCTATGAACAGCTAGTGCTGCCCCTCATACCGGTATCTACGTGGAAATAAATCTGGAACAGTTTTTGAGATACTGGTGAGATATGCCACTAGAACTGGGATCGATACAACAGCAGCAGCTTTGTTTTGTGACTATGCAGAAACTTCTCTGTACTTCACTTATCAACAGGAAAACATTTTTCCTTCTTTTTTGTGCACTTAGGCTGCCAGCTGATGGAAGGATGATCTCTCAGGTCTTGATACACCTTAAATTGTTTTTTTAATGCAGTTTGCAGTCGATGTCAATAATGTTCTCTGAAGCACAGAAGAGCTTGTTTAGAGAGAGATGACATAGATGGAGGAAGCACATGCCAATTTTTAGTGTCAGAGGCTTCAAACATAAGAACAAGACCTAAAATGATAAATAATTATATTGCTGAAGGTAGATATACATTTAAATATTTACAAAGCCATATTAAACAGTAACTTGAAAGAAATAGACTCAGCCTTCAACGATGAGGCTGCATACCCTGTACACTTAATAAGGAGGTGTGTTGTCACTATAAAAAGCTGAATATGTATTGGCCATTCATTCTTTAGGCTTTAAAAAAAAAAAGTAACAGGCAGTTACTTAACAGATAGTTGCTTTGGGGAAAAAAGAATTCCCTTGTTCCCAATTTACAAAGCTCAGAGGTTGAGATTGAATTTTTGGTTTTTTTTTTTTACTGTAGAGGTGTGGTTTAGAGAGATGTACAGAGAGTGAAATGTGCTATAAATTATCACCCAAACCTCCCTGAGTGGTTTCTAAAGATCGTGTTCTGTCAAAAGCATTTGTTCTCCGTGTGCCACAGCTGGCCTGTGACACCCGTTCCCATTCTCTCATCTTTACCTGCCCCTCCTGAATGCACAGCTTCCACAAGCTGTGCTTTGCCCCTGCCACTTTTGTCCCTTTTTAATGGGTGCCTTGACAGTAAGCAGAGAACTTTTAGTAGAAGTTATTAGAAAAAAATCCATTTAAGGCTATCTGTCATCTATAACAGGAAAGGAAGAATTAAAACCACAGGAGGAAGGACTGAGGAGAAATTAAGTAAATTAGAGGTTTTTTCCATCATATCTCCTTTCTACTGCAGGCATATTCTTCACTTTAAACATTATAGTCATTTGTACCTTTTTTTAAAAGATCAGATGCTTTATCTCCTTACTGCTTTTCTTCACATCAGGGGTACTCAGAGTAGTTGCAGGTTTGGAATCCCATTATTTACTTTCTCTTTTTTTGTTTGTTTGGGGGGTTTTTGGTTTTGTTTTGGTCTTTTCTTGAAAGCTCCCAGGAGACAAAGTGGCCAAATACAGTAATGTCAGTGGTGCCACGGAGATCCTTGGTGCTACCCTGAAGTAATGTGGATGTGACAGAAGTGGTTTAACTTACCTGTTGTTTGAGTTCTTGAGGCCCTTTTGACTGCCTCTCTCCTAATTTCTAGTGAAAGCTGTCCCTGCCCTTGGCAGAGGGTTGGGACTAGAAGGTCTTTAAGGTCCCTTCCAACCCCAGTTGTTCTGTGGTAATGCTGCAGGTTGGTAGGAGTAATGTAAATGACTGTGTTTTGTTTCAACCTTTGCAGCAAGATAATTTTCTGAAACCTGCAAGGTACCGAATTTATCAGAGTGAACTGTTGGTGGTTAATACATCATACTTCTGGCAGAAATAGAAGCCATCACGTGTTACCATCCTGCAGCTCTGTATGCTGTAGCTGGCCTTGTGATTCCTAAATGTGCATGTTATTTGTGATACAGCATAATTCAGAATACACCTGGGCAAGTGCACCCCTCAAAGATTAGACATTTTTGATAGAAGGATGACTCAGAAACAGACATTTTTTATTAAAGATCAGGATTTAAAAGACCAGCTACAATGTAGAAGGGTAAAAAGACAAACAGGAGCCCAAGAGGAGCTGGAGTTGGGCTTTGCAGGATTTTAAAATATTGCACCAATGAACAAGGCAGGCAAGTGAAGGATAAAAAGTAAAATCCCATAGCGACTGAGTAGTTTTTCATAAACCAGTTTCTATTTCAGGGTGATTTCTTCACAGTTTCTATTGGAGACAAAGTGCTTTTCAGTAACAATTACAAGCCAAGTTCATAAACATCTGAGCTTCAGACTGCAGGGTCGGAGGGCAGTACTTGTTGAGGTAAGGCAAAGAAAGGTGTATTACATTCAGGTTCTGTGTTCAACAGATCAGCCTGTTTCCCTGAGCACTTGGTAATTTAATGAATAAGATATTTGTGTGCATCTGTGAGATATAACCTAATTAATTAAAATTGTTGGGTTTTGTTATAGATATTTTGAGTTTAAATGTTTGGTAATACTTGTGTGTGTGTTCGTGCTGAACATGTTTTTATTGCCTTCCTGCTCCAAGATGGTAGATGAAACATGTTCTCTGTGAATTGGGTTTTATTACTATTTAATTTATTTTTTTTTTCAGAAGAACTTAGGTGTCCCTTGCTCCTCAGTCATTTGGACTGAAAAATGTTGCTTTTATTGCGCTGCGTTTTATTGCACAGAGGCACGTGTCAGTGCAGAGCTGCCTGCTGCACGCACAAGCCTTTTCACTCTGGAGAGCAGCTGTGACACATTGTGGACCTCCAAATGCACTGATGACTGGGAAAAGCCATCAATAATTTCATGGCCATCTAAGCAGAAACCTGTCACCTTTTAAAAAAAGGTTTCAACCAGATTGTTGTTCTTTTTGTGCAGTGACAACATACTAGAGTGAGGAAACGCTGATTTGAAAGAGCTTGCATGTCTGGTGAAAACTTCCTGCGGATAAAAAAGCCTATCCTACTGGATCCTCTCCCAAGGAAGTCTTCAAACCATTGCTAGGTAGTAGGTACATGTGCTGAGGTGCACCTGTGGCTGGGTCACGTCCCAGTCATTTTCTGATGATTTGGAATGTTTGTTCAGATGTTCTGTGTCCCACTTTTAAAAAGCCCATGGCCAAAACCCCCAGTGTAAAGCTGCCTTTGTCACTCTTGCCAGCAATCCCATTGAGAAATCACTGTGGATGCACGCTGAGAGGGTAGCAAGTTTCTTTTTAAGTTTTATTTAGTGTAAGTGCAGCAGTGCTAAAGGCTAATATCTAGTAAGGAATTCAACTTTGTAAGGTATTTGACTAAGAGGAAATATGAAGCTTGTCTTGCAGAGGCTTTGAAATTATACCTATTTTTTGACAGGTTAATAGTAAAAAATGTCACTTTTTCGTATGTTATCAGCAGTTGGGATTATTTATCAGGGTTTCTTTTGCCATAATGAGGAATTCAGTCAGCTTTTTCCCTTGTGTTCACAAATTCATCTACCTATAATGGTAGATGAATTCATTATTCGGTGTCTGTTCTCTGTTTTAAAGCTGGGACTTATGTTGTGTATGTTCTTTGATTAAAATAGAATAATCCCTTGTTGCCTGGGGGAAACTTCTGTGTATCTAAACAGGCAGAGTAACCTCTAGCACAGAAGCAGATTTTTTTTGCTTTAATTTTTGTTCTTTCATTTTAGGAAGAAAGAGAGAGGGTAATTTATCTTACTCATGCACCATTAATCACCAGTTAATAAGAGGTAGGACTTACCCTGATTCCTGGACTTTGATAAAAATTTGTGGTTAAATTGTTACTTCAGATCTTTGGCAGAGTTAGTATAAGAATAAGAACTGATGAAACTTTTGTAATGTCTGGATGCTACATAAATGGATCACATCAGGCATCATTGTTATCACAATTGGTACCAAACATATGAGAATTTCCCCTTGAGAACTGAAGAATTTAGGGCTATTTGATCCGAACACTTTCTTTGTAATGAGGAATTAAATTATTGTACTTGGGTTTGAGAGGCAGCTGGTAAGAAATATGAAAAGCTGGTATGAAAATAACCTTGGTTTTCTGCCACTTCCTTTCCAAATGCAAAACAAGCAAACAACCTCCTACCCTTCTCTCTCAAAAAAAAAAACCAGTACCAAAAAAAAAAGAAAAAGAAAAGAAAAAAAAAGAAAAGAAAAGCAACCAGCAAACAAAAACAACAGAAAAAATGACTTTGTGTTCCTGCCTGAGATAGTTGGGAGACCAGTGTCGTGTCCACCAAACTGAAAATTGCCACTTATTGAAGTTCTTATTGGTGTTTAGATACCTATGCCAGTACCAGTAGCATCTTATAACTGGTTTCCCCAAGGTTATGTGAGCACATCAGAGAAATAGGAGATACTCGGCCTCGAAGGTTTGCGCATTGGCAATCTGCTGTTTTCCACCATGTCAGGAGGCAAATGCTTCTGTGTGGCATTGTTTTAATTGATATCTAGGCCAAGTGTCTACAGGAGGCCAGCTCGTCTCAAAAACTTTGATCTTTTCTACTTCTGGGTGATGTAATTCTTCCCTTACTTGAGAAATATTAGGGGAAGATATTAGGGTGAGCGTTAAATAGTTTCAGTGTTTTAATCTGCAGCGTTTAGCTCTTGCAAAGATAAAGTTGAACTTTGAGTGTTATTCCTGCAATGAGTTATTTTTGTAGCAAAGAAATTCAGACTCATACAAGAAGTATGTAGAGAGGGGAAAAAAGAGAATTTTGTTGATTTCTGGTTCTCCAATGTATAAATAAACTAAGGCCCCAGAAAATCTGTGCCTTTCTCAGTTTCATGGTTGTTTAGCAAGTCCCTCCTTGAAAAGATTTGGTTTGACCTTGCCAGTTGTGATTTCCCTCTGGAAAGATATGATCAAAAGGAGGAAATACGAGTTTAAGCACAGTTAACCTGTGCAGTGCAGCTGCCCAGGGTACTACTGCCAAGTTGAAGAACTCTGGATTTGTCCTTCTTGCACGTCAAGAAATGATACTCGGCTGGAAAATGAAATGTGGTTAAACAGTGGAGCCAGTAGTAGGGAGGACTTTTTAATAAACAGAAAACAAGAAGCTGAAGTGTTCAGGGTCACGTGCAATTCATGTGGCTGTGCTGTCAAAGCAGCTGGGTCCAAACCACTGCTTTCTTTTTGGTTATGAATTGAGAAGTTTTGGAGGGAATCATGTTGGAAGGTGATGCTGCAGAAAACATCTCTAGAGGTAATACATAAGAGGGGCAAAGCAGGACATTTTTAGTGTTATTAGGGAAACCAGAAAGTTACCAGGTAACATAATAAAGGGGAAAATAATGCAAAGTGTGCATTGCAAAAACTTGGTGAAAAAATACAAATGGCAAAGTATGGTCAGCACTCATCTCCATGATTCTTGCAGCAAAGCTGTCTTTGTGGCCAGGGCAAGAGAAAGAGTTTTAAGTCTACAGGAAAGGAAAGCAATGAGTGTCTGTTGCAATGCATTTACCAATAAACTCAGTCCCATAGTTTCTGCTGCAGAGGGCTTTGACTCAGTATAGTAAGACAAAAGTTGATAAAATTTAGGGGATTTTTTTACGCTGTAATTTGGGAGAGAGCAAAAGAAAAAAGTCCAAACTTGAGATATTAATTATGATATTTTCAAATCAATTAATTGTGCTTTTTCGTTTAGCTTTTTTTCTTTCATTGTAGTTACAATTTTAAATACATGGAAGCTGAATAAGTGAATGTTGCAGCTTTGAAGTTCTTTGGCTCAATATTTGCTTTCTAAATGGTGCTATTAATTAATCTTGAACTGTAAAAACCCTATATTGTGCTGAGTTGAAAGACCATTGTGAAATATAATATTGCAAAATGCACAGGAAAGCAGTTGTAATGTTTCTTCCTGAAACAGGCAAGCACAGCAGCCCTTCTAAAATGCAAAAGCTATTTAAAATTGGCAGTATATAAGCAAACTATAATTACCAAGAGCTGCTTTCCACAGGTTTTCTACACCTTCAGACTCTGTCTTCTCTTTGGGAATGACCACGTTCTATTTATCTATATACAGCTGGCTTGAAGTTGTGAAATTTTCTTCTGGTTTGATTATACAGAAAAGTTTGAGAACCACTCACCCAAGCCAGTAATCCTCAATACACAAATAACGAATATAAATGTGTATTGCAACGAAATAAACAAGCACTAAACTCCTTCCACTCTGTAATAAGCAGTCCTGTTGGAGGTTGGGAAGTACAAATCTGTTTGGCTGAAGGTGAGCTAATCCACTGTGACAAAGCTGTGGGTGCTCCTGCCAGTGTCCTGTCCTTGAGGCAGCTCCCTGTCTCCTACCTCGCAGCAGCAGTAGTGCCTGTGTAGGGTGGCTGCAAATGACTTCATTTTTCACAGCTGTCACCTCTAGGATTGCTTTAAGCTCTGCTAAACACCTTTTTAGTCTATGGTCTTGCAGGCCCTGGCTGATGAGCTTCCACGAGCCGCGGCAGAGGCAGAGGAAAATCTGTTTAAAGGGTAATGTATTGGGGTCTGATGTAAAGGATGCTTATGCAACTGGTGTGAGGTACGGTGACGCGAGCTGTCCTGGCTTCTACAAATGTGTTGCTGTCATTGCAGCAGCAGTGGGAGAATTACAGATATCCACAGAAAGACACAGTGGACAGAAGGACACGGTGGGCAGCCAGTAGAATATTGCTGTTCAGTGCTTTCCCCTGCTGAGAAGAGTGATGTTCCAAAGATTAAGTGGCTGTCTCTAGATTCAGGAGAGCTGATTTCCTTGTTATTTTGTTTGATCTTCAGACAAATCATTTGTGCTGCAGTTTGATGAAGCAGTTAAAATAACAAATGCTGCTGAAAAAGCAGATTTCCCCCCGCTCCTCATCGTGGGTTGAGCCCCAGTCTCTTTTCCTGCGTTAGCACTACTTCTCAGCTGGTCCTACAGAGAGCTGAAATAGCAGAAAATGCAGCCTAACAGCAACAGCAAAAGTATGATAACCCTGAGACAATATTTTAACTGCTGTTAGGGAGAAGAAGTAAATTTTTCTTTCTTAACTTACAGTACTGACAAAAATTTTACGTAGTTATCACATATTTAATAAGGAGGTGGATTCATCACATCTGG
Organism: Gymnorhina tibicen; assembly: GCA_013399875.1. NCBI lineage: Eukaryota > Metazoa > Chordata > Aves > Passeriformes > Artamidae > Gymnorhina > Gymnorhina tibicen. The sequence goes on from VXAZ01001316.1 coordinate 157,879, forward strand.
CACATTCCCCAGGTCTTTGTCAGGTCTTTCCAAAGTTTCTTGTAATCCTTAGTGGTCACAAGAACCTAAAATAATCAAGGGGACATAGTCACCTTGCTGTTCACCTTCCCTTTCAATTCATTAATTCGTGGGTTGAATGTCCTCAGTCCTGAAGCTGGTCCCTAGGTCGCTCCAGTATTAACCTCTGTCAACAGTGAGAAATGGCTACTGATGTCCAAGTCTTTCTGTCTCCAGTTTTAAACTGTGCCACGACTTTTATTTGTGCTGATTGCCAGGTTTCTTCAATAGCTTCTTGTGAAGGGAGATTTTTTTTGTAGAAAGTCTTTGGAAAATGTAAACATTTTCTATCTGGAAGTTTCTCTATTTAAAATCAATTGGCTACGAGTGGTGAGGGGCAATAGAGAAGGAACGATGTGGACAATTATTTTGCAAAGCATAGTTCCTTAACAATCAGTAGTTATCCTGTGACTTTACAGTCCTTGGAGGCTCTGGAGTCTGACTTAAGAGGAAGCAAGAGAATGTGAGCATCCCAAACATGTAAATGGTCAGGCAATTAAAAGTTCTCATTTTCCCCAAAGTCCTTGTGAAGAACCCTACCCTATAAACTGCTCTTTACAAGGGTAAACATATGCTTAGGGGAGCAATTGATTCCTTTCCTGAATGAATGAATTGATTCCCTGCCCCTGCCTCTTGTAGCAAACAACAAATTACCAGTGGCTGTGAAGGCAACTTCAACGCACAACTTCATCTCCATCTAAACTAAGTTTGGACAGATCATTAATTTTGCAGGCCCTGGAATGGAGTGAACTTGTATCTCTGCAATATGTTCCAGAAATGCATAGCAACTGAAAATCCAAGGTTTCCAGCAGGCTGACACTTCAAACAGCCTGTGACAAGCCATCAGACTGCCGTGTGTTTCAATTACTTATCATTCCGTGGATACAGTAAGACAGTCCTTTAGAATTTGAAGAAATGCTTGGAATGTAAATGTACAAACTTTGCTAGAGTTCCCCACTACAATGATAGCTTGCCAAGCAGCTGAAAAATAAAATTAGTAATGCCTGGTTCTTACGCACCATTTGCATGTGGGAGGTTTGACAGAGGAAGCACATACTTGGAAGATAAAAGCACCATGGTCAAGGACAGAAATAGAAGGAAAATTCACAGTCTCCAAATTCTCAGTCAAGTTCCTCTGGGGCTTGCTGCTACCAAATCTATTTAGGGCCTTATAGTGGTGTCCAGAAGTCCTGGCCAAATACTGGCGTGTCTGTTCTGTGCTACAATGCAAACAGGTAAACAGCTTATAGCAAGCTAATGTTTGACATCAGCTGCCACTTCAAATAGTTCTCAGAGATCAAAAGTCCTCAGTTTCAGTAGGATAAACTCTGAACGCTCTTCACGCAGAGGAAAGTAGCAAGAATGATCAAAGGTCCTGAAAACATGCAATAACAGACCTTCTGATATGTAAAACACCCTTGCAAAGAGCAAGGGAAGCTGTCTTTCTCCATGACTGTGGCAGATGAGATAAAAATGGGTATAAACTATAGTGAGAAATCTGCTATCGAGAAATAGTGAATTTCTGAAACTTACTTCTGAGAAAGTCTATGGAGTCTCTGCCACTAAATGCTTTTAAAAAACGATAAGAGGGAGTTTTCTTTTTTTTTCTTAAGGAGTTACTCATGTGTACCTTTGGGACAATGTGCAAGCTAGATCACTTTTCCAAACTCCTCCTAGAGCTGCAATTTTGTGAAGTTTCGTCTTCTTGGGGGGTGTATATATATTTATTGCAGCCAAATATACTTTTTAAAAAAACATTAAAATACATGCCTGACATAAAGTGCATATAAGGGATACATATTTATGCAATTTGTATGGATTATCACATTTAAAATTCATATTGAAAATGATTAGTTCAGCTGCTTTTCTGGGCATTTTAAAGGCTGACTTTGGATTTGGTATCCTCTGAAACTGAGTAATTCAGTGTACTTTATAGATGCTTTCAGATGTTTTCAGATATTGTGCTTGTTGAAGACAACCTCTCTGCACACCTTATGGAGAAAGAAAAGTGACAAAGGCTTGGAATTTTAAACAGAAAATTATAAATCTTGAAGGTGGGGTTGTTTTTTTTCTTCTTTCTTCCAAGGATACATCACCTGCAGCTGTTTGTATTGATTCTAGCACTGACTACTCTGCGGAATCCTACTGAGTCACTGTGACAGCTCAGTCTATGAAAAACAGATTGCAAACCACCTGAAAAATATTTCAAAAATGGCTCTGAGAGCCATGTTGGATGTTGAACAGTGTTAAAAACACAAAGCTGTTCAACTGGTCAAAGTTCAGTTCTGATGCCTTACATAGACACAGGCTACGTGCTGGTGTAATTCATTAATTTCAATGTGTAATACTTTATTTTTGTGTGTGTGTGTTCACACTGGCTGTATTAGTACTCTAGTGTGAAAACAGCTTCTAGCAGTAAAGTTTATTTCCATTCCCACTCAGAGATGATGTCTGGCATCACTAGCCCCTCTTCACTACTGTTGTACTTAGCTGTATCCACAGTGCTGGGTTCTGCTTCTCTACTTGTACAGGTCTAGACAGGATTTTTTTTTTTTTAATGGGTTTTAGTTTCCTTTATGATGTAGCATTGCTGATTAATGGATCCTTATTCCCAGGAAAACAGGATTTATAAAAAACAAACCATTTGCCAACGTGCTTTGGAGATTTCCCCCATTCATTTTAGTTAATTGAAATGATGAAAATTCTGCAGCTTCTTCAGCAGAGATTTCTCTGCAGAGTACCAGAGAAATGGTCATGCATCGCAGCTTTATATTACTTCAGCAGATACAAATAAGATATATTAAGAAATGCGTGTTTACAGGCCCCATTAATCTGAAATAACCTAGCCTGGGGTATTGTTTTACCCCTTAATAAACACATTTGGGGTTGTAAAAGACTTTTTCTTTTCTACTATGAGGCTACTATTCCCTGAATTTCTAAAAATATTTCAGGATAATTTATCTTCTATTACTCATTTGTGCTTAAGGTACAAATCCAATGTTATTATTGTCTTTGTATTAGTAGCAAATGATGTGCAAATGAAAGGAAAGCACCATGGTCTGCATGCAGACTTTGAGCTTTTTAAGTGTGAAACCAGATGATAATTTTAGCTGCAGGCCATGTCTACATTACCAGGACCACTACTGTGCTATGCTAGAAAAATGCTGCAGGAGTGAACACAGCTACAGTAGGAAAACCATGCTTTCCATCAGTCCAGCCATCACCCTGAGCAAAAAAAATCACACAAAACCGGCAAAAGGTCTGGTATGGTAAGATCTGCTTCATCAGCTTCAGTGGCCAAATACGTCCACAGACATCACATCCTTCCCGGTTGCAAAGCTGCATCTACGTGGGTTGTAGTTTGAAGTTTCTCGGGGAGGTTGCACTAGTAGGACTCCTGAGGTTCCTTAGAACCACGCAATAATTCAGATTTTATGCTGCGTTTTGCATGAGTGTTAATATTTCATTCAGTTATAGTTTGAATTCATGCACACGGAAAAGAAATACTTCATAAGATTCTTCCTCATTTTCCTTGTTTTCCTTCTGAAGTTGTGGGATGGTGTAATTTCATGTTTTCAAGTCAAATGCAGGCTAAAATCAGATATTTAGAGAACAATCTTGCTGGAGCTGACAAGCAATCCTTTGTAAATGAGCTGGCATGTTGCAAGTCTCAGTGAGTCAGTCAAACATATGCTTCCAGTTTTAACCTAGGCTGACCCTTTTACAGGTGACACAACCCTAACCATGACTTTAAATAGCCCTCTGCAACTGCGAGGGGCCAGGGCCCCTCCTGTAGCCTGTTTTTATAGTTCAGCCATCGAACGGGGCTTTGGCAAACCACAGGGGCCTGACTGGCAGCAGCCCCCTGCCTCATCCTGCAGAGTGACCGGAGATCTGCCTAAATTGTACAGTTTCTTCCCAAAGCTCTTGTTCCGGGTCAGCACTGGGGATCAACGTGGGCAGTGTTGTGGTGGGGATCTGTGCAGCCTCTCTGACCAGGCAGAAGTGGGTGAGGCCGCCTTCAGGTGACCTCAGGGAGTGGCCTCGTGATGGAAACCCTGGTCCTCACGGCAGACTTCAGCAATCCCAGGCTCTACAGAAAACACAATACTGTGAGGACAAGCATTACAGGAGGTTTGAGGCAATATAAAAACCTGGAAAGCAACCCTGCTTACAAATAAATATCATAACCTCAAAGGACTCCAAGACATGTAAACATATCAACCCTAAAAGTGGCTTCCTTGAGCTATTCCTACATTATTAGGGGGAAAATGATGCGCTGTAAATCATCAGAAAGGTGATTTCAACAGTACTTGCCACAAAATATCAGTTAATTCTAAACTTTATAGCCCTGAAAACAAATCCACACTTTTTCTTCTCTACGCACTAGGTTTTTATTAAGTTACAGGGGAGAAATACAAATAATTACAGCTCTAAGACGAATATCTGGAAGTGGGATAAAGCTTTGACTCTGCAGGGTTTTTAACTGTACCTAATTTTAAGGATCTTCTCACCTTGCTTGTCAGCTGATAACGCATAAAACACTTGTTTCAACACCTAACAGCATCACTGCTATAACATATTCCCTCCTAGAAAAATGATCTGCTGTGCTGTACTTACCTGTGACAACTGTAATCTCTTGATGTGATAAAATGCAGGTTTTTAGTGTACACGTTCCATGCCACACATGGTTTGATCTGAATCATTAGTGAACAATCTCAATCATCTAGCTCTTGGTGTCATTTTTAGCACAGATTTTTTCATTCTGAGGCTGACAAGGGAGATGAGAATCAATCATCAGAGACAGGGCCAAAAAAAGGAATTAAAAAGAGAAAAAACGGGAAAACCGTTTCCCATAACCTGGGAAAAATGGTTGTGAGACCCTAGATATACACATACAGCCTTCAGTGAGCTAAGAGCATTTTGATCTTCAACAGCAAATGTGTAAGTCTGAGGTTGGTCTGGGTAAGAGGCTCTTTCTTCCCAGTATTCTTGGTTTGGCTTCTTGAGAACTCATTTCATCATTTATTGAACCGATCCATATATCCTCATAATGAATAGTTAATGCTGAGATATTGAATGTCTTAAGGCTCTGAAGCTCCGTTTCAGCTGTTATGAGATTTGTGCCCTTTTCGTTTTTACAGCGCTCTCTTAAAAACACACAGAGAAAAGTTCGAAGGGACTGCAGGCACCTTTTTTATCCCATGTTTTTTGCTTCCTGTTGACCTGGACACATTAGTTTGCCTTTGCAGAAGGCCTCTGTGGTGGCACTAGAAGACATCAGATAATACTGAAACTGAAGAAGGGACCTCCTATACCTCAAGGATAAAAGGCTCACTTGGTTAATAGGCTTTAGGGAAAGGTAAACTTTCCTGCCTACTGAAATGGACATTTTTGATATAACTAAGATAAAAAGAAACAAGTAGGGAGGAGGGGAAGACTATAGGAAACTTTAGAAAACCTCACAGCTTTAGGATTTCTTGCTTTTAGAAAGGTGCAATATTGAAAAAGATGTTGGTATTGCTATTTATTTATTTCCCTAACTACCAGGGAATTAATTATTAATTTTTTTTTTAATTCTATAGATGAAAGAAGTCTTGGTTACTTCCCAAAAATGTCTGAGTGTTCTCATACCCAACATTAGCAAAATAAGGAAAGTAAAAGCTGGCTTCAAGATTTTACTTTATTTCTGCAAGTCTGTTACATAAGTGAAAAAAACATCTGGACTCTGTCAATAACTTTCAGAATTACAGAATCACAGGATATTCTGAGTTGAAAGAGACACACAAGGATCATCAAAGCCCAACTCTGGCCCCTCACGGGACAGCCCCATAGTCACGCCATGTGATGTCACATTTAAAGCAACTCATGTTCTGATCTGGAGAGGAATTTGTATTATTTGCAGTGCCATGTATTATCCTATGCAAGGTGAATCCTGGGTTACCTTTTCATGAAGTTTCACCACTGCCGTGGTTTGGGTAGAATATCTGAAAATAAGCAAACCTTATTAAGTTTAGAAATTTCATTTGGGAACCAGTAAGAATTCCCAAAAGCTGAATCTGATTTTAATCATCTGAACTCAGTGAGAACAGAGTTTCATGCTAAGCTTTGGTTTCCAAGTATTTTTGGTGTGGCTAGAAATAGTGTAGCTTATTTTGTATGTATTTCAGCACTACTTATTTCAGCCAGTTCTTGCAATAAGCAGCAGTGGAGCAAACAGCTGTGGCAAAAAAAGATTTAAAAGTAACCATTTTCATTTTGCTGTCTCCTTGCTTTGCATTTTGGATTAGTGGATCAAGGTCCCTTGGAAGGTAGCCACTGTCATCAGTTGCAATATTAAATATTTGAGAATGACTTAAAAGCCAGTTTCAAACCATTCTGGGTAACCTGACTGTCCTTATCTGTGAGTCACACCTAGGAGCTTTGGGATACATCATGAAAGACTGAAGTGGAAAGAGACAGGGATTTTGATGATGAAACCTCAAAATAGTCTTCTTTAGGGCTCCAATAATTCTGCTTCTTCTCCTGCCCCAGGTTGTCTGGTCCTATTCCCATCTTTGGTGCTTGTACGACAGATCAAGAAGGAGACTGTAAAGCTGCTGAGCATCTGAGCCTGTGAAAACTTCTGACTTTTTGAGGATGATGCCAAGCAGCACTGCTGGCTGCTGATGGCCAGCACCAGGGTTGCTGCAAAGGAGTTGCAGGTTGTGCTTTGTGACTCTGGGTGACACCTCCAAAGTAGATCATGTGAAGCCTCTGTGCAGGTGCACAATGAATTATTCAAGTGCTGTTATTAAAGTGGTGGCAAGATAAGTATGGGTTAGAAACAGTACTTGGGTTCATCAAACAGGCATCCCGTTTAGAAACTCAATCAGATGCCCTAAACACAGCATTAAGGAACATGGTCAAATCACTCAAAAATTAGGAAAGAGAAGGTGCAAGTTGGATTAAGCTTCCTATTGCATTAATTTGAAGTGTTGCCTAAATTCTGCATCTGGAGCACTAGAAAAAATAACAGTTCAATAACACAAAATTCTATACTAGGTCATACAACCACAGACACATGATCTAGTTCAAGGTTGGAGCTTTTTGCTCTTTTTTTTCTTTTTTACTCATTTTATTTTGCAACAAACTCTTATTTAGCAAAGAAGACCTTGTCTTAGGAAAGGCCTTCCGTTGGGCAGTATTTTGAGTAGCACCATTTATTTCTCTTTGAGGGGAAGTTTCAGGTGAATGAAGCACTTTTCAAAGACAGACCCTCAGGCAGCAGCTCCTTTTGGTCACGCACCAGTGTCACACTTTGCTTGGCTCTGTGGGTGACAGGAGGTGTGATATCCCAGGTGAGTATGTGATGATAAGGGACAGCAAGAGGGTGCTTTGCCATGCACTTTGTATTTGTTTGGAAGGTCCATGGCTGGGGCTAATACACTGCCTGCTGGAGAGCTCGAGTCACTTCATTGTGACTCAGAGGCCAGGGTAGTGAATCTCATTATAGACCTAACCTGCAGATGAATACAAATCTTATCTTTCATTATAAATGACATCTGTAAGATGCAGCTTGGCTTCCTAAGAGAAGGAACACTCCAGTTCAATACTAATTCAGCAGCTCCATCCTGTCCTGTGACACAGTGATCAATTGCTTGTTCCTCTTCTGCTGTGGATGTAACACATCTTCCTCGAGCAGGGAAGCACTTTAGTCTAATGTGTGGATTTAATTTTCCCATCATTCTTCCTGCTCTGTAGAATATGTGTCTGAGTGATGGGAAAGAAATGTAAATTTGTCCAGGAGGCTGTGGCTGGGAGGAGTGATTGAGAAGCAGAGAGCTGTGAAGAGCTCGTAGCAGTAACTGCTTCATGTCCTGTTCGAGCTATTCTTTATGATCTTCTGTGACACACAGGAATTATTTCCATGCTATGAAGTCAGGGGCTGGGTACAACATGTAAACCCCTTTTTCTCCTGATTCAGAATCTACCTCTGGTGGTGCTGGAAGATTTTATGCACTGTCTAGAACTAGTGGGGATTAAATCAACCTGTGACTGCCCCTTTTCCTGCACGATAGGTGGTTTCTCCCTAAAATAGGTTTGGAAGATTATGGGTCACATTCGCTTGTTACTTTTTGTGCAGAAAATTTTGATTTTTTTTTAGAGAATGCCAAGCAAGAATTTCTTTTCCATGTAAATAAAAAACTCCGTGATCTTGCTAGATATGACCATTCAAAGGATAAAAGAGGAAAAATATAGGTCACTTAAAAAGCATAGAAAAGCACAGTTCTACAGGTTCTTTTATAAAGACCAGGGAGAGCTGCTTCTAAACTTGTTTCAGTATTACTCACTAGAGTTTGCACAGGCTTGCAGAGGGCAGCCTGACTTTCTGAAAACCTGTCAAAATTGCCTTACATAGGGGAGTGGTGCCCTTTAAGAGGAAAAAAGTGTCCTCAGACTTAGACTCGAAGCGTGCAGGTGGGGTTTCCTTTGTGGCCACATATCTCGTTTTCTTGATCTAAAAATAACAAGTGACAGCAGATATTTTGTTGTAGTTGCCAGTTTATTCTCAAGTCCAGGTAATTTGCTTCTGCTTCAGAACTGATGGGACACCTTGAACTGGATCACCTGGCAGCTGTCTTGCAAACACATTCTCCCTCAGGGCTGCAGAGCTAGGCAGAAACTGAAAACAAGGGTTAATTAGGAAAGAAAGGATAATTATCTGGTTTTCCTTTTTTTTTTTTTTTTTTTTAATGTTGCAACCTTCACTGACCTATAGCTGCTGTTAGTTCATTTCCCATTCTGCACTGGTACCTCTGTGCATTTCAAACGGCTTTGCCCACTGCTTCTCTGCTTAAATAAAACCCTGGGGATTCTTCAGCCTTTAATCAAAATTACAAAAGCCTTTGCATATTGTGCAATTACCTCTCCCTTTGTTTTCCTACAGAATGGATTCAGCAGCTCCCCGTGGGACACCAGAATTAGCATGTCAATATCACAACATCTCTCTGCGGAGTCATGTTGGGTTTGTAGCATTCTGATTCAAGGTTATAGGTTTTTAGGTGCAAACCACTTTGAAATGAGCTGTTTGCACGGGCACCTTCAGGGGATGTGAACGGTGAGTAGGTTGTTCATTCCTGTCCTGACTGCAGGGTCTGTCACAGGCATTAAAACAATTGCGGTTTTGGATGAGAGGTTTTAGAAAAGTTTGCCTCTCCAACACCCTGCCCACTGCTGCTACTTCCCAGACTCCTTTCACATAAGACTCCCTCTACCGCACCAGCAGCTTTACACGCTAACAAATTTTATTTCTCTTCCAGCTTGGCTTTAAGCAGTGGAACCCTAGCAGTGACATTCTTATTTTCAACAAATTTTCAGCATATGCGTCTTCACTATGCTTTTCCTGACATATATACCGTGTGTAGATAGTGAACCTCTTCTAAGAAAAGAGAAAGTACATATATACAGATAGATAGATAGATAGATATCTATATATATATATATCTATATATATAGCTTCAAAAACACATGCTATTCTGAAAAATTTCCTAGGGCAACAATATGACATTGATATAATGGTGTTTTGAAGGTTAAATGTTCTAATTAAAGACTGTCTCCAGTTCTGAATCATCTGACTTGCACTAGAAGTCAGAAATGTGTCTGTATTTTTCAGCTGGCATACCAGAAGAAAAACGCCAAAAATACTACTTTTGAAAGCTCCGATCATGTTTATACAATCTGCCAAAGTAGATTGTGCTCTTCTGATAAGAGGTAGGTGAAACCAAACAACCAGGACAACAGAGAACAGCAACACCCAAAATCTGGTGAAAGCACAATTCGCACAAAGCAGTGCTTCATCTCTCAGATCTCCATCCCTGAGCCACAGCTCTGCAGGGAGATGAGGACAAGCTTGGGAATTGCCACATCCATAGCATTGCTGCAGAATAAAACCACAGACTAAGTGAAAACACCTTACCTCCCATTTCTCTTTGAAATCGTTAAATTAAATATCATTACAAGACTCTCTTAGCAGGGTTGTACTCCACCCTGTTCTTAGCAGGATTGTGCTCCACCCCTTCTCAGCTCATACAGAAACACTAGGTCTGTCTTTGACCTGAAACTTGTATGTAGCACATCATTTTTTTTTCCTTTCTTGGTGCACTCAGTTGATTTTGGAAAACATTTTACCCATCCCTTCAAACCATAACTTTCAGAAAAGATTACCAGCAACTGATGACATTGCAGTGTTTGTTGCTGATGAACCAATTAAATGAAATTTGTGTAATGTGTACTCCTGGACAGCATGAAGCTCTCTTTTTTTGCATGAGAGAATAAAAGCAGCTTGAAAGTGCTTGTAGCTGGATCAGGCTGCATATTTGGCTCATTCACCTCTCCTCCTTCTACCTCAGTTTCCTCATTGTAAACTGGGAGTAACGATGCTGACCTCCTCATTACAGTGCCTTAAAGAAGAGAATTACAGAGAGCTACTGAGCTCACCAAGGCCTGTACAAGAAGTGTGGGCACCTACTTCAGAGGTCTTCCTTGGGAGCAGAAAAAAGTTGATTTTTTGTACTCTAAACAGTTTTCTAGGCCTAGATCTGCATGTCCTTGGAAGATCATTGTACCTTGTTCACTTCGGTTGCTGTTGATCTGCTTGTCCGTTCTTCTTCCTCCCTTCCCTGCTAAGAACTTGTGAAGATGAAAGTTCACTTATTCCTAATGTTTTCTCCTCTGCTTTGATATTAACAGCTTCAGAGGATCCTCAGCCTCAGCAACGTCCCACTGGATGCTGCTGGACTTGCTGCAGCTGTAGGGCACAGGAACATTCAATGCAACACATGCACTGACATGTTACAGCAGCTCCCGGGGGTCACCTGGAGGCAGAGGGACCATGACTGTCACCAGACATGGTGCATGAGCAAAACCACAGCCTGAGTGTCCCTGCACCTCAAAGTTTACAGCCTAATCAGGCAAACAAAGGCCCGTGATGAAAGAACAGCCAGCAGACATCTCCAGCTAGCAGACAACACACAGCAAAATAAAGTGATTCACCAAGGACTGGGCTGGACCTTCTTGTGCTGTACCTCTTGGATGAGAGCTGGGTGTATACAGACAGGAGGCAATGTACCCTTGTTCTGGATGAACAGACACTTTGGATTTTGAAGTGGTTTTATTCCTTCCCCCAACCCTCCCTTTTGGTGTCTTTGCCTCCTTCATTCTTTTCTCTTTTTTTTTGTCAGGCCTGTTCCACACTGTCCCTGGCGTTCTCTGTCCGTCTCTCCAGCCAGGTGGCCAGGTGAAGTCTGTCATCAGCCAGCCCTCAGTTCCCTCACAGAAGTGCTTGCAGGCAGCTGGTGCCAATTCCTCTTTTCTCCAGTAATAATGCATTCCCTGGGACACACTCTGCCTTAGCTGTAACTTTGGTCTTGAACAGAATAACTTGACCGTGCTAGGAGCTGGAAACAACAGCTACTTGCTCAGGTCTTTCTGCCTTCTCCCTGTGCCTATTTACAATTCCACCTGCTCTCCCTGGCCTCCCAGTAATCTGATTGTTCCCTCAGCTTCCCAGCCGTGTCCCAGGGGCTGCACAATTACGGAGAGAGAAACAGCCCTAGACTAGGGAGATAGAGAGTAGGGGTTTGGACAGTGGTATTGAGTAATTCATCAACAGCAGCCTCCCCGTGGAAAACAAGTCATCAGCAATATGAAAGGTGTGTGACCTTCCCCTCTGAACTCCAGAGCAGCAGTAGGGCCCAGCTCGGAATGCTAATGGCTTCGTGTAGGTCTCCTTGTCCTCCGTCTGTGCTCTGAAGTACAAGAAGGAATCTGCTTCCATGGGAAAACACTTCCAGCAAGGTCCGTAAGGGTGTTTGTACAGCCCCACAAAGTGTCTGTGTAACTCCTTCAGCAGTTTAGAGCTACTGAAGGTTTCCACCAGGACTCCTTTTGTGTGCACAGAGCAGCAGTCTCATGGTGCTGTGCAGTGTTACTGCCCGCTCTTGCTGCGGCCAGACGCTCTGTGCTGCTGCTGCACTGGGGACCACAGCACCCATGGCTGTGAACCACATCTCCAAGCCAGCATCTGAATCACAGCTGTCCAGGTTTCCGTTTTAGTCACTAAAGAAAAAAAGAATTACGTTAAAACTTTGCTCCTGCAAAGGGTGTGGGGGGAAGAGCTTGCTTCTGTGCATTTTCTACAAGTGCATTTCTGCAGGATATTGCTGCTGATAAACTCCCACGGCTGTTCTCTTACTCCATGCATCTCCTCTCCCATAAATCCCATATTTTTGTGTCAGTCCCCCAGTCCAATGAAACACAGGATGTGTGTGGCAGAGATGTCCAGTGACCTTTCCTGTAACATCTGAGTCCTGTGCTTTAAAGGATACATTGGCTTTCCATTCTATACCACTTCATTTTAAAAGTATCTCAATTCATTAAGTCAGCTTAACTAGATTTGTGCTGTCTCATAGATTTGCACCCCTTCAATGACCCAAAACAGCCATGTTAACTAGAAGAAAGAACTTTTTTTTTGTCCTTCAATTTTCAAAGAGAGAGTTGTGTGGGCCTGCAAGTCTTCAAAGCTTATGGTCTGTGGTCCACGAGCTAAAAACAGTCATAAACTTCACCACCAGATGGATGAAAACTTAAGGCTCATCTTGCTCTTCTTTCTCCTTCAGCAGTATAAAAAAAGTCACTTTTTAAAGGGTTTATTGGTTGGAATTTTTCTCTGCCTGTAACGGGGAAGAAGCTAAGAAACCATGGCAAGATCACAGATTTAGACTAGCTACAGGCTTTACAGTCCTGAGAAATGTTCGCAAAACCGAGTGATGTATCACTCAAATATGTAAATAAGTTTCCCATGGGGAGCTCTCAGACTCTGCCTCAGAGGAAGTGTTTTGCTTGAATAAGCACAGAACAGCTTTGTTGCTGCAACTTTGTGGAACCTGTCCCTTCAGGCTGCTAGTCCCAAAAGCTGTGCAAGTCCTGGCCAGGCTTGCTGAAGAGCAAGCAAATGTGTTCAGCTACAGGCACTGCCTCTCCAGTCCTGCCAGTGCTCCTCTCCCAGCTCTGGTGCAGGCTGCTGCTGCTGCCCTCTGCTAATAATAGACCACTTGTGTTTTTCTCAGGGAAGGAGCATAGTACATGTGGGTTGTGCACAGTGAGGGTGATTCTGAAGTGCATTTTTTGTGGGACTAAATTAAAATGATTCAGCTTTTGGCTTGCTTTGAAATTACTGCAGTCGTGCTCTGACAGTTGTGGATCCTTTTCTTACCAAAAATACAGTGTGAGTTGTCCCTTAAAATGATGGCAGTTCCTGCTTCTCTGCAGCAGCCTCCTTCCTGACACAGAACACTAGAATTGTTTCACCATTATTTTTGACAACTCTTCCACCTTAGCCCCATATCTTTAAAACAGGTATTTGGAAATCTTCTGTGCCACCATGAAGAACTAATTTAAAGCATAGAACATAAAATTTTAGATAAATTATTCTCAGAATAAATTATTTTCAGACTATTTTAGAAGAGGATATAGTTCAAGAGATCCGGAGAAAATAGTCACGAAATGGAATGAAAAGGAGGAGGAGGTGTAGGCATAAGAAGAGCAGAAAAGACAGAACCAGGAGAGAGGGAACAGAAGCTGGATGAAATCAGGATATAAAAGCTTATAAATCTCTTTATTTTAAGGTACAAAAAATACCAAGTCCTAAAATATGATCTTTTCCTGGCAATGACCACACTGTTAAGAAGTTTGCCTTTTGGAATAAAAAGGGTGGGTGTGCCCAGGGGCATCATTCCAGCCTTGTGCTTGAGACCTCTTTTCTTCTGTGCCCGTTTCAAACAAGTGCTATTGCAAGCCACACGTGGGCACACACACAAAAAACGCCTAAGAAAATAAAAGTAGGCTTTGCTTGAGATAACAAAAACAGAGCAAGTTTTGCATGCAGATGGCCTTCTCTGGAATCTGACTGGCTTTCAACACGTCAGCACGGCCGTGTCTCTGCGTTACCGTGACAAGAGCTGAGAATGGATGGCTGGCTGTTTTACTGCAGTTTTTGAAAGCAGTTTTCAGAGATTAGGGCTAGTTTGGAAAGCCAGGTTTTAGAGTCTACTTTCAGAAGGTTCTTGAGATTAGCAGGTGACTTTCGCTACTCTGATATCTCCTTCAAAGATGACAGAGGTTAAAGAAAAATCAGTTGTAAAGGAGAACTGAATTTGATTTCTTGTCACATTGTGCTTGTCTAGGGAAGTGTTTTTCAGAGGTTTGTCAGACCCAGCTTCATAGCACGCATTCCAACAGTGAGAAAGGGCTGTGATCAAGGGAATAAACATACTCCTGTGTACAATACATCTACACTGGTTTGGCATGTGGCCTCTTGCATCGGTTGGAAAGAAGTGGGATCAGCAGGCAATGAAACAGGCAAATTGATTTTAGTTGTGTTTTTACTAATTATTTACTTTTTTATTTTTTATTTTCATTCAAATTTTTGTTCCCATTGTTGGCTTTCTAGTGTCCCGGGTTTACTTCCTGGTCTCAGACATTAGGCTCCCTCCCCCAGTGGGAAATCACTCAGCCAGTATGGTAAATGTTGTGTGGCTGCTTTCATAGAAGAATTAAAATGACTGCTGCTAGTATTAATCACAGTATTCCTGAATCATTTTTACAAGGTAATGTCTGGAGAAAGGAGAAGAATCCTATTTGTATGACAAACTGCCATAACTCCACTGAGACCCAAAAAGAGCAGTTACTCCGCTTAGCACTGGCTGGGGTCTCTCATTTCATTTAAGAATGCCTTTCCTTCTGACATTCCTGTCTGTTTTCTACTAGGCAAAACTATTCTTTCTGTCTAACTTGGGTCACGTCTGCTGAATCCAGCGATAGGTGAGGGACCAAAACTCTAAAAGATGTGTCGCTTAAACACTGCTAAGAAGCAACAAGTTAATGTGTCCATCAACAGTTATTCCCTTTCCATTGTTCTATTCAGTAATGGTACAGGAACTTCCCCAGACCTCACTTTTTGTACAATTTAATTGTGTTGTAACTTGTTATAGTAGAAAACCATGGAACAATGTTTTCAGAAAAGCAAGATCCATAGGGAGAGACAACATCTTTTACTAGCCTTGCTGATGTATTTGGAAAAATCAGATATGCTGTCAGGTTTTGAGGTGACTCTGCAGGTGACTCCGTGCCTTGAAAATATTTTATATCTGCTCTGATGAATGGGGTTAGCTCTGCTCCAAGCTTCACTTTCTCTGACCACCAAAGCTACAACAATGCTGCTATCAAAAACCACGCAGAGGATCATTCTTTCACCCCAGTCTTCCATAGGCCATTAAAAAATGTTATTATTGTACGTCCCTGAAGATGTTGGGAGTGAAGAAGAAATGGTTTTTTATATCAATGGGCAACATTTTCTGTCCAGCTCTTGTCTGGTGTTGGCCTTTGATCATTCCTGCTTCAAATCAGTTGTGATTATCTCAGCACTGAAGCCAGGCTGAATCCTCCTACTCACTTCTGGATATTCCCCTGCTCCCCACACAACCTACCATCAGACCAACAGCTTCTACTCTGTTTAGAAACACATTTCATAACTGTCAGCTTCTGGTATCAGCTTTTATAGACATGCAAAATAGCTTTCCTTCCCCACACATCCATATGCTGAACTACCAGATTACAAAGATGCCCTTTTTAAAAGTTCTAATTTGTAAACTCATTAAATTGAGAATTAACTGCAAAGTGAAATTTAAGACAGTTGCCTCTCTCAAGTAGTGCTACATGGCTATGAAAACTGTTTTCTTTGGCTATCCTAGGTAGTGCCTGCTTGTGAATCTTAGACCTAAAATTTACTTTTTAGTTATATTTAGTTCAGTTCCCAAATGGACTTTCAGGGGAATCTTTCAGCCTAACTTCTGCACCTTGGATCATATGCCTGACATACTGAAGGGAAACAGAAATCGGGAGAGAAAACAGAGGCTGGAGAAAGGCAGCATTTTGGCCAAGGTCAAAGGGAAGGTGGGAGCCAAGGCAGAGCTGCACCATCTCAGCTCCAGGATGTGCACCAGGTGCTGTTCCTGAGCTCCCTCCCTCATATTTTCTAGCAGCAATTTGTCATGGCTTCACAAGCAGGCTGCCTGGGCTCCTGTAGGCTGAGGATATTTGGAAAGCAGAATACAGGATCATGTGTTTTTCTCACTACAAACTAGATGAATAAAATTTGTGCTTGGGTTTGTATTTATTCATGACCATTTTTCCAGGATGATGTAATATATTAAATGCAAGTGTTTATATTAATGCACTTCCATAGTTCCACTTAGGCCAGGAAGGTGAAGCATGTTTAACCAATCTGTTAGCTGCCCATGGCTATTTTCCTAAGGGTTACCGCAGTGGATTGTAATGCTCATTTAAATTCCAGCATCTTCCCATCTAAGACAGGCTGGCACCCCGGCTTCACTGGCCTCCTGTTCACACAAAAATCAAGCAGTGTATATAGGCCTGGCTATATTTACACTTAACCTGGATACAGACCTGCTGCTGGAAGAGAGGTGTGGCACAATTTAGGATGGTTTGGGCCAGTTCAGTGCCAGGCTATACCAGCAGGAATACACATAAAGCTTCTAGGTGTTTTGATCAGTATGGTTACAGCGATTCCAGACCAAAAAAAGGGTACCAAAAAAATCCCATACAAGCACAAAGTTATCAAAGCCAATATTTGTATTGTGGGCCAAACTTGATTGTCTTTCAAATGTGTTGATTAGCAACTGATGAGCTAGCACATCTGCTAAATGTTTCATTTTTTTTCAGAGAGCAAGCACTCAAAAGTCTCAGTGTTGGATATGGTCACATTTCTTGTTCTTCATTAGCCTTGGGCATGGATCCGCTGAGTTTTACTGTCTGTCACAGTAACAGTAGTGCAAGATGCCTTATTCTTAGAAAAACGAACAGAGACTCTTCTTGGGCTTTCTTCAGTTTAAACATTCAAGTTTATGCAGTTTTTTGCTGCATTCATATGCTCTGAAGAAAGAGCAGGTAACATCTGTGAATGACATATTCTTTTGCTGACCTTGTCTTCATCCCAAGTTGTGGACCTTTTTGACCGACTGGCCCCCATATTGTCACATTTGGATTTAATAAATCAGCTTAGGGCAGAGACATGGCCCACATGAAGGCTGTCTCCAGGTAGAGTCATCTATTTTCAGGCTGTAAAATTTCAAAACTTAAAATGGTTTTATCTCTGAGTGCTCCTTGGATGCCATTTTGTGGTAGCTTTATAAAAGTATGACTCAGAGCCTGTAATTAATCCCTAAAGCATTTCATTCTTTGACAAGTTTTGCAACACATGGGACTTCAAAATAATGGTGAAATCATTTCCAAAATGTCTGTATGAGTTCAGCTATAACATTTCTGCTAGGAATATAGCAACATGTTTATTTCTGTGCTCAAAAGAAGCAAAATCCAATAAAGATGGATGTATTCCACCTTAAAGCACGGAACAAATTGTGAGCTTGAAAAATACCTCTGCATATATATAAAGTTTATGATCGACTTCTGTTGTTAAATTTCCTCATGATTTGTTAAACAGAGAGAAGAGCTGGGAGAACTTAATGATGACTTAATGGGAGAAGGCTATCAAATTTTTAGGACATTGTGCACAGAATTATCTACATTCTTTGAAGGTAACTATCCATATTGCTTTCCAAGACTGATTCATTGAGTGTAATTATTTCAGTGTAGGATTAGAATAAAGATTAATTTAGGTAATTTGCTGTCCAGGGCCAGTAGCAGATGCTTAGAAATGAGCACCAGCTTATGATTTCATAATACAGCTTAAGCCAAGATAAAAGCTCGCTGCTGCCAAGAGGGAAAGGTCCTGCCCTTCTTTTCAGCTTCTGCAGCCCCAGCTCGTGGCTTCATAAACCCCAGATTGCCTGTGCATTGCTGGTGCTCCTCCAGACACACAGTAAGCCAATTTACTGAAATGGCAGAAAGGTCACTTAAATAATAACAAAAAGAAGTGCTTTTGTCTTTGGTGAGTTGAGCTGGCTTGCCTCATGATCCGTCAGGTCGCAGCGCCAGACGGAGGGGTCACGCACTTGGGATCAGTGGATGTGGGAGGAAAGAGCAGGGAAGGCTGGATAGGAATGAAGGAAAGAACTAAGAAGGGGGGAGTAAGGGGGAGTAAGGCTTCCAAGCTGTGTCAGAAATGAGACATTTATTTGGCTAAACCATCTATTTTTGCCTGTTTGACACCTACTGGAAAACCCAGCTGGTCTTCCCAGAGCAGCATGTACAGTGGGTGGAAGAGCTCTGTCCTGAATGAAAATATCTCATTTACAATTCATTAAAAAGTCTGTATGGGAGCTGTGGGGGGTTGTTTTAGTTTTTGCACATGTGCATTATTTTACAGTCATTGTTGTTGAGTTATATTGTCTGTTTTATTGCTTGGTCAGTTGACATCATTCAGTCCCTTCTGCAGCTGTTCACAGTAGCCAGAGCTGAAGGCCACACATGATCTCAGTATCCAGAAATCAGTGTATCACCTGAAAACTCCATTATGCCACTTTTAACCTGTTTCATGTCATTTATTGATATGTTATAGAATAAAGATCCCAGCACTGAACCTGGGAGGATCGTGATAACTGCCTTTCCACTGGGAAAACTGTGTTTAGTTCAGTGTTCTCTTTCCTGCTTCTTAAACCATTATCAGTCCTTGAGGGAATCTTTCCTTTCAAACTGAGAGGGCTGAAGAGCTTTCAATAAGGAGCCACCATTTTTGGAAGACGGCAAACTTCTCACTTGAGCATTGATTGTGTCCATGTGATGGATGACATGGACGTCTCACCCGGACAAAATGAATCGGGATACATGGATCATATAGATCATATTTACTATTTGTTCTCTTCTTCAGTGGGGAATTTTTTCTGTGATTTCCACCAGTGGCAGGGAGCTCTTGTTTAAGGTTGGTGCCATACTGCCACCTTTCATTCCTCTAGCACTTTGTTGGTGCTAAACTGTAGATCACAAGTCATGGCAGCTCCACAGCTGAAGTGCTTTAAGCTCTTGAATAAATATCATCTGATCTGGGTAGTTTTTCACTAGTTCAGTTTCTCAATTTACTCCAAGTCATCTGCTATTGATTTATTAAGCTAAGGCAGTTCTTCCTGGTGAAGAATATCTCCATTGTAGGAAATTCATGGACACTTTTAGGGCCATTAGCGGCTTCTGAAAATCTCTTTTGTAGCTTAGCAATATGGTTCGTGTAGGTTGGAAGGCATCTTCCAGTCACAAACATTAAATACATAGTCACTGTGGTAAGCAAAAAGAAAAAAATCCCTGTGAATTTTCTTATTGCATGTCTGTGTGTGAAGGAAGAACTTGGAAATAGTGGAGATCAACAGGGGCATGTGCTAGGGATGCCCAGAAACCTTGGGTGGTAAAACAGCAGCCTGACATCTGCAAGTAGCTGAGCAGCAGGAGCCAGCCTGACTTGCAGCCTGAGCTTCCCAAGCCAGGAGGGATCTCCCACCGGGAGAGGGAAGTCAAGAAGACAGTACAAGGTGGGACAGTGGTGGGACAGTACAAGGGCATGAAATAATAAGTTGGTTCTTAAATAGAAGCCACTCTGCAGACCCACTCTGGGGTGTTGTTTGCTCTGTCCCACCTGTGACAGGCATGAGTCAGGTCACTGCATCTTTTCTCTTTTTTCATTTATTCTATAACAAGAAGTTGAGACTTCATTTTGCCCTCCAATGTTCTGAGTCTTGAGATACACTTTGATCGTGTTTTCAACTGTTGTTTTTCATAAAATCATCACAGGATCACAGAATGGTGTAGGTTGGAAGGCATCTTAAAGATCATCTAGTTCCAACCTCTCACCAGGTTTTTTGGTTTTTTTCCTGAACTGAAAAATGTAACACAATATAGACAGAAGTTTAATGTAATGACCTGGGTTTTTTTTAAGATTTCACTTACTGGAATGAGTATGTGACAATTTGTGATATGCACATTAGATTACCTACTTAGTAATTTATTGGTTTTTTTTAGTTCATCTGAATTTTGGACCCTAAATGCTTATTTAAATATACAACAAGGCTACATGACATGAAAAGTGATGCACATATACCAGCTTCTGTTGCCTTTCAGCCTTTTTACTGTAACTCAAAGCCTTTTCTTGTACTTTAACAGAGACATGCTCCTTTGTTTTACCCATTTCTGAAAGCAGAACAGGAACTATTTCGTTACTCCCTCTAGCCTACATCAGGTGCTGTGAGCGGTCAGCTATCCAGATATTCAGCATGCCAAGGAAGGTAGGACACATTCCCTGAACAGACAATTTCAGGGCAAGGAGACTTGTACCCCTCGGCTTTGAGCTGCTGTTCCTGAGGCTGGCAGGGACCTTTCTTCTTAGATTGATGGTGGGTACCCAGAGTTACAGGCAGCCTCTCAGCATCAGTTATTTTGTTCTGATAAAGCTAAACAGGAATGTCACTTTGATTTGTTAGTTAATCATCAGCATTTCACTCTTTTTCCTTGGAACTTTTTTTGAGCCTCCGTTCCTATTGACTTGCAGAAACTGCTTACTCACTCGTTTCTCTCTTAGATTCCTTCCAGTCAGGAACATAATGAATATCAGCCAATATCATTGTGGCAGTATTGCAGACACCTCCAAATATTGCCAAACTGCCACCCCGTATATTAAGGTTTCATACCAGAGTTTGATAAGAATAGCACTCTAACAGTGGGAATGATCAGTCACTGGAATGAAATATCTGTTGATTGGGGGGGATATTTTGATATAAACCACGAATATTAAAATCGAGGGCACAGAGATTTTTGTAAGGATGTATATGCTTCAGCCTCAACAAAAACTGTTACAGAAGAGAGTGACGGTAGGAATCAGATTATATTATGACAGTTTTCTCTTTTTTTTCCTCTTAAAGCTATATAAATTTTATCTCTTGGACTAGAAGTGTTTTCTTTCTGAATTATTTACCAGTTTACATTTTTATCATCTTTCTTCATATCTTCACTAGACTAGTAAGAGAATAAGTAAACAAAAATTTTGAGCTTTTATTTCTGGAGGGCAGAAAAAATCCATGCTTCAAGTCACAGTCAGCATCCCCTCTTTTTTCACCTCCTTTGGTCATCACTGAGGACAGATATATTCCTCTGCCTCTCCCTAGGTATGTGCTGAGCTCAGAAATTCCACATCTCATAGCTGTCTCTAGAGAGAATTGTCAAATGCCGAAGTCCACAGTGGAAACGACTGGATTTTTACTGTGTTGGGTATTTTAATATCTAGCAGAATTGGTAGAAAGGGTAGCAAAGCAAACAAAATTATTATAAACCTCAAGGTGGAAATAACTCGTCTGGCAGACTGAACACCTTTGCTATTAGAGTTTTCTTCCTCTTCAAGTCTGTTTCAGTTGAAGCCAAAGATGCTCAAATTCAAATGCTCAGACAATTTTACAAATGAATCTATGGGTCATTCCGTGATGCACTGAAGGAAATGCTAGTTCCAGTTCAATTCCTAGGGAAAGGTACACACTTCCTCACACTGTCTCACACTGCCTGCTCTCGTTACTGGTTGTCACCCTTATCTCTGATTTTTTTCAACTCTTGCTGTTCCATGGAAAGTTTTGCTTTCATACTTTGCTTTCCTTTCATCAAAGTGATCTTTATAAGTGTTTACTTAAATGAACAAGATGCTGCTTTTGTACTTGTTCTGTGTTTCTCACACCATTAAATAAGTCCTTTTCCATTAATTCTATGATTCCAGTGATCAGCTCTTTGCCTTCCAGAGTAAGACAGCTCCTGGAAGGCAGCACAGAGCATGGCAAACACCACCTTGGTGTATCAGCTTGATCCTAGCTCAAGCAAAGTTCTTACCAGGCTTTTGTAAAGAATTGTGGTTTTCACTGGTTGCCATCACTTGATTGCTCTAATTGAGATTATATCCCTAAAACTTTACGGTTTCAACCAAGTTTTCCTGCTCAGAGTGCAAGATTTAATCACCATGTTCAGCGTTAAAGAACATGTTGACTCCCTCACCCTTTTAGTTCGGGAAACTGATCGTAGGATGTGTCAGCCTAAAGTTCCAGTGGCAATGAATGTTTTTTCACATGAATAAAAAATGAGGAAGTGTGTGCATGCATGTTTTCAAGCAGGTGGTTTCCAACAGCCTCAGTCTCTAACCAGCTGTTTTCTCTGTTCCCTTCTCACAGCTTCTGCAGCAAACATGTTATTCGGAAGATTAAGATTTTGATGAGGGAAAATGGAAAGTCCCCAAACCATTCTTTTCCTGCAGCCTGCATGGCTGGCTGGGAAGCACAAGATGTGCTTACTCGACAGCTTAGTGGAAAGGGGTAGAGCCAGCCAATTTATTTTCCTCTGACAGCTGAAAACCTCTAGTTTCTCTCCCTTTCATGCCTTCCTTGTCTCTACTTCTGATTGCAGGGGTCACTGCAAACTAGTTCCACCTGGTTGCAAACAGCTGTGCTGTTAATTACTTTATTACCCATCAGAGACCCCAGCAGGTAACATTTTTGCTTGATTTCCTATCTCTTCTTTATGTTCCTCCTTATCTCTGCAGTGGGAATCAACAACTTTCCCAATGCAAGTTGTGGATGCTTAAATAATAATGTATTTAATTGCAAAGGAATGTTTGAAGGGAAGCAAAGTGCACTGTTGTCAGACATGCTTCGGTACTTCTTTTTGAATTACAGCCTGCAGGAAGGCATTGCTTCATCTACTGCCTCTACAAAGCACCACAGTCACAGGGTGTGATCACTCTGTCCCCTGGAATTGTCCATTTTGTGTTGATTGTTGTCTTCCATCTCCTTTTATAAAGCCACATTTTATAGGGTTTTACAGTTATAAAGTCAAATATTATAGGCTTGTTACAGGGAGAAGTTCATGAATTATAGAAGATACGTGATATAAAAGCAGATATAAACAAAGATTATTACTTTGAGGCATTCATTCATTTGAATGGTTCTCATAAAGTACTGTAATGTCAGAGATTGCACTAAACACACCTTCGTCGTGTGGGTCATCCAAACACCACCTTAATTTTCTCCCCAGTTCTACTATTCAGAAAAAAAAAATCTTGTACTAATGAACAAATACATCCTCTCCAGTAAACCAGGGGGTGGCTACCCTTGGCCTCCTGGTGGAAGATATCCAGAAACCAGTTAGGAAACAACAAAGACTTAATTCTCCAGTATTGTTCCTATGAATGCCCTACATTTATCAGTAAAAACCTGAAACTATTAACTTAGAGTGGCAGCCTACTTCTTCTGGTACTTTTAAAGGCAAATATCTTTCCAAACAAGAAAATAAAGGACCACTGAGGAACCCATCAGAACCTCCTGGTATCTCCATGCCCTGCTGAAATAGAGTTAACATTTTCCAGAAGTGATAAAAGGGAAATGAAATTATGTTTGCTGACAATGAGTTGGATTTCTTAACAAGACTGTTTAAATTTAACTTTGATTGCACTGAGAAAGATGGTGATAAAGCTTCTGGCAAAATGCATTGGTAATAAATGTTGCTAAAAATACAGCAGAACACAGGAATAAATTGTCTGGTTGTTGTGGTGTACCTGTTAGCAATAGCTTTTAATGATACATTAGAGCTAGATAAACATCTGTCATTTTTGGGGCAGGCCAGTAGATCTTGCCTTGGGGCAAATGAATAAACTGGTTATTAGACTCAGGTCCCTCACAGCCCTAATTTTCTGTGATTGCTCACCATCTCAAGGAAAAGGCTTCTGCTCTTCTCACCCTATGAATGATCAAGGCCATGAATGATCAAGGTACTTGGTGCTGTCCTAGATGTCTGGAGCCTTGTTATGCACCCACATAACAACTGGGGCAGTGGGGAGATGAATATTCCTTTTGCCTTGCTGGTTGTTCTGACTGACAGTGTTTTGCCCTGACAAAACCATTGCAATCCTGCCCACGGCAGTGGTCTGAGCCTGGGCTGTGCTGTGGAGTGTTTTCAACAGGCAAGGGAGCTGGGAAGGCAGGAATTCTGTGGGACACCTGTAGAAGCAATTTCACAATGTTTGTTTTGTGGAAGAAAGCCACAAAGTCGGGAGAATACATCTGCAGGTGTTGCATCCTGCTGCAATGCTTATTTATCTGGCAACACAGAATTGTTCAGAGATTCAAGCTGTGTTTTGAATTTGCTTTGAGGGAGTTGCCAGAAAGTCCAAGAAAATCTGTTCCTTTCCTGTTTAAAAAACTCCATAGTCTGTGGAATGTACAACCACTGGAAAGGAAAAATGTCCTTTAAACAGTTAAAATGTTAAGCAAGTTACGTTTTCATAAGATGTTATTTTTTCTTCTATTTTATAATTACTGACTTTTTTATTCCTTATACATGCTGGATAGGCCTACTAAAAGCTTCTTAAGCACTTGAAATGTTTTACCCACATAATTTCTGAGATGAAAAATGGATAGATGCTGTTAGCAGCTAAAAAAGAACATCTCACTTAAGGTACATTTATATTGTTTGTGTTATCCCAATAAATTGCTTGGCACTTGCTTTAAAGCCTGTACTGGAAGTCAAACTAGGTATAAGTGTAGCAGTAATGGAAAATTATGTTTTACTGTTACCTAAAACTTTGCATGACAAGGAATCTACAGCTGGATGGGCTCAAACTAGAAACTTCTTAATGAGATTCTTTTAAATGGAACTTATTTGTGAAAGAGGTGGAATCAAACAAAAATTCATCTTTAAAGTAGTGGGTTTATTTAGTCTTTAAAATAAAATTTTAGGGTCCAAGATGATTTACCACATAAATAAACTGGATTAGCAAATATTATATTAATTCTTTACATTTACATAGGGCTATTCATCTGGGAAAACAGCATCCTGTGCTGATTTATATCCTACTCTTTTTGCATATGTACCAAACTCCTAAAATAAATAGCAGATCCAATACTTTTTACCACTACAGAAAAGGATTAGAAAGGCAAAGAACTGCCAGGAAAAAAATCATAGGTACATGGAGTTATCAATGGAAATGTTTTCTTAGGACTAACTGAGACCAGACCATGTAGGTTTTGGAGAGCTGAAATTATTTAAAATTACCTCTATCCTGACTGGCTCCCAGGTAAATAAAACTTGTCCGTTTCTACACTTTTGTTCACAGCTGGGCAGGGTTTGTCATAGTGAGGTAAATCACGAGTGTGAGGAGTTTGTGGAAGTATCTCCTAGGAGCAAATTCCAGGAGAGAGCACCTAAGGGTTACTAAAACCGCAGGTACAGCTTCCAGTCCCAGTGGGCCTATTTTCAAGAACAGGAAGACTTCAGAGACAAAACATTCCTCAGCACTGGTTTTGGGTTTACTGTAGAAGAATGTTATCAGACTGTCAGAGAAAGGAGGGTGAGGTATGTTGGCTGATGTGTATTTCCTGCTGCCGTGAATGAACCAGCCACAACCACAACCTTCTACATCAGCTTTTCTGCCTTACAGAAACTGCCTCTGAAACCAGACATTTCTAGACTAGAAAAACAAGGAAATGGTTGAGGTTTGAAGTTTCGCTCTGCTCTGCTTCCCTTTCACTTTGCCATTCTGGTACCTGCACACCTTGAAGAGACCGTACAACCTGCCAAAGAAAGCAGGGAATTATCTCGATAGCAGTGCTGAGATACCATCTCTAGGGGCACCAGCAGAGGAGTGGAATCAACAAAAAATCGTGACGGAGTGGATAGGCTTTCTCTCTTTAAATCTCATTTTACTAGATGCTTTAGCAAACACTGAACTTAAATATGAAATATCTCCTTGAAACCAACGTGGAATCTCAAAATGGGACCTTTGTCAACAGACCTATGTAGGAAAGCTTTCCAGAGGGTGCAAGTGAGATACCTCATGCAGTAAAACACAGGAGCTGGTGGCTTCTGGCCCTCAGAGGGGAATAACTTACACCCATGCATGAGTCATGGAGACAGGTAGATACAAATACTCTTGTTAGCTCCCTGAGAGATCAACAATCCCATCAGGCCACCACCCTGCTACGTCTTGTATGCATTCTTAGCTCAAAGCTGATAAATAGGTCATTTGGGAAAAATGGACTCCGAAGAATTACAAAACGTCAGTAAAGGAAATGCAGTGTTACACTATCAATTTTCTGATTACTTTCAAAGATACTGCTCAAAAGTTTGAGTTTAGCTTTAAATATGCTGTGTCCATTTCAAAGTAGAAATTCTAAGGTAAAGTAACTCCCGTCTTGTGAAGGGTTGCACATCCCTTCACAGACAGCTGAGTGTAGAGAGCCATTCAGGACAAGAATTGCCTGCTCTTTTTCTGTTGTTCTCTGAAAGGAAGTATTTTTGACTTCTCAGAGTGAAGCCCAATATTCCTGCCAAGGTAGTCAGCAGAGAGAAGGAACAGAGAAAGACTGATGGATTATTCTGTGAATTTGTCTCATTGTTTCTGTGATCTGCATGTACCTTTGACCTTGTGAGCTTCCAAAGGTAGAGATTTCTACAATGCAGTATGAAGTTCTTCCTTTTTTGTGTTGCCAAGAGAAAGAAATTCCTTTAAGGCCTTATGGTAGTATTCATGCAGCTCTCCTGTTCGTAGCTGTTGTTTAATGACAGATGGAATCAGACATTTGGACATGGCCAGTGGTGAGTAGTGACTCATTCTACCTGGTTACCTCAGTTATGTGCCTGTGAACAACTGAATTATAACACACACAGGGAAGACAAACTGATGTAAAGTGGAACAGTACAGTCCCAGGCAGGGGAAAGGACTAAAGAAACTGCTAAAACAAAAGGAATTATTTCTCCAGAGTTTTAGCTGCCAGAATCTTTTGTCTGTGTCTGGTTTCCAAACTTCTCAGAGGTTGTTCTGTTATTCCTGCTTGGGTCCCGTCACTTGTGCCTAGAGCTGGTCAAACAGGCTTTGACTGTGAGCAGAACCAGCCAGATGCTCCCACCTCTGCTCTGTTTGCAGGTTACAAGGAGCACAGGGAAATGCTCCAAGCTGAAATCATGACAACACTAACAATAGTCCCGGCACATACGTTCCAGGTGATTTTATGGGAACCAGCACTTCATGAATGTGAGTAGCACTCAATATCTTTCCTTCCTTTACCACTGCTGCTTCTGTCTTAGGACACATGACTACTTCTTCCTGTCCAATGAAAGAGAATCACATCAGCAGCTCTTCTAAGATGAGAGACATGGTGGCTAAATTAAAGTAGCCACCATGGTGTCACCAGAGCTGTAGACTTGCTTGGAAGAAGTGTCTGTCACAGGTCACTGAAACAGCTATTTCCAATTTAACATTATATACACAGTATTCACTCACACATGTATGGCTTTTGAGATATTGCAGCACTTCTAAGTCAGGTTAAGAATTCCATAAGGAGTTTATCCTATGGGATTTGTTCTCAGCACTTTACAACCGCTGTAAGTAAAACTGTACAAATAACTAACAAGTTACACATGGAACTTGAGCTAAGATGTTGTCTTGGTCTTTTCAGTTTTCTCCTTTTCTTTTGTTGTTCATATTTCTAGAACCTACAGATAGAAAATGAGATCTCTTTCAAGAAAAGAAGAATGCTGCCTCTTTTTTCCAATTTCTCTGTTCTTTGGGGGCAATGAACTGACACTGCAATCAGTCAATACCTAAAAAAAGTAAGGTACAGCAACATGACAACAACAGTCTCTCGTGCTGTGCAATTCGCTATTAAATCCCTTGAGCATCAGGCAGATTATCTTAGATAGGCTGGCTTCCATTCCCACTCTTCCTGTTATCATATTTGCCCTAGAAATATTGTTCTGAATTTTACTCTTATACAACTGATCATGAGAAATGAGCTTGATTTTCACAGGCTTAATATTACTGATATTTCCCCCTCCTCCTCCTTTATAAATTTTATTTCTTTAAGGGACCTAGCTGACTTTTCACACTCCTCAAAAAATGTGTGGCTATTTCCTGAATGAAATAACCAGGGCTTACCTCCCTGGTAATGGCAAAAGCAAACTAAATTTAAAAAATCCTGGACTCCTAGCTATCCTTAAAAAAGGCTTTCTCTGTACCACATTCATATGCTATTCATGGAAGGTAGTAGAGAAGTGGCAGTCAAAACCCACAGCATCCTTAAGGATCCTTGACTGCAGTCAAACTCTAGGAAAAGTTTCTCATTGACTTTCTCTGAACCAACAATCTTCCAGTCTCATCAATGTTCATTTGTCTTTGCTGAACTGTCTGTAAAGAGAGGTGAATTTTCCAGACTTACCTCAGCCTGAGCCATGTAGAAGTTACTGTCTCTTTGAAATATGTTCTGACAGACATGAATTCTAATCAGGCACAGATGATTTTTCATTCACTGAAGACTTGAACCAAAAAGCAAGAGGTGACAAAGCTCAATCCTGCTAATCTTCTTTCCTCACTTTGCTAAACTTAATCAGCAATTGCTGGCACTGACCTTCCTTTCCTTGACATCAAGAAAAGGATGCTCCTACTGAATTAACCACTTCCAGCCTGATGAGGAGGCCTACACTTCTAGTCAAGTGTGGGATGCAGATAAGGACATGCATTCCTGCTAATGATCAAACACAGGTGACCCCACTGGCACCATTTGTTAGGTGGACAAAACTCAGCAATTGAAATGCTGAAGTAGAAATAAAGTGATTGTTACACTTGTGCAGATCTATCCCTTCACCTTGGGGAAAGGGGAAAAAACTTTGCAGATGGATACAGAATGAAATTACATTGTGGACATCATGTGACTTCATTTTGTCAGGCACTTTTCCAAGCCTAAATGGAATGTGTGTTTTTTTACAAATTTGCAGGACTTGGCCCTGTCGTGTGTGATGTGATGGATCCAGAAGAACAGCGTACACTAATATGTCACACACTGGCCACCTAAAGCCTTTCTGATCTGCAACGAGGAACTGCTGGTGATAGAAAAAAAAAAACCACTTGTGATACACAGTTTGAAGATGTTTTAATGTAAGCTTATAATCGGAGTTAGTTTTACTTTCTGAAAAAGGTATTTAGAATAACATATGAAACCTGGGATTCTGACATCCTCCTTTATTCATAAGAGATTCATTCTGAAGTAAACATGAAGATATCTCATTACTCTTGCCCTGGATGTCTGGCAGCTGCCTATAAGACCACAAGACCTTGTGATTAGGGAAGTAACAAGGGCAGAAAGAGAGCTGAAACACCTTTGAAATATATTTGCAATCAAGAGGGAGCAAAATGTCCCTCAAAGATGGAAACGAAGACACTGGGATAATATTTCTTTAAAGTGGTAACCTGGAGAAACAGTATTTTCATGAATTTGTATGTGAGTTCAGCACAGATGCTCTCTCCAAATTTGCCCTTCACAAAAGAGATAAAACCAAGCTGAATCAGGAGATTTAACTATCTGAGTGTTAGTGGGTTTGTTTTTCTCCTTAAAATGTGTCTTCAGCTCTGTAAACAAAATGTTGACATTCTGACTTCATGGTGACAGAGGATCTAAATAAAGACTTGTTGCAGGAAAAGAAAAGCTTGAGAAGCTTAGCAAGCCAAGGCACATTAGTATTAGTAATTTTCTAGCAATTAGAAAGCATTGCCCATTAAACTGCCATTTTTTTTTGGGTAGGTATTGTTGCCATGATCCAGGAAAAGTCTTCCTGAAAAGTACTCCTTGTAAGCATTCCACCCAGAATCGAGGGAGACAAGGCTACCACTGACTGCAGGAGTGATCCTTATGGATGCGTCATGGTTCTGCCAGGTCCAGACATCTTTTGTGGGATCTCATTTAAGCTTTACAGCATAGACACTTACGTGTCTGGGCTCTTTATCTAACCACTCTGAGAGGTCAATGGAGAGAAAAAGGCACTGACTAATTCATTTAACCTCAAGGGGACACTTAAGGTGATCAAGACTATCTGCTCACTAAAAACGTCAAATTCTGTCCAGCAAGCATGAAAAGAGTCCAGGAGGAATACCCGGCAGGCATTTAGACCTAAGCAAAATTAATCTCACCCTTCACTTCAGCAGGTGTTGCATAAATTAATAGATCACAGACACAGGGATAACCAGATCATGTCCCCCATATGCCTCCAAATATGCTTGTGTGACAAAACAGTGAAAATATTATTCCATATTGTAGAGAGCTCCAGTATCTCTCTACATTTACACCAAAAAGCCCCCATCTGCTGATGCAGCCATAAAACATCTTACTGCTGCTGTAGAGGGGAGGTCAACATTGCTGGGTGTTTGCTGGCTGCTGTTTTCTTTGTTTGTGGCAACAAACCAAATGGGGCACAGAAACCCAACAGGCTTTTTTGGCTTGCAGTCAAACTGTGAAATGGTCCCATCAGCTGGGCTGTAGCCAACACTGCTTCTCATGTCAGGTATGCAGGGGAGAAATCAGCCAAGCCTGCAATTTCTGTCTTTCCTATTCCCACCCTCTCAGACTAAGCCAGGCATTTTAAATTCATCACTCTCCTTAACCACCTTTCCTGCCCTGCTTGTGTTTTTCTCCCCATATAAATATATACACATGTCCTTTGTCAAACATAGCAATCTGAGTGTTATAACCACAGAAATTATATCAATAACTATATAAAAAAGCCATTCCCTTTACCCTCTCCTTGCAATTATGGTCCAGCTGCTTTAATAAACAGAGAAATCATTCCTTCCACACATCATTACTATTGAAAAGACTAAAACAGTCTGGCTATCATAAAGAAAGAGAAATAGCAATTCACACACAGAGTTCTGCATGTAACCATCCAACCCAAATTCCAGGACATGGTCCCTCCTTGGTAAGAAATGTCTCAGGATGCTGCTTCCCTCCCTCTGCCCAAGCAGCCCTGGAGGTGCTGAAGAAAGAGGAAGGAAAGACAAAAAATGTAATTAAAAACCAGCCAAACAAACAACAGTGGGGAAAGCTCTCTGCCTGCAATCTGCCTGTAGCCCAGGAAAATCAATCAGTCTCTAAACTGATTTCCAGAAGAACAGAAGAGGCTGGGGAGGGACAATACTTCAGTGTCTGAGCCATTCTTTACTTCAGCTGTGCCTGTGTTATTGCACATAAGAATATGTTAGGATTTGCACCGAAAAGTGCTAGTTTATTATCCCAAAAAATGTGTTGGACAGCTTTGTCATACAGACAGCAGATCCATGCCTACTTTTCATGAGGCAAGTTTTAAGAGAAGCCTATTGCTTCTTGTACTTCTGATGAAAATGCCTTTAGGCTGTCTTCTCTTAACTTGGGTCTTATTTGATAGGTTCTGTGTCCCAGCTGTAGCATTTCACTGCCCATAAAATTGTACTCAGGGAAGAGCTGTCACAAACATTGCATTGTAACCATCCCTGGATTGTTCAGCACTCCTTACAGTTGCTTTCCTGATTGAGACCTCAGTGCTCTATTACCGTGCAAATTATGTTAGAATGAAAATAGGAAATGGGAAAAGTGTTTCTCACTGATTATGAAGTTGAAGCTGTTTTATAAGCAATATAAGATAGTTTACCTTGTGACTCATGCAGCTTTACAATTCAATAACACCTATCTTATCCATTATGCTATAATCAAGTCACGCTGTTTTTCTTGAGGCTGCTGCGTCTTTGTGTGCATCCACATTGCAGTGGAAACACTCATTTGCTAAAATAACCCTAGGTGTGTCATCCAGAGCTATGTCCTTGGCAATCTCATGTTACTGTTGAAAGCTCTGAGTCTCTTCTGGCCGTCTTTGATTTCGCTCTGTGTGTCCCTCAACCTCCAGGGAAGTTGCTGGCAAACCAGCTCCAGCTGCACTATCCAGACACCCCGGGCTGCACACAGAGGGCTCTTCAGGTCTGCACACTGGACCTTTCCTGGCCCAAGTCAAAGCCACACAGGCCCCACTTGCTGGGAACTCTGTGGTGTCCCTTTTTCTCTTCTTCACTTCTTAAAAGCAGCAAGATAGTGTAAAGAGATGGAAATTTTCTTCTGACCTCATTTGGATATCAAGGCCAGCCCTCATATCCTCAGGGAATAGACAAGTATGTGGGCTGAACATGCTGCTTGACATAATTTGTCTTAACAAAAACACTTGACTTGTAAAAGTAAACACTTGCAAGAAACTGTGCCAGCTATAATTCCATCACTCCACTGGCCCTATTAAGCACTTTATTAAAAAAAAATAAGTTATCTCCCATTACTGCACAGAGCTTTGTTTTTATACCTTATGCTACTGTCCCAGTGCAGTCACAAAACCTGCAGTATTAGGAAACCCAACTCTCACTGCCTTGGGATAGGCTAGGCCAAGTTAGGCTAGGCTGGAAGGGAAGTCACAAGGCCACTTGATTGAGTTTGTAGCTTCTTTTGACTTGGAGCTTTGAGGGCTTCTATTTTCAGCATGTTGGTAACTTGACACCTTTTTCTGTATTTAGAATGGTTTTGGGAAATGAAGATGTGCCACAAAGCTGAAGCTGGAGGCTTGGTTTTTCTGCCTAACCATCAGATTCAATTACTCCCTTTAGATTGCAGAGTCTCTTATTGTGGGTGAGGTTGTCTATGTCAGAAAGGATGTGATTTAAATTTTATATCCCAGGGTAAACAGCAATTACTTCAGAGACAATAACTACACAAAGCTGTGTTTCCATCACTCTGCAAGTGTAATTATCCCGGACTGATATGAGAAACAGGCACAAGAATTGGATCATTCAGAATTTAAGGTGATTGTTTGTCACTGAAATGGTGAAAACCACCATTGATTATGATAAAAGATGTTCAATATTCACGCTTCCAGAGGAGGGAAAAATATTTCCAAGGAGATATTTCTGGGGCAGTGATAATTTTTGCATCAATAATGTTTTGAATAATACTTCTATACAGTTCTTTGTGTTGAAGTTGTTTAAAGAAATTACCTTATATTTCTATATGAAAATTTGCTAACTTTTAAAATACAGCTTACACGCTGAATTTCCTGGGTCTGAGGAGAATGACAATAATAATACAATGATTTATTTCTCAGCTCTTGGGTACCAGCCCACACATTCAGTTCTAAATGAAATGTTCTTCCTTTATTTTTTAAATATAAAATGTTCATATTTGAGCACCCAGAAAAGCTCCATTAGGTAACACTGCACTATGTAAAGCAGGTCAAAAGAGCCCATATGCCAGAGAACTCTGTGTTTTAAAAACTTCACTGCTCCTACTGTAGCTCTACCTTATGCAACCAAATACCAGTTACATGAAAAATTGTGATAACGTTGCAAAAGCTTCCAGAGCTCTGACACGAGCTTTTGTACCAGTAACAATGAACAACAGTGACAGTGAGCAACACTTTTTTTTCTGTTAGAGAAAAACGAGCAACTCAGCACAGCTAACTTTGGAAAGAACAAGCTGCCACTGTGCTCATCTTGGAGCAGTTTAAAGGTGCTTATGAGTTCACTCTGCCCTGGTCTAGGAGAAACACACAGGAAAGAAGTTTATGATCCTTGTTTCTTAGGGTCTGCCTGAATTTGTTCCACCTAGAAGACAGAGGGGAAATGTGGTCTGAAAGGTAACCAATAGCAGAGTAATGACCTGTAGAGGGATGGTGACGTTTAGTTGTGGAGAAATCTCTGCATATCAGCAACTGATTCACTACTAAATTGATGTAGTCTTACCTTCAGCTTCTGCAAGAGCTGAGAACAGGGCAGAATGCATCTGGAAATGGTAACTCGTCAGCATGCCTAACACCTGGGGTGGTTGCCTGTCACCTGGAAATTTTTCTGTTTTAATCTATGGACTTTGAGTGAAAACTTTCAAGTTACTCCCCAGACTCTCCCTCTGGATTTCTCTCCATCAATGTCCATAGGACAGGTTTTCCCTGCCTTTCTGCTGTCCTGCTGGTCTGACATGCATTTTATTGGACCCTGAGCCCTGCTACAAACTTGAGGTGATAAGAAAAATAAACAATGAAAGAAGCATTAAAATAACAGAGCTTTGAACCCCTTTTTAAAACTGTTTGACATGCAGAGGCCTCCCACTGTATATCTAACTCACAGGATAAATTCTGCAGAAATCCAGAGGCTTCACCCAGGAGAACCACCCAGAACAGTCCAGCACAGACTGTAGCACAGAGCATCAGTGCATGCACACAGCTGTCTGGATTTTTCTGCAGCTGCTCACTCCAGTAGACTCTGAGTTTGTTTACTGCAGAGCAGGATGGACAAATTGCTGGGCTGAAATGTGTGAGTGAGATATGAATTAGCATCTCCTGACTACTCGTCTGCAAGGAGCAGGTATCGTCGCTAACAGTGAGATATCACTTTGGTCTTCATGGACATCACCCTTTGTACTAGAGGGAGTTTGCTTCAGCAGGCTTGGGAATGGCAAGTGCAATAAGGCAGTACTCTTTCACTTCCCAAAAGTAAGAAAGAGAACAAGAAAGGGTTGTTGTTGTGTATCCTTCCCTTCTAATTTAGCCCATTTTGTGAAATTGCCATAATGCCTTGGATATGCTGGGCTGCATCTGCTAATTGTTCTCAATTCTACTGCTTTTAAGTAACTGTGCCTTGGTCTGTGGCTGTACCTTTGTTAACAATCTTGCTGGATCTGTGGCACAATTCATACCTACATCGGGCTATTCACAATTTTCTTTGTGTTTCTCAGTGCTTTCATCTTTTGTTATATTGATACAGTAATGATTGCTGCAGTTCAAAGTCCTGTGCACTCTTTCTCTTCTGTCAGTCCAACTATCATTCAATTTTTAGGTAGGACAGTAGCAGAGATTAAAATCAAATTATTTTCAAAGCTCACTGATGGAGCCAGGCTGTATCCTATCTCCTTTTGGAAGCAGAATCATAAAGGTTATACAATGAAATACTCCAGAAACACATAGAAAAAGTCTTCCTTTGCTTTTTTACTCCTTTTGTGTGACTTCTTCTCTCTTTCCAGCAGATTAATAACCTAAGTAGACACCCACAAAATCTCAGCTCTATGACATGGGAAGCTCTTCATCTACACCAACTGAGACCTCAGCGAAGCTATTCATTCTCACCCATGGCTTTGTAGAGAGACATCACTCTCAAAGTCAGAATCCTTGTCTTTGTGAATAGCAACATGTCAGGTAACTCACATTTGATTTTCCCGCTGTTACTTTGCTGCAGGCCCTAAGCCCAGCTTCCTCCTCTGCTTTCTTGGTACTTCCCTGGCAGTTCACAGGTTTGTCTCCATCAGCACAGAGCTCTATGTTACCGTCAGGCCAAGATGGACAGCTCTGAGTAATCTTTTCACAGCACTCTTAAATAATTTCAAATCATGTGAAATGATGAAAAATAATTTCAAACCACGACAGACTTTTTTGGTTTTCTGCAAGTAGACTACCTAGCAAATTTTCCTGTAGGAGTGTTTCTAGTCTCAACAGAGGATGTCTCCAGCACCCGAGAGCATCGAGAGCACCCATCTGTTCTCAGTGTCTGGACTTGCAAAAAGCTTTCTGGGAAGCACGTCACAAACTGCCAAAATAATCCATGCTTTCCAAAATCATGCAGCAAGTTGTGTATGCTAGAGAGTAATCAAGCCATCAGCTGGTGCTAGATGGCCTCCCAAATTCCTGAACCCACAGTGACTGCTGCTTTATACAGTATTCCCAGGCACTGTGCTTGCTTCCCGCTCTCTTCCCCTTGTTTTTTCTTCCCCGGAGGCTGCTGCTGACTCCAAAAGAGCAAATGTCTTGTGTGCAGAAACAGCACTCTTGTTCCATGGAAACTGTGTCCATGCTGAAGATGAGACTCCACTTCATGGTTTTGCCAGATCAAGACCAAAGTGCTGAACACCTTCAAGATCGTCATTGTCCCTGTGTAATCCATATGATTGCTGATTAAATCAAGGGTATATTGCAATCATAACAAAGATTAAAATCTCTGATTTTGCACAAGGAAAGGTGGGAGCTGAACAAGTATATAATAAGCAATGAGGAGTCAGGAATTTCCCTTGGGACTAAGTGCACAGTTCTAAGAATATCCTTGAAAATTCTGACTTTCAGTTCCAGATTATACATCTCCAAGAAGTGTAGGTGCTGCCTGTCAACACCACAGAGCCAGGAGAAATCCTGTTTTCCCTCCTATCCTATTACTCAGCAGAGGGTTAGTCATAACTGCCCAAAATAAATGTAACTTTATAACATAAGACCTTCACTATGCCTTGCTATCCATCTCTCTGGATTATTTAATTATTTCCTTTTCTACCTTACTTGTCCTTCTTTCAGCTTACTGATTTTAAGGGATTGTCTAGGGCTACACATTCATGTAAATTAAAAAAAAAAAAGCACTTCAGGCTCTTCTCTTATGTTTTTAAGTGAATCAGGAAATGCACAGATATCAAATCTAAAACAATTATCGGAAGCAAAAATCCTTACCAAGACAAAAAACCCCACCCAGCTCAAACACTGCATATCATCTCTTGCTAACATCACCATTGATAATCTTTGACCATATTAGCAGAGGAAAGTAAATGGTAAAAACTCTCATCAAAGGACCAGAAGATGAAAAATAAAATCCTGGAGGCTAAACCTTGACTTTTCAAGGATATCAAAGGCAAACTGCAGTAGCTGGTCTCTTTGCTCTGCTGTGTGTTCTGCAAGAGAGCATAATGCCTGACTTCAACTCCATTTCAAAACAAAAAAGACATTGTTATTTCTGTGGAATTTAAAAGATATTTCCTTTACCATAAGAAATATAAGAATGTATTTCTTCCTATACGTAGTTTTGTATGCTCAAAAATTACCATGAAAGAGAAATAAGTGTTTTTTTACCATTGTTAGTAATGAAACTTAAAGGTGTTCACTGGACACAGAACTGACATGAGTTTCACAAATGAGAAATTTGCAGGCAGGACATTGACAGGTTTTCATATCCCACCTTACAGCAGCAGAGAGAGATAAATTGCTACATTATCCTGGATATTTCTAATATTAAGAAGCAGAAAGAGCAATAATTTCAAAGCCTGGAGCAACTTTGCCTTTGTCAGCACATGAGATGTTCTTCCTTTCATAAGACTTTCACCATGTTTTCTGTAATATTGCTAAAGTTTCCCCACTGGGACAGTACAAGCCTGGATTAGCATTTGGGCTGAGGTCTAAATTACTACATAAGGGATGTTTCAGTGCAAAGGATTTGCTGCTGCACCAACCCCTCCTCTTTTTGTTTTTCTTTCTTTTTGACTGGCTTGGTTCTAGAAAGCGAATTTGAAAGAAACCCAACCAAACAAAAAAGAGCAGCCGGAATATAGTCTCGAATATGTAAATTTAATTTAGTTTCATTCCAGTCCTAGTCAGAGCAGCTCTCAGAGTAAGCATCTGATGGGAACAATAAGAAGCTTTATGGTAATGCATATTCCTCAGTCTATAGAGGGACAGAGAAATCAGAAATGTGTACTCTTTAAAGGTAAAATCCACAGAGAGGAGCATTACCATTTACATTACTGAGGTGCCCTTTAGTTGAGACCCAAATTTATCTTACTGAATTACCATCTTTAGGCAATCTATTCTCTCTGCAGGTTGGAAAGTGCTGTTTTGTATGCCCAATATAATGTTGTTTAGTTATTAATATCCATGGCAATGTCAAAAAGGGATGTCGCTGTTATTTTTTTGACACAATTTTAGTCTTCTTCCTATCAAAGCTGGAGTCACGCTGGAAACACTGAGGTGGCATCTGGGTGTGGTTTGTTTTACTCAGTATCCACATGCCAAAAAATAAACTTTATCAACTTTATCAATTTTAGGCAGCTCAACTCAGCACAACTGGCTTTTGCAAAAGGTTACTGAAGCTTCATATCAACATATTTTCCTTCCAGATAAACACAACATTAATAATAACTAGCAACTATCAGTGATACAGCATAGTGCTCTAAACGGGGATCAATATTTCAGTACTGCAGCGACTTTGGATTTGCCTCTGAGGTGATATTGTGACAGTGTGGAACCAGAGCTCTTCCCAGAGTTCCTGTGTTGTCAAGTGGCCACCCATCCACTGCATCCATTCATCTTTTGCTACAGCATTGCCCAGGTGTGCCTACAAATAATTTGTCTGAGTGAATGGTGCCTGCTCTTGAAAAATCAGATAAAATGAGGTTATCCAGTGAGGTCTTCCCAGTTGTAAAATGAAGTCATTAATTTAGTCACCACATTAGATGATGTTTTGCACTCTCTGAAATCAGGTTTCTTATCATTTTCTATCTCAAATGTATTTAATTTAGTACTCTGGATGCTCTACTAAGTTGACAATACCAATGTATCATTCATGCTCCATGAGCTTCACTTGGGACTGCTTTATTTCCCCAGCTTGGCAAAGTCTAGTTGTTTCATTAAGTGCCTTTCTAGTTGCTTCATTAAGTGACTTTCAGATCTCAGCACGGACCTAATTCTCCACCCTGCAAACTGGCCTGAGGTCAAGAAGCTGATTGTTCTTCTTTGTGTTTAAACATTTTGTCTCTAAAGTTCTATCACAAAGAGATTTCCTTATTCTGTTATTAAAAGCATCAAGGTGATCTGGAGGTTGGCTCCCACCAGCAGCAGGGAAATTACCAGGTCCAAAGTCATAGACATAAGTGATGGCTGCAAGAATTGAAGCCCCTGTATCCAACTCCACTGTGCTGGATGAAGCCCTACAAACCTGCGCTTGGCATCTCTGAGTTGATACCATATGAAGTTTTATTATTTGGCATTTGGACACAGAGTAAATCAAGCAAAAAAATATCTCATTGTCCTTCCCCACCCTGAAAATAATAACCTTGCTCAGGAGGAAGCTTGCTTGTGCTTGAGATACAGGAGACAAAATCTTGCAATCCCATTCATTCTCGTATCTCTCCATGACTTGAATACACTAAAATGCCAAGTGATTAGAATGAAGAAGAGCATGAAGGAAAGATTGTTTAAGGTGACTGAAAAATTATCAACGCCCAACAACATCTCTTAAATTCTGTCTTAGAAGTGGCATCTTATCCTCTCCACGGCCACTGTTCTTCTCCAGAGCTTGCTGGGAAAAACCATGTAGCAGCGAAAAGGTAACTAAAGCCTTGCAACAGAAGACTGAAACAAAGAGAGACATGGAATTACTCAGATAGTTTTAGCCATCCAAATACTTAAGACTAAAGTACCAACAGGAAAATTCTATAAACCCCTGAGAAAATACAAGTATTGAGATAGAAGATGACAATTTAGCAAGAACAAGGATTAGAGTGTTCTGTGGAGCAATCAATGAAGGCCAGAACTTCCCTGTTCCATTGGCTCCTGCCTTACTGGCAGACTTGTGAGGGTGAGGATGGGATGTTGCATCACTCTTAGGCTGCTCAATGATTATCATTCACCTCAAAAAAATATTCAGGGCACTGTATAGTGGTGGCATATAAGTGCCAGAGACTATGAAAACCTGAACTGCCCCCATCATCTCATCATGTGGCGTTATGCACAATCAGTTGGTGCCTTGGGTGATGCCTTCCATATTTGTCCTTCAGTAGTGAAGGGCTCGAACAGCAAAGCTCTTTAACATTCCTTCCCTTGGTTTGGTTCAAAAGGTCATTTTCTATCTCATTCACACACTGGTTCTCTTTGCCTACGGACAGGCTAGACTGGGAATCACAATTTCCATTCCAGAGGAACTGCTGGTCTTTTATCATTTTTTAAAATAATGTCTCGGAAAGCTGACATATTTTGTTTTAACATTTTTGACTGAAATGAACAGTGTTGATGTTCCCAAATTAGAATGTTTGTCTTGCTGAACTCAGTTGAAGTTTTATTTGAAGTCAATTCAAAATGAACATACCTCTGCCACTGGTGCGCTGGCTCCTGGCTTGCCACTTGCTTTGGGATGAAGCTGCAGTGACCTAGGGGAAGTTTAGGGTGGGATAAAGGAGCTTGGCCTGTAATGGAGCATGAGAAATAAGTCATGTGAATTCTGACATAATAGGATTTGAAGGGTTCAAGTAGAACATATTTCTGAATAGATGATTATGTCCTGCGGTCATTCTGTCTGGGAGAAGGGATGTACTGGCATGACAGAGGCACAGGAATGGGACACTCCTACACAGAGAGGAGCAGTGCTGAATTTCTAACACTGGAACTTGTTGCAGCAGGTCAGCATGTGTTTTGTTCCAAGAACAATCCACAGCA
Organism: Gymnorhina tibicen; assembly: GCA_013399875.1. Classification (NCBI taxonomy): domain Eukaryota; kingdom Metazoa; phylum Chordata; class Aves; order Passeriformes; family Artamidae; genus Gymnorhina; species Gymnorhina tibicen. Next base: position 198,019 of record VXAZ01001316.1, read on the forward strand.
AACTCTAAGGAAGAGAAGACAAGTTCATGGTGTGCAAGAAAAAAGAAAAGCATCAATCCTGAGCCTGCTTTTCAGCATCTGTTATTAGGTCTGAGGGGAAAAAAACAACTTGCAGACAACAGGAGGGCAGCTGATTAGATGCCTGCTTCTCCCAGGTCCTTCTCCTCCAGCTCCTGAACAAATTGACTCAACACACTCAGGCACTGGGTAGGGTACTGAAATATTAACTCCCTCTTTCTCTCTCTCCTTCCCCTTAAGACAATTCCTTCTCACTTGATGTAATTTTCTCTTTTTCTAGGAAAAATTATTCTTTATTGAGACTAAAGGAGGGGAAAAGTGGAACAAACTGCTAATGTGAGTAGAGGGGTTGGGGGATGTAACAGCTCACTTTCTTGAATACTGATGCTATTGTGGGGTTCTGTATTTTCTGTGACAGGGCTACCCAGTGTGCATGACTTTGGTAAATAACTTGTCCAAAACAGTGTCAAAGACTCAGTATCCTATGAAATACTCTATTTTTCTCCCATTCCAAATGGAAAAAAACAGTGTCTGAGATTTCTTGTAGATATTTTCATGCCACTTGCATGAAATTTTGAAAGCATAGTTTTTGAAATTTTGAAAACCAGGTAGCCAGGGAGTTCACACTGTGAAATTTCTTCCTTGACCACAACCTCTAGAACATCTGAGGTATTTAGCACCCAGTCCAAAAGTTTACCTATGATGGTACATCACAAGTTTTGCTCATGGAGTGGTTCAGAGTGTTAACCCAGAGAGAAACAGCTCCTATGGATGCTTCATAGCAGAAACCAAAAGTAATCTCAAATCTATTTTTGCTGAAAGTAGAGCATACCTCAGGAAAAGATTTCCAATTCTGTCACCAAACTGTGCATGGATGATTGTTAAAAACACTGGATTCCAACACCTTCCTGTGCAGATTGCAACTACTTTGTCAGTAAGCCTGAAGTATGTCAAGTGCATCATCACAGAGGGGAAATAAGGGATAAGTGATGGCACAATTTGCTCCAAACAAAAAAAAAATTCCCACCCCACCTGCCCAAGAAAAAACCCAAAAACAACCAAAAAACCTCCCAATAACAATGACAAACACCAAAAGACCAACCCAACCAGAAAAGAGCTTCAAATTTTCTAAACATCTTTTGCTGAGAAACACACTGGTCATTGCTCTCCCCATGCTCAGCACAGAGCTCAAAGTATTCACCTCACTGAACACCAGAAATGGTTTGTCCTTTACCTACAAGACGAAGTGGACATCGAGCTAAGAAAGGGCAGTTCCTGAAATCAAGAATCACACAGTGACGTTCAAGCCTGTGGGAAGCCCACTTTGTCCCGGCATGGACATGGATGCTCTGAGGACTTGGGCAAAAAGCGATGAGAGGACAAGAAGAAGTTGAGAGAGAAGGCAGAATTCTCCAAGACAACTAGTCAGGGTAAATCAACTAAGTCTGAGCGAAATAAAGCACCTGACTTCTACAGAGTATGTCAATTCCTTGTATTACTGTCAGAGCAGAAAGCATTCCATGTTTTAGCATGCACTGTTCATAAGAAAATTGTGCCATCTTGTGGGAAAATGTGGAAAATATCAAACCATACCTTCACATATATTATGCAAAATGAAGGGCAGGTGCCTCCACGATCAGATATTTGAGGGAATATTCAACTATCACCATGCAAAGGTCACCGTGCAAAGGGAATTCCCCAGCCTGAGCACTGAAGGACATAAAGCTTCAAAAGACAAGCTCAACTTCCTGATCTAAAGACTTATGTGGGCTTTGTAGTTCTAAGACTGAGAAGACAAACTCAACTAGGTGATTTATTACTGAAAAGTGCCAGTCTGGCATATTTTTCCCAGCCAGCTGTGAAATTCCACAACGGGCTAATTCTTACCCAAAATAAATCAGCATAGCCCGGCTAACTCACACCATCCTGATATGGAACTGTTTTAAGAAAAGAATATGCAGGTTGATCAGGAGAGACAGCAATGAAAATTAAGGGAAAAGAAGAATATCAGAACTGGCAGAAGAAAAGTTGTATCATCACGGCATCAGTCTGTGATTCTTGGCAAAGAGCAAGCCCATGAGACTTCATATCCCAGAGAATCCTGTTATATTAGCAGTAAAAAATAAAACCTAGATAATAGCAACAAATGTCTTGGTCAGAGTTCAAACGCTCTACAGCTAATCCTTGGATTATTTACATAGTTTGTAACAGTGATGCTTTTCAAATAGACATTTGGACATGAATATTACTGGGCTGCTGTTGCTCAGGAATCCTGGTGCTAGAGGCATCTTGGGAGAGATGAGAGAAAAGGGACTTGAATCTGTGGGGCCAGGGCACAGCAGCGGAGAAGAAAGGTGGGGGAAGCTGCCCGCTGTCTTAGAAAAGAACAGGTAGTACAAATCTGTGGCAGAAGAGGGCTGTGCTGTACCCTTTCCCTCCCCATTGCTTGGGGTGCTCTCCCACTGTTCGAGCCTGGCCCTGGCGTTGTGGAGAGAGCTCAAAGCCACCTCTCAGCCCCTCTACTCACAGCTGCTTCAGTAATTGTAGCACACCGCTTCTAAAGGATGAGGTTAATGAGCTCTGCACAGTCCAAGCTGCTCAAGCTGCTCAAGCTTCACAGCTGGGCTTACCCTTTGACAGGAAAAAATGTCAGATGTGTCTTATTAGCTGCACTGCTTTCCCACAGCCATTTCAATAAGGCAAAATAGGGAGAAAAATTCTTGAATGCAAAAGAAGAAAGCAAACAAGAACACAGGTCAGGACAAGATGCATTGCCATAAAATCATATTTGGGACACACATGCTTTAAATATAAAAGCAACTGAGAGATGCTAGACAGTGGAAGGAAAAAGGATATTAAAAAAATAAAAATAAAAGACTGTCGGAAGTCTTAATAAGCAACAAAAAAGGAAGTCTAAAAACTTAGGTTTTTTGCTGCTTGGAAAGCTTCCCTTTTTATTAACAGTCCCTTGAGATATAAGTGTTCAATGGCAGGGAGAAAATATTTAGTCTGGTTTGTTATTTTTACATTAAGAATAAGGACAGTACAAAATAAGGAGAAGGTCAAGCATCAAAACAAACAGAAAGTTCATGTGATGTGTCCAGAATGTTGACAGAACCTATTTTAAGTGAAAGTAGGTCCATGGAGCAGGGCAAGACTCAGTACGCTGAACTTTAAGGTAAGATGCTGAACTTTAAGCTTTAACCTAAGATGGAGATTCAGTGCATTCTGTTCCCTGGAAGTCAATATAGAGAGAGGGGCTCCAGAGGGAGAAGTTAAGGATCTCTCTTCAGTGTTTGAATTTTGGCAGATTGAACCAGGACTTTACTGTGGCCATATTCACACTGGGGATGTTTGGTTCAGGATACCAGATTTATATGTGCTGGTTTTGGCTGGGATAAGAGTCAATGTTCTTCACAGTAGCTGGTGTGGGGCTGTGTTTTGGATTTGTGCTGGAAACAGTGTTGATAACTCAGGGATGTTTTGGCTATTGCTGAGCAGAATTTACACAAAGTCAAGACCCTTCTGCCTCTCTCATCACCCCACCAGTGAGTGGGCTGGGGGAGCACAGGGAGTTGGGAGGGGACACAGCTGGGACAGCTGATCCCAATTGGCCAAAGGGATACATCAAGGGATGTCATGAAGTGAGCCTGGACAGAGTGCTGAGTAGCCACAGTAATATTGTCCCCAGGCTGGCTCAGGCAGAGATAGCTCTGAAGGTTTTGGGTTTTTTTGCGGAGCATCTCTTTTGCCTGGGGTTGCTAGGAAGCACAGAGAATGACAAACATCAATCACACCATCCTCTTGATTTGACCAAAGCTGTTGTCCAACACCCTGCCTTGTGGCACGCAGGATTACCCGCTGGCGTGCAGAAAAAGCAGACCCAGCCTTGGCAGCAAGGCTCTTGGCACCTGCAGCCTTAATACTCAGGGAAACCAAAAAGGCTGCTGGTTTTGCTGGTGCAGGAGAATGTCAGCCTGCACCAGCACTGAGTCCTTCACAGCAAAATGCAGCAGGGAATTGTTGAAGCAGACAGAAGGGAAAATGAGCCACAAAGGTGGGATCTGGCCCTGATACCAAGAAGAGAGAAAGAGAGAGAGAATTAGCAAGGAGTCAGCTCCAGTACCATGCTGCAGTAGGCTTTTTTGCATGTGAAGATGGATTATGTAAAGCTATCCTGAACACATCATGCATTGGTGGGCTTCACTTAGGAAGGCTCAGGCTTTTAGCTTTATTAATTGGGGCTTCCTCTGATGACAGCATCAACTCTGCTGAAGGAAATAGGAATGTATTTGAATAAAGACCTAATCAGGCCAGTAGCAACTACATATTCCCACTGCTGAATAGCCTCTTTGTCAATTCAGCACAGATGTTTGATTGTATCCTGGTTTCTTGCCTTCCTTTTTATGTACAGACTAACTAGTGTGATTTTTAAAAATTGCAATAACATTATTCCATATTTGTTTTAAATTCCTCCCTGTTGTTTTGAATTTTCTAAAATATAACTACGTGTGGTTTTTGACTAAGGAACATTTTTAATTCCTACAGTCTCTGACTAAAACAGGACATTGGGATCATTCACTGTGCTTTGGGAGCCCATGACAAGTGTTGGGGAACAGACTGAAAGGTCTTTGGAGGAAAAAGAATATTTACAGGTTGAGAACCCACAGTTCATCCCTTAGCATAAGCTGTCCTGGGCCAATAGTTGATGTTCACTGACTACATCATGTACCTCTCGTTCTTTGTTTCTCCTGGCAATAGACATTCTACTGGCCCCTTTCCCAGTCCAAGCTATTCAACTTGAGACAGCGCCAAACCACCAAATTTGATCCAATTTTAATCTCCCAAAGCTTGGGATAGGGTTTTACTCTCGTAACTTGTTATAAGGTTGCTTCTCGTAACAAAATCACTCCTTTCAAATATTCAGAATATACATATTGTTGCTGTCAAATCCACATAATACATTATTTCAATTATTTTCCTTTGATTTTTCAGTCTAAATCATGAAGAATTGATATATAAGTCCACTGATACTTGCCTCTTCTGACTTTCAGCTGGATTTACTGCTTCATTTCCTCCAGAGTCTTGGAAACTTCCAGTCATAGGATTTTTAACAGGCTCACTTCTAAGGCAGACCATCTCTCCTCCCTGCCCCATCTCTCTAGGAAAACTACCCTCTACTCTTTCTAGTGACAAGTTCTGCTTGAATATCAGGTTGTTTAAACAAACCCAACCAAACAAAAGAAAACAAACAAAAAATCCCCAACTGCAGCTATTTTACATGGGATAGACTGTTATCCTCCTTGCAGAGCCACACACTGAGGTGGAGGAGGGAGGGTATAGCCTCGTAGCCCATGGTCACAGTGTGAGGGAGCCAGTGAAGGTCCCAGAAAATGGGTAAAGGTGTGTTACTATCCACCTTAGGCCAGTAACCACCATCACATGAAGGAAAGAAGTTATCATATGGTTTAAAACCAGTTCATTGAGATTTTAAATCCGAGCTCCAAAACCCTGGCTGGCAATTTTTCATAATTTTTACTGTCTTCCAAAAAAGAAAAAGTAGGTGACCTTATTTCGGCTCCTAGCAGTTTTCACCAGCCCCAGCACGTTGTGTAAGAGAGCTTCTCCCTCTTCTGCACTGGTGACGGCATTTGTTTTCTGAAGGTGGATCCAGTTGGTGCTAGGCTGTGTTAGGGATGCACAGGCACTTTTCAGTCTGTGTCCTTTAAACCACATCATTTTTAAGAAGTAGACCACAGTATTTTTCTTGGCTGGATTTTCCCAGACTGTCTTGAGAATTTAGTCTTGCCAGATATTGTTATCCTGATCAGTGAAACTTTTCACTGCACTTACTTCCCTCTGCAAAGCAAGCAAGCTCAGGCCGGTGTATTTCCAAAGGCTGGATGTTATGTAGGATTTGTGCTGAAAAATCTGTGCTGGATTTATGTGTCATATAAACACTTCCATGATTCCACATACCCACACTTAAACCTTTGTGCTGTTTAGGGCTGTTCTGTGCTGTTCCCCAGACATCTTGCAGACACCATAGATTACAGTATTTCCTTTATGTTCTCCTATCAAGAGATACCCTCCATACAAATTTTCTTGTTTGCTGATCAGACTTTTTAAAATCTTCCACGTGCTGGCTCTTTGAGCCAAATCCATCTACAGACAAGTAGAGGAAAGAAAAAGGCTGCACAGAAGTGCTGCAATTGTTCCCCTACGAGGCCCTAGATGATTAAAGCTGATGGTAGAGCACTCTCCCTCTTTGTCTCAGCACTCAGTGAAAGTCGATGCTCTCAAGTTTCACTTTTCTCTTCCCATGGCCTTTGTTCCCATCACAAGCCACGATAAAAATTATTTTGTTTATACAGAGATGACATTATATCTTCTCGCCCTAAAGCAAGAATCCTGATCTTATAAGTGTTCCTGACTGTTTTCACACGTGCAATCCCCCAATTTCACTGCAATGCCAATGCACTGGGTGTTCAGTCCGCAGGATCAAAGACCGAGACAGTCACGGGTTGTGTGATAAACGAGAAGGAGTGTCAAAACTGTTTACACTACTTCAGGCTGAACTTCTTGAGTTACTTAGATATGTAAATATGCAGAGGAAGACCAAAAATAATTTTTGAAAGGCCTCCTCTTGGCTGGGAACAAAACCAAAAGATTTTAAAGGTCCAAGACTGCAAAAGGACATAGATGTGTAAAGTGGAATTTAGGTAAGTACCAAAATTATGGCCTGATAATCTGCTGCTGGTTTGAAGAAGCTCCAGCAGAGTTTCACACCACAAAGTTGTTAAGGTACATCCTGCACAGTAGGTTTAGTCAGTTCTTTCTGATATAGGTTTGATTTTGCTTGGATTCACTGAACTATCCCAGGACTAGAGAAAGGTGGCAAACGTTATTCCCACATTGAGTTAAAGGGGGAAAAGTGAATCAGCTGAGGAAAAAAAAAGATTTCCTGACTGAATCCTTTGGGTTACTTTATAAATGGGTAACTTCATCAAACTTGCCTTAGGACCTGTGTGAAAATATAAGCCTTCAGTTAGAAGAGACGAGTCTCCAGTTCCTAACTCCAGGACTGAAGTTTTTAGCAGATTAAAATCATGATTCCCATCCTTTGGTATTTGGCTGGGTGAGCCAGAACAAGGTTTTTCTGCCTGTCTGAGAGGAAGGGCACATGCCATCACTCTTCCTGTGTCACTGCACTGCTGTTGTGCCTGGGACAGGATGGAGCTTTTCACACAGCCCCACAATAACTGTCCAGCTCATGTGCAATAAACTTCACTCTTCTCAGAAGTGTTACTCTTTGACATGCATTCAATAAATCATCAGTCCTCACTTTGAGGGTTTACTTATAACACATTAGCACATTTTTATTGGGTTTACAATTAATTATTTATTGGTTTTCTATTTAGTTCCTGAGGGGTTGAAGTTTTTTATTTTATCATGGCTTAGTATCAAGGAGCAACTGCTATTGTTGAAAACCTTATTAAAAGTATTTTCATATCTTTCTGCCTTTATTTATAACAATACTAACTGGAGCAGTTAATAAGCCAATACCTACTTACTGCTAAGGGCTGCTTTTTATTGTTGCGTTTTGAACTGCAGCCAGGTTAGTAATCCACATTTAATATCCATCCTCTAGTGTCCTGATCTCAGCAGGAAGGGAGAGTGAGAAACACCTGCCTCAGAGAACTCAGATCTTTCACATTATTTGCAGACTAACACAGACTTGGCAATGAGCACATGTAGCAGCAAGAGGAAGCTGGGGTGGTTTGGGTGAGAAAGAAGCAAAGGCTTGTTATCAGTGAGGAAGGCAAGCTGCTGAGAAATGTGTGTGGGTTGGGGTTTTTCTGTTCTTTGTTTTTAAGAGGAAGCAGATGTAAAGTTCAAATATTAATTTCCAGCCTAATCCATGCCTGGCAGAGAGGTTTCAGGCTCCTTGCCTGGTTTATTGCCCCGCTCTATGAAACCTTACTGTTGCTGCTGTTCCTGGGAGAAAGGGTGAGAGTCACCCTGTGTGCTTCCCTGGCAGGGTGGAGCTGCTGTCCTGCAACGGCGCAGTACCTGGCACCACGTGTGACACCTTCAGAATGAGGAACTCTTGGGACAGGAATCCATGGAGGTGGCACATTAAATCCTGTTAACGCTGCTTCTTGAGGAGCAGAGTGAGCTCAGATCTCCTGCATTTAGACCAGCACTTTTGTGCTGCAAGTGGGAGGGATGCTTTTGTGATCATGTGAAGTCCCAATGGTAGGAAGGGAAAATGTGACAAAGAATAATCCTCTGCTAAGGAGCTTGCACTTTAAATACAAGGCCATTGTTCCAGGATTTAAAGAGATTAGTGCCATGCAACCTGGACACTGGGCAGGCTAACTCTGGCCTGCTTGGTCACCCTCCCCAGCCATCACCTCACTTAAATGACCTTGTGTGGAGGGGAGGCACCACAGTTGTTTTTTGCTCTCTGACAGGTCTGTGCATTGCAGTCATTTTACTATCAAGTAAAGTTATCTCAGCAGCTCCAGCACAGGCTGAAAAAGGCAGTTCTCTTCCTTCCAACAGCACTGAGATTTTCCGTAGGCAAATGGCTCCCCAGAATCTATGCATGGCTGATTATCCAGGCCTTGCACAATTTGCTGCTTTCGGAGAACACAGCTCCTTCAGGCAGCCTTTGGGTCACAACAGATCACTGCATAAACTGGGCCCTCCTCACCCTCTCATCAGGATTCTCCAGCTTCAGGGCTTTTCTGAGGACTGTTCTCAGTACTGGCAGAGCAGATGTCTAGCTGGAGTTTGGTACCTGAAAATAGACTATCATGCTGCAATTATCCACAGACACTGTGGATGCAGCCAAGTTGCTTCCAGGGAACTTTTCCATAGCACCACATCTTTCCAGCTTATTCCTTTCTCATCCCCCGTTAAGGCATATTCTCACTTCTCTCTTTCAGTCTTTTATAACTTTTATCAACCAAAACTGAAGCACAGTATTAAAAATTGTCACACTCAGGTTATTCCATGTTTATCACAGTAAAAGTAGATGTATTTCCTTTTATAAATAAAACATATCACTCTGTTGAGTACAATTATTATCCTGTTTAGATCTAGAGTGGCTATGCTTAAGTAAGAGTTTCTGTCACTCATGGTATCCCAGAAACTATTCTTATATAAAACATCAAGTTTCCATATGAAGCTTAGAAGTATTCTTTTCTGGATGTGAAAATAAGAATATTTTTCTGTTCCAGCATTTTTTATCCAGACACTGGGCTTTTAGGGTTTGTTTACTCTGTAACAGGTGGAGGCAGTGCTCTGTAGCTACCTTCCCATGAAATTACTTGTTTTGAGTTTGGGTGATCACCCAGGAAAATGCAGCAAGCAAAATAACAGTGCTGCAATTAAGAGAGTGACTAGGTTCACTGCTTTATGAGGCTTTGTAACTTAATTACCAGCATGTATATCAGCAGTGCTTCAATGTTCTAGGTGAACCTGCTTCAAAAAGAGGGTTGGACTAGATGATCTCCAGATGTCTCTTCAACCCCAACCATTAATGATTCTGTGATACAGCAATACAGTAATTTATGTAACAATTAATTAAGCTAATTACTTCTATACTTATAAAATAAATTAGTAAGTACTTCAGTTCTTCCTTGCACAGAATAGAGATGTTATATTTCATTTCATGTGAAAGGTTCACGTTGGATTTCCCAGTATAAAAGTCCAAAGGTAACTGGAGAGTAACAGTGGGTGTATGTTTGGATAATTACCTGAAATCAAGGACCTGTAAAGAACACATTTATTTCCAGCTTTATACCACCTTCATTTTCAGTGCTGTTTGAAGAGGACAAGTACAACAATAAACATTTTGATAGCCACTTCAAGATCATAAGAAGTGCCCAATATTATTATTCCAATGGGTCTTACAGATGCTTAACAGCACATAGCAGATATTAATATCTTCTTTCATTTCACTGCTTCACTTAATGAAGCAAGAGCTTTATGAGAATTTGGTATTGATGTCACTGACCTTTCCTCCTGAAAACATTTACTACTATATTCACCATCACTTTTTCTTTCAATGGCATCTATGTTTAAGGAAAAACAAATCTTTTATTTATTCTCTTTATAGCTTAATCTTTTTTCTCCCCTGTTATTATTTTGACTTAATAAAAGGCTTTTTAAAATGATCAGTAAACCATGCGTCTGAAATGTACCATCTGGGAGCAGAAACAGACCCAGAATGCAAATGGGTCTTGAAAGAGAAATATTTTCCAAGAAAAGCAGCCCCAAAAAAAGGAGAATTTAAAAATTTTTATTTATTTCATTCTACCACATAAAATATGGCTTCCATTAAATGACAGAGAGGAGGGAGAACTAGAGAAGACCCCCCACTAGTGAAAGACTAATAGCTTTTTATACTGCGTAATTTATGCTTGGGGTTACAATGCAGGAAATACTTAAGCCTGCTGTGATTCAAGGTTCATATGAAAACAAGCAAGTCCTCTGATTTGAAAGGAAATAAATCACTTCAGTCTCAGGTTATTAACTGTAGCAGTGATGGGAATGTTCTCTCCTTGTTTCTGCATTTATGATGTTTCTTTTATATTGCTATAAAGACATGTTCAACTATCAACATGAGAGTATGTGGCAGGCAACAAAAATAATCTTGGAACACAGAAGGATTATAGGGAAAAAAATGGCCTCACATGAAAGTGGCTATTACATCCCAGATTTCCAGCCAGTTCTTCAGCATCTGAGACACCCCTTGAGAGGGTCTACACTTAATGCATTATCATAGCCTAGATCTATTACAGTCTGAGAGCTCTGAAAATGCTTTTCACCCCTGTGTTCAGCAATTACTGATATTGCTGTAAAGCAGCCATCCCTGACATGAGACACCAAGGCCATTTTGTGCTGTAAAATAGCACATCCGTTGAGTGGTTGGAAGGGATAGTGAAGACTTGCTGCCATGGAATAGCTCCACACAGTGCAGTTAGCCTAGGAATGATTGTGATTAAAAGCACTGATTTACCCTGTTGAAAATAATTAAAGTGCTTGTTATTGGTCTTATGAATGCTGTGGTGCACTGTCATGAGAAGAGTGCCTTTAAATAGCTCATGGCATTTCCTGTGTTAAGGCTATTCCCGGAATCCATGCTTCCCATGTTTCAGAAGGATCCTTCTCAGAAACGTAGATGTGAATCATTATCTCTTCAAGGTATATAATGATAAAAGGGCATTTCCCATGCAAGGAATATTTATCTAGGAAATGTATTTGTGCTTCTTTGTGCTCATGCAATTCCTCTGTAATACAACCATGGATTTGTATAATCAAAAGCTTTACCAACTACATCAACTAAAAAGTAAAATAAATGGATGTGTAACCTGACAGTTTAGACACTCTAAGCTGGGTCTCTTGACACCGTTCTATGAAGTCACAGAACCATAAAAAAGTTCAGTCCAGAAGGGACTCTGGGAGATAATCTGGTCTATTCTCTTCCTCAAAACAGGGATAAAAGTTTCTTTCTTAACTTTCAAAGTTAAGTCCAAGCTTTGAAGCCTTGTCTAGTTAAGTTTTAAATACTGCCACAGATGGAGACTACCCTGCTTTTCTGGGCACCTCATCCAGTACTGTACAGTACTTGGGGTAAAACCCTTTTTTATTTCTTATTTCCCACCAAAATTTCCATTGCTTCAATTTGCAAGGGAAGTCTATGCTGCTCTGTGGACTTCTCTGTGCATCTCTACAAGGCCGACTCCACCCTCCCCATAGCCTCCCTCTAGGTGAGGGAAGACTTTTGGTTTCTCTAGATCACCATTTAGGTTTCTCTTCTGCAAGGTGAACAAGCCCAGTTTCCTCCGCCTTTACTCATGAATTATGTCCTTCAGCCCTTTTTCCTGGATTCCCTCCAGTTTACTATCTCTTGTACCTGCATGCCCCGAAATTGGACACAGGTTAGATGTGGCCCCACTGGCACTGAGGAGAATGTAACCACTTCCCGCTACTTTCTAGTTACTCCTGCTAAGGCAGAACAATAGGTAGGGCAATGTGCATTTCATGCTTTTCTTTCACACCATCTAAACTGGTATTTCTAGCTTCTTTGTCCTTCCAGGAAGACTGTGGAGGTGGTGTGAATTGGTTGTGTTTTATTTTCACATTCAATGAAGGTGTATTCTCAGGAAAACATGAGACCCTGGCAGCTTGTGGATTAGCAGGAAGCATTAAACATCTCAGATATTGGAGCTGGAACCAGGAAACATCTGCTGTTATAGGTCTCATAAAAAGGAAAACCAAAAAGCATCTTGGGAGGAAAGTGAAGTTACCCGGCGGTTTGAAAGGAGCCACTCAGACACTGGGTGTGCCATTTGATTCAAACCAGGGTTCTCCCCCAGGATGCCAGTCAAGCTGTTCCACGTGGGAATGAGCCTCTACGTCCTGACACAAACTCCCTTGCTGATAAACCAAAAAACATAACAAGTCCCTAGATGTCAAAATTTCTCTTCAATCGTTCTTTGGCCCGTAAGTGATGTTTCCTATACTGGGAACTGTGTCAGACTGCCAGTATTCACCCAGCAGAATGAACTAACAGTGGAAAGAGTTATATCAGGCTGGGTCTTCAGCCCAGCATGACAAAAGATCTTCTCATCAATACAATGTCCCTTTTTCCGAGCTCAAAAGTGAACCATACACAGGTGGGTTTACTGCTCCTTACAAAGGCTTTTGGAGCCTTGAAGGCAGTAATAACACAGCTTCACCATGGTTCTTATATAGATATGAAGCATCTTGAGGCATAAAAAATGAAATTACCAGCCTTAGTTTGCCAGAAATACATGATCAATTATCTGTCTGCTTCAATGGTGTTAGTAATTTCAAAGCAGTAAGTAAAATGAAAATGCAGGCTTTTTGGGTGTATACTGCCCAATTATAAAATGAGTTAATGAACCTGAGAGATTAAATGTAAGACATTTACAAATGAATGTAGAAAGCAGAAAAGCACCAAGTGCAATCCTTGCTGCCATTTCTCTGCTGAACCGTTTTAAGCTTAACTTGCCTGTATTTGAGTCCGCAATCAAAGCAAACATTAAAACACCTGAGAGTTAAATTATCTAATGAATCCACACAAATTCAGCCCTTTGCTTGCCTACAGGAGCTTGTCTTTAAGACAAATCCGTAACAGTTTCTTCCTGGAACAGCCCGAGGAGTCTTCATTTAGGCATCTTTTTTCTAGAAACCCTTGGCAACCTTGGGTTAAAGATAATGGGCAAAAATGAGAATGCTCTTTTTTTAAAAAAGGGTGAAATTTTTTATAATTTTATTCTTTCCTGTGTGGCTTCAGATTAAAACACTGATGTCTTGATAATGAGACACAGTTTTATGAGCTACATTAATCTCAGCTGCACCTTCTGAAAGTGCAGTCACTGTGCTTAAAGCCTGGTGTGCTTCGCACAGACATAAAACCAAAGCTGGTGTGAGGTATTGTACAAATGCAGTGGCAGAGCCAAAGGCAGAGTATGAATCCCTGTGAACTCAGCAGGTTTTGTGGTACTGAGTACATTCTTTCATTGTACTGCTGTGAAGGGTACCCTACCTGTGCCCATTCGCTCACATAACTGTGCTCTGAGTCTTGGTGATCTCTTTACCTTTTCATTTCAAACACCCACAGGGCTATGTAAGTTCCATTTAAGCTGTGATTTTCATAACTTTCAGAAATGTTGAAAGCCTTTTCATGGTGACACATGTTTGGCATGTATGAGTTTAGGTATGGCCAGAGATTTTGAGGCAGATGATATGTTCCTGATATCTTCACAATCATAGAATCACAGAATGGTTTGATTTGGAAGGGACCTTAAATATCACCCACTTCCTGCCATGAGAATGGACACCTGCCACTAGACCAGGTTTCTCAAAGCACCATCCATCTTGGCCTTCAGCCCTTCCAGAGATGGGGAATCCACAGCTCCTCTGGGCAACCTGTTCCATCTCCTCTCAGCACTCTCACAGTGAGGAAATGCTTTAATGCTGTTTCATTTTGCCAAGAACTTCAGGTTACCTGGAGGATGTGTAGAGCAGCTGTAAAAATGAGGACAGTGAATTTTGGAACAAATGTAGAAAAGACTTGTCAAATTCACCACAAATTTGCATCATTTATCAAGATGGGACAGCCTCCCAAAGGTGTAAGTCAGCCACATATTTAGATGCTCGTTGGAGCAAACACGGAATTGATGGGATCCAAATTTCTGACTGATGCTTTGCCATAGATCAGCTTGTACAGCTTACACAGTTCCTTCTGATGTTTGATAGGATGGTTAAATTTCAAGCATGAACATGGTCCCACCCAAAAAAATGCCATCTCCTGCCACTCAGTAGATTGTCAGGATGTGTGGAGAGGTCTTGGGAGCAGCGGGGAACACAGCAGGGATGTGTGGCTGTGTCGGCAGTGCTCACACACTGGTATTTTGTACACCTAATAGCTGGTTTCATGGCAGTGTGGAGGGCACCCTAAAATATGGAATATTCCAGCAATAAGTATGTATGATCCAACTGCAAAGCACCATGAGCCAGTAGGAAATGCAATATTATTCAATTAAGAATGGAAACACTTTAGTATTGTTTAAAGTTCAGTCTTCTTTGTAATTACTTGCTTTTTAGCTATCTTTTTGGATGATCATTATTTCCTTTTATTTCAGAACAGATTTAGGCTTCAAAAGCCTTAACAAATTGCTTCTATATCCAAATCTACACTTTTCTTTCTGTATTCATCCAACCACAAGGAATGTAAAGTAATTCCTTGTTTCCTTTAAATGTTTATAAGATAAATCATACAAATCTGCAAATTTAGCAGAACAGATTTTTTGTGGTTAAAGTATCCAGAATATGGATCTTGTTTTATGATAGGGAAAAGACTTACTACTAAGTAATTTCACATTTTAATTACAGTATTTTTTAGAAATACTTTTTAAAAATCTTTACCATGTTTTGAAAAAGTATGTTTATGGTGGTATTCAAAATAATAATTCAAATAGCATTTCTAATTTTCTTTTTTTCCTCATGGATTCAAACTCATGCCTTTAAGTTTACTTAAACTTTGAAATAGCAGGAACACAACTTTTTCCTCCTATTTCAAGAAGAAGTTAGAAAAACCTTGGTACTAAAACTGAAACAAAGTTTAAGGAAGTCTTAAAGTCTGGACCTATCAGAAAGTGGGAAATGCAGCTTTCAAATTAAATGTGAACCTCTAAATTTGAAGTCCAACTTATTTCTTCAATTTCATCAGGATTTGGAAAGGTAAATTAAAAAAAAAATAAAAGAGAAGGATGAAATGTTCATTACTTTTTTCCTCCATTTTTGGGTGATTGTAAAGTAGATCTGGTTCTGTCAGAGCAGAGACTTGGCAGACCAGGCTCAGCTGTGCTGTGCTCCAGGGCTCCCAGCCCCACACTGGGCTGGTGAGGACAGGAGAGGCCACAGCCCCACGGCCACCAGGCAGTCCCCAGGGCCACCAAGGCCCAGTCCCATGCCCTGTGTCATTCCTTCACCCTTTTTTGGCAGCAGCCACCCATCGCAGTGAGGCATACAACAGATATAATCCCAGCAGTGCTTGCCCACTTGAGTTACAGTACTTTCTTTCCACCTCACAGCTTGAGATTTGTTTTACAAATTTTTCCCTGTGTACATTAATGTCTTATTTCTCAACCTTTTCCAGTGCTTCTGCAAGTATTGATCTGTACTCAACAGATATTTTCTTTCTTTTGTCTATATGTAGCCCTCACACAGTTACAGATACTGTTAGAAGGGCTTTTATCCTGTAGGCAGAATTTTAGTCTTGCAATCAGTTACACATTGAAATTTCCCCTTCAGGAAAAAAGGAATTCCATGCAATTGTGAGACAAGACATCTTAAATACAAAAATAGCTCAAGGCCCAGGCTACTGGTCATAAAGCTGTAAAGAATATGACATCAATTTTCTCATGACAATTTAAACCAAATGCAACAAGCATGCAACAAACAACAACATACCTTCCTAGCTAGCACAGACACCAAATATGAATGGTGCCATTTTCTCACCACAAACAGCCTATTAAAAAATATAAAAATCTATGTAATGTTTCCTTGTAAAGTACAAACAGTTCATTTAAATAGGATTCATGACTTTCGTGCCAAGTTTGAGAACCTGGAAAATTAATCTCTGTGTGGCTGGAAGAAGTGTGCTTTTTTCCTTGACTAAATACAACTTTCCTCAATTTTAGAAAAGGGCCCTCCAAACCACAGTGGAACTTCTTCCTGTGGTCTCCCAGGTGACCTGCTGTGGTGACAGGGGGAGCATGTTCCAAGTGTTTCCTTTCCAGGAGTTACTGAGGCTGTAGAGCACCTGTGCACAGAGAGCTTCTGTTTCTCCTGCAGAGCCTCTTTCTGCTACTGCAGGGTTCCACCTCTCCTCCCACCGTTGTATATCCCAGTGGCACCAGATGGGATGGGCCATGGAGTACCAGGACACAGCAGGCACTGAGCAGCTTGGTTTGGCTCTGGGGTGTGCAATTCCATGTTAGCCTGCTCCAGGTGTCAGCACCCCCAGCACAGCCCATGGTCCGAACTCTGTGTCTCTTACAGGGCGTGGCCTACAGAGCTTTCCCACCTGATTTCAGGAAAATTATTCTGCCCTTTGTGGGGATGGGAGTGGAACAGGAACTGTTGGGAAAGGGCCTGACTGCCTGGAGATGTCCTTCTGCACTCATATAGGTTGATGTGTCTCCTCAGAGCAAGGAGACAGGATGCCAGCTGAATCCCAAACAGATCTCAGGGAACAACACCCAGGTATGGAAATCTGCTAATCCAGGTCAGAGGCTGCTCCACATAGGATCTTGCTTTAACTGTGCAGAGAAGATTCAGGCTGACACAGCCACAAGCCATATAAAACTCATTTTTCCTTTCCCTGCCACAGTGGTGATAACTAATTTTAAAAGTATGTGCTCTTTAGGAGCCTGACTAATAGCCCTTTGGGCGTTTTTCTAATTACTTCAATAGCCTTGGGTGGGGTCTTGGACGTTTTAGTTACCTTTTGTGCCAGTGGGGTCAGCTGCTTCTCCTCTGGTGGTGTGTGTCCACATGGGAGAGAGAGACAACACTGGGAAGGTTTTGGCACGTATGTCTTCTCTGCTCTCCTGGAATTCAGTCATGCCTCAGCAGACTAATTAACAAGCCACAGGGAACCACAGAGAGATGGCATTTATTATAATTACAAGTAAACTAAGAAGAGCATTTGGGCGAAGAGGGAGGCAGAGTAAACCACCACAGGTAAACTGCAAAGCCACAAACTTGGCATACAGTGCTTGGCTCCCAGCCCACCTGTGCTCCTGCCATTCCCCCAGCCCCAGGGCTGGAGACCAGGAGGAACCAAGACACTGGGTCATGACAAGAGGGGACTGTGGGACACGGAGGCAGAGAGAGGGCAACAGGCAGCTGCTGAAAAGGATGTAAATCATCCCTAATGTAAAGCATCTGCTAGTGGGTCGCTGGGTTACACTGCGAGAAGCAGTCTCTGCTTCACCATCTGAATGTCCTATCTCCTTTCTGCCTGTCAAACAGCAAAGATAAAGTTGTTCCCCATTCAGCTATCCATGAAGACCTAACAGCTCTATTGCAAGTATTTTTCTGTGATTAAAATGGGGCTCCTGAAATATGTTTGGGCGCCTTGCCTGAGAGAGTGTTTCAGGACCAAGCCCTAGTTTATTAGGAAAAATTAGAATAACGTCAGAGCTATTATCTCCCTGGGACACATGCTTGAACACAGTTATCTTCTTAGTTTCTTTCTGCTCTCCAACTAAAGACAGCAGGACATGCACATCCCCAGAGGGAGGGGGTGGAGGGAATAAAAGAGGTTATTGTCACAGAGGCAGTAACCTGTAAAATCTGCAAAGCTGCCTTCATCTTTTCCCTTTGCTGTCCAATGTTTCAACAACTTAGCTCAGCTGTTGGTTTTCCATTAGGCTTACTGCCAAAATAAAAATAAAAAAGAAAGATAGTGGCTGAAAGAGAGAGGAAAAAGAAGGCCATCTTCTTTTTAGAATTTCATAAAGGATTATGTTAAATATCTTTTTTTTTCCTGCTTCCCCAGTTTATTAACATTTACATTTAATCTCTTTTTGATACTTCCCAGAATCTGTTTATGCTTAATCTGTCTCCTTCCCTTATTCTCATATTTTGACTAAAATGTGGCATAACCATTAGATCCAGCTCTTTAAAAGTACAGGGTCAATTTTGCTTTCCCTCATTTCTGCTGTCAACAGCCAGCATCATGTGAGGGCAGAGGGACCTTTTAGAAGTGAAATTTTCATCATTTTGAAACCCTCTGTTCATCTGGACACATAGTTTTAGTTTAATGATCAATAAATTTTACAGCTCACAGAAGGAGGTTGTCTAATACTGACCTTAATAGTGACATAGATCTACATTTAGAGATCATTGGGACATAGAAGTGGTCACAAGAGGAGTGTTATCTGGGCAATTTTTCCTACTCTTTTTTCAAGTCTTCTTTGGTTCCTTAACAGCCTGCTAGCCCATGCTATGCACAACACTGTTGTTGTCACTGTACTTGGACCTACCTGCTTTCAGATAAAATTTGCCACACATGTTTTCTGTACCCAACCAGCCTGGCACCCCTTTGTTAACACAAGGCACGAGATCTGACCTGGAGGGGCAGCTCCAGGCCAGCGAGGCCAAGCAGTTCCCAGTTGCACCAGCCTGACCAGCAAATTGGCAGGAGAGGCCTCGGAGTTGTAATGAGGCCACAGGAGGGAATGAAGCTGTGCTGGCCTGTCCTCATCCCCCACCATGAAGCAGAGGCTTCTCCTGGTGCCCAGGAGGAATAGGGGTACTCATGGTGCAGTAAGCACCTTGGTGAATGAGCTTTTGTGGAAACAGCAAGCTGGAAATGCCCAGTATCCTGAGGCTATAAAGCTCCAGAGTCATGTTATGACTAAGTCCTCAGAACACAGTGCTAAAATGGATTTTCTGTCCTTTTTTCTCATCTCCAGCCATGCTCTGAAGTTTGATTCAAACCTTTGCTTCCATGCTACAATTGCACATGCATTAGATAGGTTTCCTCTTCCACATTTCTTCTCCTCTGTTGTTTTCCTACTTTTACTGCCTGCCCTGCAGCATTGCCCCAGTGGGATTATTCCCTATCTCCCTCCTTATCTCCTTCCCCTTATTACACCTCTGCATGCTCTCCTGACCACTGTGAGAGCTTTTCAGTGTCGGCTGCCTCACACAATCCCACCATGCCAGTGGTGCTGCACGGCTGTCCTCCCATGGAGTGGGGACTTTGTACAAGCAATGGGATGTGTCTGGTGTGGTTCTGGCCAGCTCCCATCACATCCTTCTCTGACTCTGTTGATGCTTTTGTCTTTCCAACACTCTGAACAGTGATGCTGATGCACCCCCCTTGATGCTGAGCTCTTTAAGATCCACATCATTAGAGATACGGATTCTGCTTGAGGAAACCTAATATCTGAAGCTTGGTTAAAAGATAAGATGTCGCAGTCATGTGAACACAGATGTATGAAAGGGAGACAGACAGGCATCTTGTTTTGCACTAGGCATTTTCATGTTTCCCCAAAGAGGACAGACATAAAACCCGTGTCTGTAGATAAAAACCTACCACTGCTTTCTGTGGAGCCTGGACATAATTTGGCTCCAAGTGAAGACAAACTTCTTCATTTCTTCAACTGTTTGCATGGACCTTTTGAGCTTTGTAAGCTCAATTAAAAGTACTAAATCCACACCACTACTCATTTGGATTTTAGTGCCTAAACCTCACTTAATGAGGTATATTAAGCCTAGTTCTGCTTATCATAACTCCTGTTACAGGGGCATAATTAATACTGAGTGGAAACCAGGTTTACTACCGTGCAAAAGATCTTCCATTGTCAAAAATGTTGAGACAAATCCAACACCTTTAAGAGAAAGAGAGGTTCTACTTCACTCCTTTTGTTAAAGTGGTTTCACTTTGTGTAAGTAAATACTCATTAAGAAGAAGAGTGAGGAAGGTGCCCATTAGGCTTATAAAATGCTCATGGGATATGGAGGAGACAAGTTGGGATGCCTGTCTCTGTTAATACTGATTTCCTTGAAGGAAATGGAGTGCTTACAGTGGAGGAGCCTGAAGAACCCTCTTCACATGTAGGCAAGTGACAGGTAAGGTTCCTGTCTCAAATGTGGGAGTTAGAAGGACTTGAATCCAAGTTTTCCATGTTTTGTAGCAATTCACCAAAAGTTTTAATTCATTTGCTGAGGACTGAATGCTCTCTTAAGTTGGACCAACAGTTCCCTCTGGGGTTTAGAAATATTTCCTGCCAGAAATGGTACACATATTTTCCTCGCCTCAGAAAATTTTGGTTTCATTTAATTGATCTTTTCCAAGAAGCATATTAACCACAGAGTTCCCTGCCACCTTTAGGTTTAACTGAATCTCACTGATCTTACTGTTTAGAAAAGGGAGATGGATAGTACTTTCTCTCTCCCTTCTGCAGCATGCCTACTGTATTCTGTAAACGCTTTTCTTGTTTTAGAGGGGAAGGAAGGAAGGAAGGAAGGAAGGAAGGAAGGAAGGAAGGAAGGAAGGAAGAAAGGACAAAATATATAAGAAACAGGGTCAGTCTGGCCTCCATGACAGTTTTGCTGTTGTGTACGACAGAAAGAATCGGGAACAAAAGTAATGGTTCAAGTCCCACTGAACTAAAGTAACGTAGCAATAGGAAGCTGTTCACCTCACAGATAGGAAGGAGGTTTCAGTGCTTAGTGGATCATCAGTTCACTGCAGGCTTGGTGCAAGTCAAGCTAATTGGAGTGTTCTGCTGGTGTCTTGGCACTTGATATGGCCCAGGACGTGAGGAGCAAGCGATACAACCTCTGATGAGTGACAACCATCAGAGAGCATGAAAGAGAACTTGTCCCCTTGCCGAGGGAGCTGCTGTCAGCAGTGTGCTCTCTCCCTCTGTAGGATTACACGCAGACATGTGTACACGCCTGTATGTATAGTTCTTCAAGGGAAAAAAAGGAGGTGAGAATTTCCTGGTTTTTCCATTACATTTGCCCTCAAGCTTTTGTGCCAAGCTGAAGAAGAAAGTGAGAGCACATCAGAGAGGAACCAGCCCACACCTTTCTCAGCAACAAGAAAGGTATTTGGTTATGTTGTCACCCCTGCGCCATGATGTACACAATCAAGAATTCTTGACAGATAATAAGAATGCTCTGCTGTAATTTTGGGTGGTTTGTGGGTGCTAGCACAGCACGGGCAGCCTATTCTGGAAGGGATGAGAGAAACAGAGCAGGCAGCAGCAGCAGCAAAAGCTCGATTTTCCCCCCTCCTGAGGCAACATGTCTGACACAACTGGCAGCTCATTTCTCCTGCCCTCGGATGTGAGCTGCCTCTGAATGCCTCCCTTGTGCTAGGGCTGGTACTGAGCTAAATGTGGGCCTAGTGCCAATGATTACAATTCCCATTAGCTGGAATATACATTAACTTCAGAGGTTTCAGACCTCTCCAGCAAGGGAATTGCCTGCTGTATGCATCCATTATTTTTCTGGAAGAGAAAGAACTCTTGTTTCGTGCCTGTTATTCACTCACACAATCTGTTTGTTTTGGTTTATTCTGGGATTTTTTAGGAAGCTGGCACTGTTAAAAACAGTTTTATAAAGGCCCTGAGGCAGTTTTGTCACCACAATGTAGCATTTTGTGCTGTCATGCAACGTGGCACTGGGCTGCAGCTGCTGGGGATGAGGATATGCCCCAGCCACAGGCAGCTGCTGGAGCCTTGTGGGATGGCTGGAGGTTTGCACCTACCTCTGCCCCACCACCTATGTGCACACAAGGTAAGAGGATGCCCTGTGAGCCCAAGCAGGAAGCCAGGGATCACAGCTGGGAAGAGTCTCCTGAAAGCTGCGAAGATTTAAAGCTGTGTTGAGAGCTCTTTTAAGGCCAGGGCATATTACCTGTGCTTTCCACTCCCCTTTGCTTCTTTATCCTTGATCAAATCTCCCATCCTGGACAGATTTTAACTATAAGCCTGAGCTGTTAAATCAGTGAGCTCTCTCCTCTCCTGAAGCCTAAGATACAGTCTAGGGCTTTAAGATGCGATACACTTTATAGCTGTTTATCAAGAAAAATCGTTGTTCACAAGTCTGAAAAATGTGTTTTGAACAAAACTCCAACACTTAAATGTTCAGTTTATTGATTGTTACTTTAGTCTGTGCAGCCTAGGAGATTTAATTGGTTCCGACCTCCTTTTCCTCTCCAACCGGTGTGTTATTTTCTGTGCTGTCACTGAAACTGCGTCTCAACTCTTATCATTTTGATATAGTTTCTCTTTCACTAAAGGGAGCCGAAGAAAGTCCTGGACAGGTGAGTAGCTAATATCTGCTGTCGCTCTTGTGCGTCCTCACGCCTCCCTACACCTGAAACAGGGGTCTTGATTTTTAATCTGAAGAATCTGGTCACTTCTTTCATCTCCTAAGGCTTCTAAGGAAACCTATGTGCTAAATATCACTGTTGGTTATGTCAGCTGGGAATCCTTCAGGATGTGACCTATTTGAATAAAATAAAGTGAAAATTCCTTTCTCCCTTCCTTCATGTTGGTGGGCTCATTGCAATCTTAGCACAGTCTGGGGGATTGATCAGACACCTAAAGCACCCCAGGGCATCAGCAGAGGTGAGGGCTTTGTGTGTTTAGTGTGGCACAGTTAGGCTCTGGCTGAAGGATTTTAGAGTCTAAAGAGATAAACAGATGAGGAACAAGGACAGCATTGTCCTTCCTTTTCTGCTCACAGGTAAACAAGGCAGAAAAAAGTCAATGTTTTACTCAAAGTTTGCCTTTTACCTGATGCAAATGTTTGCCTGCATCACACAAAGAAAGAAATGGAAGTGTCCCAGAATTACTCTTGAAGACCTTTGCCACAAAGTTGTTCTCATATTTGAAAACTTTGTTGCTTCAGGAAAAGAAGAATTGGTTCCCTGGAGGTGTGACAGTCAAGTGTACCGGTAGCAAGGAAAAGTAATTCTTGCCTCTCTAAAGATCTGCACATTCTCAGTGGACCTGAGGTGTCAGACACACATCAGACCTCCCATATTTTGAGGAGATTTTCTATTCCTGCATCCTACCTACCTGCAAACTGGTGTAAGGGGCTTATTTAGGAGACTAGGAACTACCGATTTCCGTTTTGCCGGAAAAATGCAAATTGGTTTGTGATTCCTCAGTGTAAAAAAGCTCGGTGGGGCAGGGAAGGCTCATTTTTCCAGAGGGCAGTGTTTGGTACCTGAAGGTTCAGGCTTTGCTTTGCAGGCCACCTGTTGCATCTCTCATTGCTTTGTTCACATGTCTGCCCAAGAAGAAGGGAAGAACTGGACCACCCTTCTGCTTCTGCCTGAAGGGAATAATTTCAGTTGTTCTCTCACTTCTCTCCCCTATTAAGTCCCCCACCCTTCCCTGAAGAGCCCCACCAGTGCTCCACTGGAGTAAACAGGTGGGAATATCAGCGTGTCAAAAGGCAGAAGCAGTAGATGGAAGTTTTCAGATCAGGAATCAAACTTCCATGTTGCACCTCCCTTTGACACTGCTTTTATCTCAGGTCTTTTGAACAAAAGCCCAGCTCTGTTCAGCTCCTGTTTCTGTTTGCTGATGTCATAATCTCACCTGCATCTGGCACCCACTGCTAACCCTGCCCCTCTTCTGTCATCCTCTTTGCAGGATCCAATCTCATCCCACTCCAGTTCAAACTGTCCTTCATGCAATGCCGCTGCATGACGCCCCACCTCTAATACTATCACCACATAATCTATCTTTTTTTGTGTCTCTAATCTCTTAATTTTATAATTATTAGCCAGAGCCTTTGCCTCTCTCTTTACCCCAGAACAATTTTATCCACAATTTCGATGATGAATCTTATACTCTGAACAGAAATGTAAAATCTCTAGAAAGCTCTGGTTTGGCTGTCCTTGATAATGAGTGGAAATGAGTTTATGTTCAGCATTTGGTGTTTCACTCTGCTCCTGAGATAGCACCAGTTATTCCTGGGTTTGTATTGTCAAGCTCTGTTTTTGTTTTTCTTTGGATTTAACATTTCATAACATTTACTGATGAGACTTTTTTTCCCTACAGTTCTGAGGATTTAATCATGAAACTCCCCCTGTGAATGTTCACTGCTGTCACTACTGGCTTTGCAGGCTGAAAAGCAGGAAATGCTCTGCATAGCTGACCTTCCTGTATGATATTAGCAGTGATTTGTGACAGATACTTCTCGTCTGCTGCATTTCAGACCCTGTTTTACAGTAGCAGTGCTAGCAGCATTTTATGTTGCTTAACTGTAAGTCACGGCCCAGGTGTTTACACTGGCTTTGTGCCACTGGAGCTTACACAGGCGGCCAACAGGTTGCAACAAAGCAGAACCGATGGGATCTTTGGAAAGTTAAATTATCCAAAAGGGTTATGCTGCATCACCCAGCAAGGCCTACGTGCTTGTAGGCTGGTATAAATCCTCAGAGGGTCTCTCGGGGAGGTGTAGCTGTAGTGATTTACATCAGCAGCTGCCCAAGCAGCCACAAGGAATGTTAACGGTCTGCATTTTATAAAGGGCAGCAAGAGAAATCAGCCTCCCATCAGTGACTTTCTGTGCTAGCTCCTGCTGACTACTGACTCCTTCTCCTGTCTGCATGCTCCTTCCACTGCGGATTGCTGTGGGCAGCGGCACCCTGAGTGATGCTTGAGGGACTGAACAAAAAAGGCCCTGGCGTATGCATTGTTAGGCGGCATCATTAATTTCTAGGTAGTCTAACACATATTTGACCAAAGCTGCCTTACTGACACATCATTTTTGTGAAGTTTTGGTTTAGGGAAGACTTTGGCTCACTGTTGCTGGGCTGGAACTGTGAGCATCACTCTGAGCTTTATTCACAGCTCCAATTTCAGTATCTAGGCTATCTGTACAGTGCCTGGGGAGAAAGCCTGATTTCTGAGAATGTTTCACATAATCCAGGCTGAAACACAGAGACTGTCTAAGCTAGTCAAGAGGAAATACCAAGAAGAAAGGGACATATTAAATTTTGTGTCTCTTTGGAGCTTAAAGCTAGTGGGAGTTATTTGTCTCCACTCAGGTTTTCATTGTAAACATGAGTCCTCTCCCTATTTTTTCTTTCTAAAGCAGGAGAGAGATCTCTTCTGAGATACTTAACACACTCAGCTAGGAACAAAGAACCTGGATTCAAATACCTCCTCTACTTGAGGCAACTTGAACTTTCATCTTTTATATGAGCTTGGTGAGTAATGCAATATCGATGGAATGTATCCTGCTTCCAAATAAAAAAGATGGCTAGGCAGTAAGTTCTGCATCTTACTGTGATGTGTGAGTGCTGTGATTGTGGCAAAAAGCACCACCCTCCTTTTCCTTCTCTCTGCCACAGTAAATATTTAATTACCTCCCACAGATAACAAGAGATTCAGCAACAGAGTTGAAAAGCTTCATCCCAGAAGATCCTGTAATTCAGGTCTTACTCTATTTCTTATGGAGTATATCCACATCTCCTTGGGCAGAGAATGGGCTGAGCCAGGACACCTTATAAAGCAGACAACTTCTCAAACACACAAGTCACAGATTAAAATATGTTCCCCATCTGCTTCCTGAATATGTGGAAAAAACTGAAATATGCAACATGGGACTTGAGAAGGAGCCTTTGCAGTCATATGTTTCTCTAAGTATTAAGACAAGTCTCAATATTTTGTTTGAAATATGAACTAGGATGTGAGAAGCTCTTCTTTTTAAGGTAGATACAGGAATACAGGCATTTAAGAAGCCTCACAGGGGAAGCTCAGGCGCACAAGGAATTCAGATATCTGCAAAGCTGCATGTGCAGAATTTAAATTTCAGTTATTTAAATGTAAATCTGTAAAGTATCAGCTCAGCATCTAAGTGCTCCTGTGAATGTGAGCTCAGGCAGCTAGATGAAGGCAACAAGGGAGCTCTGAGGCACAAGGACAGCTAAAAGGTGCCTTAAAATCCCTTCCAGCTTCCAACTCATGGCACTGTGTGGCCATGAAAGGTTCATCCTGGCTGCGGCTGCTCTGAGGCTTGGTGAGATTCTGACATTCAAATTGTTGTTGCAGGAAGATGCTCAGCTGAGGGGCCAGCAACAGTCATTATGGACTATGGGGCTCAAATGCCAGTAGTCTAGTTTCAAAAGACCTTTTCTTCTCCTAGGAGCTTGTACACAGCTATTTTTTTCCCTCTCTTCGTGCTCCTTGTTAAGAGGGTATTTCTTTGCTTCTTGCAAAAACTACTTTCTTTTTTTGGTAGAAGGCAGTGGTGCTGTGTGAGCTCCTGCAGTGTCAGATCAGTCCCTTATATTTTGGGCAGAGGAATGGATCCGCTCTCGGTGTCTGCCTGCAGCTGTACCATCAGTTCATTCAGTGAGTGAGTCACTTTGTGTGGATGTCTCCATTTCTCCATCTCTGTGGTGGGCAGGACGTCAACGTCTGTGTCACGCACGTTGTTCCACTGTGCTGGCAGACTGGCAGGCAGATCCTGCAATGCCTATGGCACAGGGCAGGGCTCTGGCTGTAGAGCAGAGTTTCTTGCTCGGAGGAACTTTCCATACACACTCTGTTTTCCTATTGAAACAGGGTAAATCTAAAAAAAAAAAAAAAATCTGTCTCTTTGATAGAAGATTTGCAAGGGACACTCACAGTGACTGAGGTATCAGGGCAGACTGCAATCCTGCCTTGGGTTTGGGAGAAGCTCATCAGAGCCAGAGCTGAACTGACATCACGAGCTGGTGTTCCCCAGTGAAACAGAAATTATTTTCCTTGGACGACCCACAGGCTCCTTATCATCCACTGCCTTGTTTCCCCTTCCATTCACTTTTTAGATTATGTTATTTCACACAATGAGCTACTAAAAAGAGCGCAAGGGACATCCCGCTTGATACACTGGTCACGCCAGAGCATCTCCTGGGAAATTCAGGATTTCCGTGTATCCAGGCTGAAGCTGTCCTTCCACCATGACTGCATCTGTGATGGGAAGAAAGACAGCTTTGGAGTACCACTACAAGCCCTGCTCTCACCCTGCCTGCGCTGCAAAAGGCCAGCTGGCAGCTTCCCTGTTGGGTCCTCATGCACTACTTTCCACCCTGCCCTATTTCCAGGTTCCTAAAAGGACTTGTGGGAATAGCAGTGACAGACAGTCACCGACAGCATCAGCACAGAGGACTCAAATGGAAAAGTTGCTAGTTAGTATCTAGTCATTGGAGTTGCATAAATATCCATTTTCACCTCAAAAAGCCTCCCAGAGGCAGCAGTCACACCTTTCCTGTGCCTGAAAGGTCTCACAGGTACTGGGAGCACTGGAGGACTTGCAGCTCCAACACCTAAATTTGTGAGACTTGGTAAAACATAAATATTCACCTCAGCATAGCTGTGACACTTAAGTCTAGCACTACACTGATTTAAGACCTAAATATTGACCAGCCAGCAGCCCTCAGCCTCCTGGCTTCAGCGGCATGGCACCCTGTCCTGGATACATCTTCAGGATGAATTCTTCACTCTAAAGCTCCCCTGCTTTATACTTCCAAAGCAATGTAGGCATGGTTAATATTTATAAATAGTGAGGATTTCTACCTTGCTTCAGCACTCATTATAGTTGCAGTGATTCGAACCTCCAGCATAGACAGGAAGTGCCTTGAGCTGAAATTGAGCAACTATCTAATAAAATATAGCCATGAGTCGAATAGGAGTTATACAGTTGAAGTGCCTTGAGCATGCTTGAAAGATTTATTTCCTGGCTTCCTCTGGAGGGCTTTTTAATAGGGAGGATTTGACTCTGTGTATATATATATATATATATATATATCTCCATATAAAAGAGAAAAAGATTTTACAGTTTTAAGGGGGGAAAGGGACATTTACACTTCTTGAGGACATGCTACAGAGAAAGCATTCTTTTTTTTATGTGGACCTGTTATATTTACAGCTGCTGCATTTCCTGTGAGAAAACAGATGTGAGTGCATCGGTCACAGTCTTACAGGCAAGCTTGCCATACTGTTGTGGTACATGCAGAGAGACACTCAAAGCTGTAGTGCCTGAAGACTGCACTGTGGAGTGCGATGTTGAACCACATATAAGTAGAGATTGTATTTGGGCTCAGATGAGGGAGAAGCTGCTGGAGAGGATTCTGTACCCGGACTCAGATTAAGGAGAAATAAATAACAATTAAGAAATATAATATATTATGTAACTTCAGAGCAACACCTCCAGGGTCTGAAAAAGGTGAGCTTAGTAATCATGTCATAGACTTCCATCCTTTTGATCTGTACACCCGTCTTATCACACATCTCTTCTGTCTCAGATGCAACTCCACTGTTGTTCCTAGGATACTTGCTCCAGAGGCTGGAAGTAGAGGGGAAATTAGGCAAGGAAATTCCTAGGACTCTTCTCCTCAACCTCTCTAGGCTAGATATATAAAACAGTGATAATTAACAAATAGAGGAACTGTTCCATTGTTGCCAGCCAGAAGACACAGACATTCTGCAGGGCTGTCTCTAGAACAAGGTTCTGATTCTGGTTTAGGGCAGGATAGAGCCTGTCTGACCTCCTTAATCCTCTCTTATCAGCTGTTGTTACCTTAAATGTAAGAAATTATGTGATACAGCACCTCAGAAATTTCCATCCATGCTCTCCAAATAACGCTGTAAAAATGTTCCTTTGTCACCCCACAGGATTTTAAGTTCTCTCATCATTTTCTTCCATTTCTCAAGCCTGCGATATGCATCTCAAGTAATGCTTCTTCCTTTTTTGCATGACTTTAAAACATCTAGTTCACAGACCCTGCTGATGTTAAGATCGTCATTCTTGATGCACAGCATCTCAGGTTTGGCCAAGCTGATGACTGAATCTACCTCCTTCGAGAGCAGCTCATCCTATCCTAAGTGACCTGAGCAAAGAAGGAATAATCATCTCTCTTTCTCTCTCCCCCTCTCTAGGGAACACAGAACTCAGTTCCCTCCAGCTCCATAATTTCTGGGCAGACACACAAGTGAGCCCACACCTAACTTTAACCCTGCATTCAGACCCACCCCTAATATGTTACGGTAACAAGAGTACATACAGAGAGAGTTGGTGAGCCACCCTCCACATGAATTGCACCTTTTGTCATCTCCTTGGCATGTAAAATACTGTCTTGCATTCATGTGCTGTTCATGTGGGAGTAACCTGAGGCAGTCTGAGCACAGGAAAATCTGTACATGTAGGAAAAGAAGTGGAGTTGCCTTCAGCAAGACAACCTTATTTGACCCTCCTCCTTCCTTTACAGCTGGTGTTTCAGCTGGGACGGAGAAGAATGAGGGGACTGAGGCTCAGGCCAGATGTTGGCATCAGGCACACAGGAGTTGAACAGGTTTTCTCCATGCTTTCCTGCCAGTGCACATTAATCCTGAGCCACAGTGCCCTCTGTCATTCCAGCTCTTGATCCCTTCCCTTAATCCTTCTATTTATACCTTCTGAGCTGGAGTCTCTTTTCTTATGTGCCAGTTTTACACCAGTATAAATTCATGGACGTCTGTGTGTTTGTTACTGGCTCACTCCCATCCATAAAAGAAGAGAATTAGACTCATCACTTCTAGATACCAAATGGAGAGTCCCCTATCCCTTGGTTCTGTAAATACTCCTTTTATTCCTATTTTTCTTCAGCCTGTTCCAGCTCATAGCAGCCTGCTGCTATTCTGGTGCTGTATTCCCAAAATGTACCTCACGATGCTGCTGCTGAAGCTGTGTCAGGGACAGTGCATACCTGCAACTTCCTCCATGCTGAGTCAGTCTGGGATAAGCTCTTCCAGGGCTGTGTTCCTTGGCATCAGCATCAGCCAGGAGATGTCTATAAGCAGCCTTTTATTTTTTTCACCTTCCCCCCTCCACGTTCAGCCTGGCTAATGTAGACTGTCCTTAGGATTGTTTAGTGTTCCTCACAGTTCCATTGAGGAGAGCCAGTTAAGGATTTGGACCTTCCTGTTCTCCATACTGGCCAAATGGAGGAAAAGGCCAGGACTTGTCTTGCCTAGAACTGAAATCTAAAGGCAGCATGATATGTTCTTAATAAAGCAGTGATTATATGAATCACAGTAGCAAAATGTCCTTGCAGAGCTCAGGCCCCACTCCCTAACTTAAGCATCCAAGGGCGGCTGTCCATCGTTCCAGAGGAGGGATTCGCCGTGGACAGGGGTTAGTGCATAGCCCCCTGTGTTACAGAGGAGTAGCTACACTTCCAGAGTCTCTTTTAATGAAGATGCTTGTGGCTGTTTATTGGACAAAAATAAATTCCAACTGGCCCATATAACAAACGAAACTCAGCTACAAAAATGTAATG
Organism: Gymnorhina tibicen; assembly: GCA_013399875.1. Taxonomy (NCBI): domain Eukaryota; kingdom Metazoa; phylum Chordata; class Aves; order Passeriformes; family Artamidae; genus Gymnorhina; species Gymnorhina tibicen. The sequence continues at coordinate 228,437 of VXAZ01001316.1, forward strand.
ATATTTATTCAGCCAGCTGCCAGCAAACTCACATGCACTATGAGTCATTCCAGATGTGGATAAAAACAAAGTCTGTCTGTGAAAGTAAGTTTCCTGATCCCGAGGAGACTTGGTTTGGGAGAGGAGCTGTGCGCTGACTTCAGCTCTACTCAGAAGAACAGACAGGTTCTTCTGCAGAGGGGGAGGGGGAGAGGAAAAGCCATTATTTATTCCTGAAAAGAAAGGAGCTGGGAAATAAAAAATCTACTATACAGCTAGACATACGTATTCCTTTAAAGAGAAGGATGCTGTGGAAGACTTTGGTGCTGCTGCTGTTCTATTACAGTGCTCATGCCACTGTGACCCACAGATGGAGCAGAGGTAAGATTTAAACCTGAAAAACTATTAAAGAGAAAAATTGGGTTGTAGATTTGGTCTGAAATTATGTTGCATTATACATGTGTATATATATTTATGTGTATATATTGATATACACACAATTATACAATTTTTCCATCCCAACTCTGGAATTCTTTTCTCTGTTAAACAGGTCAGCTAAAAAATATATAGATAAATAGAAAAATAAGAGCAAAAAGGTAAAATTATATTTGTATTCTATTATAATAAAAATACATAAAATATCCCAAGAACCAGAATTACATTTTTGCATTTTTCCCTTTCTCTCTTCTTTCTAATTTTTTTCCTGCATTAACAAAAAATACGGCATGAAACCTTAAAGGGAAAGCCTGTGCAGTCACAGGTGGCATAATCTGCTCTAGCAGGACAATACCCGCTAATAGTAAAGAAAAGAATGCCTGGGTTGTGCACGGTGCCTGGGAACGCTGCTACCCTGCCCTGGCAGAGGAGCACAGATAACACAGAGAAAGCGACCTGATGTGTTATCAGGCTTCAGCTGCCAGTGTGACAGTTCACAGCCGTGACGTATTTGTATTCAAGTGTGTGACAGAAGCATATGGAATGTTTGGGGACTGCTGGATTGCACAGGAGATGCTTGCCTCAAAGCTAGTAATGATGTCCTTTCCCTTTTTTGGTTTTATTCTCTCCGCTGGTATTTGGCATGGGTTCAGTGGCTGCTGGAAGTGGAGAAAGGAAACACCTCCCAGGAGATTTATTTGGTTCTGATATTGAGATTCACAGATGTTTAAAGGAACCGGAGTCTGCTAAAAAAACAGAGCGTTCAATTGCCTCCCTCCCTACTCCAGTCTCCCATGTCTTCCTCATCATAGCTGGTACCATTCTAGTCTGCCATTTGGGTTTGGTTTTGGATTTGTAGGAGAGGGAATGGTTGAGGGAATTAATGGAGAGCTACGCAATCCTGCCCAGGCTGTATGAACGCTTAATTTTTCCTTACAGTGCTTAATTATTCCTTACAGAAATCCCTGTTAGTGGGAGCTCACTGGCAGGGCATTGACCTGGGACTCATCATGGCAGGTTCTTTCCACAAGTTTTTCTTCAGACTCTTGGCTGATGTTGCTTGAGTCATTGCGCCTGCATGTGCCTTACTTTTCTCTTCTGGTGTAAGACAGGAAATAGCACGTATTTTTGTCATAAAATCCTGTCATTCTGTAGGTAAGAATTTGTCATTCCAGGGATGACACAAAAATGTGAGAAAATCAGAATTAGGTCTGTGTATATTAAAAAATACCCCACAACCCCACCCTTTGGAAGAATGATGTCACCTTGCCTAAGAAATGGAAAAAAAAAAATTACAAAGAAAAGGGAGTTCATTTTCATGGAATAATCACTATGCAGTTTAAGGATGTCCTTCACTTTTGCTAACACACTTACTTTAATTAGAGAACATCTCAACCCTAAAAGGGATTCATGCAACTATTAAAGTCCAATTTTAATCACCATGAATATTTAAAGAAAAACAGCAGAACTCTATTATGCCTTCTGGGAAAGCAGATTTTTTTCAAGCTGGAAGATCTAGTGCTTGTTTTTGGAGACTTCAGAGGGAAGAGAAGATTCATTTCCTGTTGTGATAAGGAATTCAGTTGTCACAAATAGTGTGTTCAGGCATTTTCTGAGAAGGAAATCAGATGTCTTTTCCACATCTACTGGGACTTTTCTGCTCTAAAGATGTTTTAGAGGCATGACTCCTTCAGCAATAACTACTTCAGTGAACCTCTACTCCCCTGAACTGTGTCAGCCCAGCCAAATCTGCAGTACCTAGAGAGGGCCCAAACACTGTCTTAGTTTTTGAATTGCTTAGAAACCTAAGATAAAATTTGAGTGTTGAGAAATGACACATTCTTCTGCACATTCAGAGCTCTTCCCTCCTTCCACAAATGATAGCCGTGTCTTGTTTAGGTTAAACCTCGGTCATTTAAGCCTTATCCAAGTCCTGATCTGAGTTTTGCAATGAAAAGGCAAAGACAGATCATCATCTGGTCTGGCGGAAATGACAGATCTGTGTATCATCTCCATGTTGACTTCTCATCCAGATTGTTTTCAAAACAGTAGGGCAAAGACCTTGCTTTAAATTGCCAGCAGTTGTTGTTTGCAACAGAAATGAGCAGCCAATATTGTATACAGCGAGGTCTGGCTTTTACCATTTTTCCACTGGGAAGCACTGGGGCAGCCTGGGATCCCCAACCCTTGTAACCAAGCTTTGGCTCAAGCAAAACTCAGACGTGAGAAAAGATGAATACACTCGTGCTGGCTGGTGACTGGGAACTCCCGACTGCCACCTCCCTTTTCCCTTCGCTTAGAAGCATCAATGAATGGGGAAAAAAAGAAGGCATTTCTGGCAGGAAAACAGAGTGCTTTATTCTTTCCTTTTTCTTTTTCAACTGCCTCAGCCCTTTGCATTAAAAATCTCACACACACTCCTCAGCCTGCCTTGACTGAGTTGTGAACACTGGCCCAGAAATCACAGGCCAAGCTCAGCCTTTAGGATGGGCGTGTTTAGAATAATAAAGAAAAGATCCTGAGTGATGGTGAAATAATTTTCTTGTCATCGCCTCAAGTTTCCTTGAGCCTTTTGTAGGCTTAGCTGCATGGACTTTCTCAGACTTTGTGAAGCTCCTGTCTAGGGAAAAAAGGTAATGAAAAAAGGTAATTAAAAGTCTATACTGACTAAGTATTATTCCCTATGCAATGGCAGAGGTGAGGTTATATTAATTTCTTAAGGTTCCAAGTAAGAATTCCAGATTTTAAGGGATGTTTTTTCTGGAGAAACCAAGGAAAAAATCCTGGGTTTTGACAACAAAAATAAGCAAAACACCCCCTCCATGCAGCTATGTGGCTGTGTCACTGCTTGCCAGTTGCTTCCATCAAACTTTGAGAAGTACTAATCCACTGGAGAGTAGGAGCCGGCCTTATGAGCATTACAAGAGCTGTCTGTTCCCTGAGGAGAAACCCTAAGGCGATCCTTATTAGCACATCTCATCTCAGCTGGCTGGAGTTTATTTGCTGTAAAGGCTGCCTGATTCTAATAAATGGGACACACAAACAGTAGCATTCTTGCTGTGTGGTTACTCAGGGATGGAAGATGCAGATTTCTTATGGCTGTGGCTTTTGGACAGTGCAGAAGCAGCTGCAAGGGTAAGTTCACCCCTCAGTGGAAGCTGGAAAAGGAGATGCTGAGAGGCACAAAATAAGTTAAAATGCTTTTCACCCATCGGTGTCAAAAGGATATATCAGCACCACAGAGGTTTCGTGCTTTTGGGGAGTTTCGTGCTGTTCCTTCCAGACCTCAAAAGCAGCATTACAGTCCCATCCAGATCTATCTGGTCCACGTGAATTATCTTCTACCCAGTCTCTGGTGGCTAGTGAAAGTGAAATGGCTGTTTGAGAGCACCAGGGGAAGAGTTTGCTCTCCTTAAATGTTTCCCGCAGAAGGAATTGCTTGAACGAAGAGAAGGTCCGTCCTCCTTGATTTCCCCACAACATGGCAAACTCTTTTTTTTTTTTTTTATTTGCTCTAGTGTTGTGGTAGCTCAGTTTGTGTGTTTGATGGAGCAGCTGCTACTTGAGCAACTTTTGCCTGCTGCTTCTGCTTGTGGGCTTAGCAGGAGCAGGCTGGCAGCTCTCCAGTGCCAGGAGAGGGAAGACTGTGTAGAAGAGAAGGAGAGACTGGCTGTTGCTAGAAAGCCAGCCAGTACCTCTGTAAGGAAGCAGGGTTTAATATATTCTAATCTCTGCGGTCGCTTGGTTGCAAAGATCGAGTGCCTCAGAAATTAGAGGATGCCCTTCATCCCCACTCCTTTTCATCTTATTTCCCTCTCTTCCCTGCTGCATCTCATATTGCATCCTTACAGCCAGGCACTCCCTGTTCGAGCAACTCGTGGGGTTCCACCACCGACAATAACCCTTGTTTGACATTTTTGGCTTGGAGAGCATGAGCAAAGGGAATGAGGCTTGAACACAGCCTGTAATTGCCACACAAATGGTCAAACACATACACATTTATGTACCCAGTGCTCCTTCAGTAAACCAGGTTATGGTCTGGGTTATTTGATATGTGACAAGGTTTCCAGAGATCTGGTCCAAGTGTAAAAAGGAGTTGCATCAGCTGGACCAGCTACCAGAAATTTTTAAACTGTAACATCTATCCAACTTCCTTTAAATTCTATAAAAACATTGTTACCCAATTCTTAAAATGTGCAGTGTAAATGAAAGATATGAAATGAAAGCTATGAAACAGTACCAGCTCTGTCTAAGCCTGGCTGTGTAAAGAACATTACTCCTTATGAGGAAAATGCAATATTTCCCTTTTCTCTGGCTCTCATGTGATCACTTGGAAAACTGCCTCAGTTGCCCAAATTTCCCTGCTTGTTGGGCCTGTTCCAATGACCTCACTGGAGCTGCAAAAGGCGTGGTCAATCTGCTGCAAAAGTTTTTCCCACCCACCTGAGTCTGTTCCATGAGTCTGCCCAGTTCCTGGGAATGCATGTTTGTAGGCTGGAGTCCCCAGATGCAAATTATTTCTGCACCAAATATTGCAACCCCATCTGTAAGGAGATGAAGGCACTTCCTGAAGAAGGCCTGGAAAGGGATTAGTTTTTAGTACAGCTGCAAAGGTAGCTGGAACATCACAGTCTCTGAATGGATTTTAACCATGGTAGGATAAATATCCAATAATGTAGGGCTGTGACTGTAATCAAAATCCATTCTAGCATGTCCTGATTCCCCAAAATGCTCCTTTAGGGCCAGACTTAGTTAATTTAACCTGCATGGAGGATGATTCCTGAATCAGAATTCATAGTGGATACCTGAATCTGAAGGACATGCGAAGGATGCTTAAAAAAAAAACAAACCAAAGTTTCTAATCTCTTCTAGGGCAATGATGCTAAACTGTGATGAGATCACAGGGAGGATAGATTATGGAAGTTTCTACGTTTTAGTTTAAATCAGAGATGGGTTTTGTACTCTATAAAAGCAGTCGTGCTGTTAGGAAGGAAGGAGCTAAGTGATTCTGAGACTTCATTCACCCTAGGAAGCTGCCAAAAAATGGCTAAAGCTTACTGCTTATACAGTTATAAAGTTAAAAGGAGAGAGGAACTAGACAATTTTGAGGAAACCTGAGTAAACAACAAGAAGAAGACACATGGAATAAAGCTGTTTTCTCTTTGATGTGTGCTAGACTAAATGAGAACTGTTTGCTTCAAAATGGCACCTGTAGAATCTTCCTGGTGATGCCAGTTCCACCCCAGTACTGAGGACTGGCAAGTCAGTAAGATATTTGCTGTCTCTTTGGTCATCTTTTTCAGAATTCCTGCAGGCTGTAGTGTCACATCTATTTGCCTCAGTTCCAGGTATGGAACTGTCCTGGGATCTGGATCAGTTTGCACAAAGGTCCTCCTGATCCAGCCAAAGTTAATCTGGGAAGCAACTCCTGCCCTTTAAATGTCTCTTTCCACTTTCACCTGGAAGTATCTCCCTTCACCTCACCTCTAACAAGCACCTCACTGCTCCTAGTGCCTGTTGATCAGACAGGGTTCACTTCCGTAGGTGAAGCAGCTCTGTGGTGAATGAAATAAACTCGTGTAAAACACTGTGAGTCCCCTCCTGGTTACCTTACTCTCAGCTGCTGGGCCCAGAGACCTCCATGGTACCTGGCATTATGCAAACACACAGAATAAAATATAATCTGTCCTTCTCCAGAGAACTTTCAGTGTAATTAAGGAGAGGAAATGTTAGCATCCTTTTTCATCGTGAGGCACAGAGTCATTAAATCCCTTGCCCCAAATCTCTTCAAGATGACTGTGTGAGTGTAGTCCTGTGTATTGTTAATAGATGTGATTTATTTATTTATTTTTTTAAATTCTGTTTCTGAAGCATAAAGTGCTTTTCTTGTTTTCTCGGGGTAGATCATGCCAAATTCAGCAGGAGTGTAATGACTTCTCATGCAGAAAGAAATCCTGTCAGAAGCACTGAATAGTACAATCTAATTGAAAGGGAAGTCAGCAGGCCTTAATGAACATCATCAGGCTGCAGAGGCTCTGATTATTCGGATAGCGACAAGATGTAAATTGCTGAGGTAAAGAGCTGAGTGGGGCAGCAATTAACTTTGCACGAAGTGCCTGTGCCTAGGTTCAAGGCAGGGCAGGACCCACAGGGCTAGCCCTGGGTGCTGGAGGAGAAACTGGTGATTGCCCACAGGCACAGCCAGGGCTCTGTGAATCTCCCTGCACCCCAGTGGTTCTGCTGAGGGGAGCTGAGTCCATCTGAGATGCAGAGAAGCCAGCTGGGTACATGGACCTGGCTGCAGCAAAACAGGGAGCTGTGCAGGGATCTTGGTTTGAAGGGGGCAAACCAGCCTGTTTCTTGCTTTAACTTTAAAAGCACTTAAATGTGCAAACAGCATGATAGAAGTCAACAACAGTTTTTGTGCTCTCAGGAGTGAGGCCACAATTCATTATCTGGAATTTGGTTTCCTATAGTAACCTTGATTTTTAAAACCTTCCAGCCTGAAGGAGTTATTTGTTGTTTAAAGGGTTTTACAGCAAAATGGCACTGGCATGGGTGAAGGTGATGCAGGTCAGATGTACAGAGAGCTGATGCTGGGAAGCAGAGGGGGAAATGTATCAAAGCATCATTAAAAGGGAAAAAAAAGGCAACTTGAGAATAACCTGCAAATAACACTTGTTATTTAACACAAACAAAAAACCCCAAGGGGACTGTCATCTGTGGGGTTTTCTCTCTCACTGGAAGGAAAGAAAGTCAAGAAAGGGATCCTGTATGTCTCTATTGTCCCTGTGTCTCTCATTACACCCAAATCCTGTTTAATTTGGCTGTTGCAATGGCAGTTTTATGATATATCCCCTACAGCATACTTGCACATTCAGAGACATTAAACCAGCACAGCTCTGCACCACAGGCTGTGGTGTTTCCATGCCTACTCAGTGACCAAGCCTCAGCCAGTAACTCCTTTTACCCTCCCTGAGATGCTCCAGGCTGCAGCAATAACCTGTCTCCACTTCTCCTGCTACCACAGTGCTTGTGACAGTGCTGGGCTGGAGACTGAGAATGTGAGGAGGAGAGAAGCAAAGTTAAATAAGCTCCACTACTCCCAGCGTCCACAAACATTCCTTTCCTCTGGTGAAAGCATATGTGAGGCCTTTCCTGGCCCCGTTTGCTGGTTAGGTTTGGCAGCCCCCCAGCTCCCCTGAGAGCTACATGCATACCACTCGTCCTCTGGAAATTCCTCCCTAGCCACAGGGAAACAGGTCACCAGCCAGGAGCCAGGCTCCAAACCACTGAGTCTCTCTCTCTCTCTGCTCAGGAGGAGCCAGGTGGGTAGCTGAAAAAAGATGCTGAGAAAGGGAAAAATAAGTTGATCAGTTCAGAGGTTATTTGGGAGGAAATGGGACAGTGGAAGGACAATGCTGTGCTTCAGTCTCATGTTGGAGACCCAAATTCAGAAGGTCTTCTGTGACGCCTGCCTGGCCCCCTCACCCCCTGGCACAGCACAAGAGAATCAGAACACTTCGGATGGGTTTTGCCTAATTGTAAAGAGAGTAAGCTGCTCTGGGCTGGATGGGGATATCTGCTGCAAGCCAGAACATCGGGATTTAATCGTCTCCATCAATTTGGCAGGTGGTGGCATGCAACAAAAGGACTCGATGCTTCTAATCTCTTCTCTGTCTTGGGAAGAGTAGAGACTTTCCAGTCTGGCAGGGATAATTTGAGCCACAAAGAGGGAGACAAAGGCAAAGGACAGATATACTGAGAAAGAATAGGGAAAGAGCTGGAGGTAAAACTGAAAGTGGTAAGAAGGAGAGGAAAAATGAAGATAAAGGAAAGGTGCAGAGAGAGAGAAAATGTATAAATATGGATGGGAAATATTAAAGTGCACATCCAGTCAAGATTAGGGTAGCATTGTCTCCCTTGTCAGCATGGTATGCATCCCCATTTGAACCCAGGCTTCAGCAGATGCCCATCTGTCACAGCTGGTCTTCATCTTACCCATCTGCCTCTCAGGCTCTTGGAATGGTTGCTCTTTGGAGCTGGCGCTGCCTTTTTCTCATGTAAGCAGGACTTAAGTTTACTTCTAGTCCCCAACAGCCTCTCATCCTACCAGGATGTCGAGAGCTTCTAATCTGGGCAATTTACCTCTAGTCACAGTATAAAAAATTACTGCTACTGAATCATCAGTGTGTTAGGATTTCTTCACTTTTTGTAACCCCTCCTTTTGATCTTCTAAACTATGTAGGTATGCAAAAAGGCTCTTGCCAGTGCCCAAGAAACAGCCCATTTTATTCCCCAGAAGCTGCAAGAAACTTGCAGTTTTACAGGACTATGGAGCTACAGCATTTCCCATTAACATCAGTCATAAGAAACAGGGCCACAACTGCACAAGTCCCTGTATCTCCCTATCAGTCCCTGGAGGAATGGATCAAGACTTGAAAGCCCTCAGTTTCCTCCCTGGTTTTCATAATGCTCCAGCCATGACATTACTTTTTTGTTTATGCTTGGCTCTGAAGAAACACAAAGTGTTTATTGAATTTATTTATTAAGCACAGATTTTATGTGTCAGGGAACTATTCATGTCTTAAGCCCCCTTTTAAAATAAAAAACATTTAAAACATGCTTGATTTTTTATTTACTGTAATTATTCATGGCTTGGCACTGAACAAACTCCATTTCCAGTTAAACATTACTTGTGGACCTCCTAATATAGTACAGCATGTGTTGAGTGAAACCATCTATTTTTCATAGTTGCAGCAACTTCTGTTTTCCTAGATTACCGTGCCAATTTGGCAGAAAGTTTTGGAAGGTAATAGTCTAATGATAAAAATGTATATACTGCTTGTTCTGTTGCTTTCTACTGCCAGGTTTTTTAACAAACAGAACTCAAAGCGGCTGTCCTACCTTGACTTGTACTTAGCAAACATAAAGGTCAGCTGGGTCCTCACAAAGAAACGAGGATAGAAAAGTATCCAAAGATTTTTCCACACTGGGCTCTCCTATAGCAGGAATCAGATACAATCAGCAAAAATCAGATCTATCAGCCCCAGCTATGCCCAAGTGGCAGGGGGCACTGTGTGTCTGGCCTGTTGGGCTCTCCAGCAGAAGGAGGAGGATGATGTGGCCCTGTTGACACTCAGGACATCTGGGAAAAGCCAGGGTGAAATGAATGGGCAGCACAGTGTCCGATCTCTCCCTAACACCACCCTACTGCACTGAGGGAAGACTGCAGGCGCTTGGCTGAGGCCTGGGCGGTGCTGCATACTAAGGATGGAGGGAAGCCTGCAGGAAGGCAGAGAGCGGGGTGGAGATGTTTAGCAATGCATCAGAGAGAGATGGCAGTCACACAGACCGGCGAGTAGCGTTCCCATGGTGCTGTATTTTCCATGTTCACAGCAGGGAAGTGCTGTGGGCTTCAGCTGATGAAGTCTGGTTTTGAAGAATCTGCCTGGTAGATATCTAAGTGTTAGGGATACCATAACAAATTGTATTTCCCTAGAAAGACACTCCTTTTCTAGCCAGAAGCTGTACTTTGGGAGCAGGCTGCTGGACATTTGCTGGGAATTTCTGGATGCCCTTCAAACCCTGAATGACTAACTGCATGTGCCACAGCCCATCAATCCATCACGTACCCAGTCATGTCAGCCCCCCTCCCTGTGCGTGCTGCTCACAGCCAGTGTGGTCCAGCCAAAGCAAATGCCAGAGCTGAACAACGTGTGCACTTAGATCCTCCAAAGAAACAGAGAGGGACTCTGAAGTAAAATATCACCATCAAGGCAAAGAACTCAGTCTCTACTTGCACAGATTTGGCAGTGTAACCAACTCGTCACATATCTTAAATACTTCATACCCTCCCTTTCTATTTTCATGATCAAAGATGGAAATGTGTATCATGCCCAGCTGGCTTTTCACACCCATGTATGATGTTCCGCCAGGAGCTTTTCCCTCCTGGTTGAATTCATGCTACCAACCATGATGCAAGCTGTCAGAGAAGCAGATGTATCACCCCTGATGCCTCTCCACGTGAATGCTGCTGGACCCGAGGCTGGACCTCAGCACCCCCTGGCTGTCTGCCCACTGAGGTGGAAAAAAGTGCCAGTGCTTCTCATTGCAATTCCAGCTGGGAGCAACTGCTGGAACATACTGTGGTTTACTGAGCTGTTTTCAAAGCCCAGTGCATTTCCCTATGGATGCTTTTGCTGACAAATTAATGCATGTATTATTTAGACAAAGCTATAAATCACGTTCTGAGCGATCCTTTCACAACAATTTGGTGTGCTTGTGGCAGCCAGTCTCTGGAACCCAATGCAGTGGTTAACAGCTACTAAACCAAGGAGCTCAGCCATGACAAGCTAGTTTTCATTCTGCTTCATCCATGCTTCATCCTCGGCATGCAGAGGTCAAAGCAGAACTTAAAGATTACTGGGGCTAGCATTTGGAATTATAAATAGGGAGACAAGTAGACCCTGCCTTATTTTATGGCCATACTAAATGTCAATCTACCCTACAAATGGCTAGTGTGTTCCAGTATCTCAGACAATGATTACCCCATCTTGACAAAAGGAAGTCATACGAAGATGATGTAAGATGGCTATCAATCACATATTCACAACCAGGTGGTGTCTATAAGCTTACCTGGGAGATCACCATCACTAGCAAGCTGAGGAAGATCTGCCGTGCAGATAAATCACATGCTGAAGTCCAGCTTTAGCAAGGAGTGATCCTGTAGCCAAAGCAACAGACTGACCAGAAGATTTTTCTCTAGCAGGCTGTAACCCACATGCCAGAAAAACATTTCTAACTAAGGTAATTTCATTATGCTCTGAACTAGTAAGAAGAAAGCCCAAATGTAGGAAACAACAGGATGAGATTTACGATGAGTATCACAGCATCTTACTTAAAGTGCTTCTCCACAGTAATAATGTCTTCAGTCACAGTCCCCACACACAGAATTAAGCCAAGGAACCAACTCCCAGCTGGTTTCAGTCAGCAGCATGCTAGAGGGTTTCATTGGAAATCAGGCCTTCCTCCCTTTCTCTAAATTTATTCATCCTAAATTTAGAACATGAGGTCATTTTTTCCTTAAACATTTACTTGCATTATTTTCCCATAAGCCAAAATCTATTTTACAAGTTCAGCTCAAGTGGCTCCAGCAGAGGGTGTATGTTAAGGAAGATCATTGAATCAAATACACGTGACAAATTGGCAGGTTCTTCTTGGGCTGGCAGCCACTGGGAGATGGCACCTACAGGGGCAGGAACTGCAGCAGTGAAAGAGGTTGAGTTCTGAATTTCCGTCAACTTCAGGCACAGCTGTCAGCATTTTGTGCCTTTCAGGTCTCTCTCCTCAGAAAACAGGATATTTGGGTTATGCTGTTGGCTGTAAGATTTCTGTAACCCTGACTCTACCTTTCTTGTCTTCTCTGTGATCCTAGGCATGTCTTCCACAGCGCAGGGTTCTCTGTGACCTGGCTGCCAGCAGAGCAGCATCATGGAGCTGGTGGTGCCAGCTCAGGTCATCTAAGGATCTCACCCACAGTGTCCAGCAGCCTTTAACAATTTGCAGCATTCCAAGTTTTGGCAAGAATTTCTGTATTTAATGGTGAATCCAGTTGTACGTCAGTCTCAGCTTTATTTCAACAGATTGTGAAACCTGAAAGATCTAGAAATAGCCAGATTTTAGGAGTTTGAAATAACAGTGAAGACTGAAAAAATGTCAGCTTTGTAAAATGGAAATCCCATGTGTGTTTGTGAAGTGGAGGATGCAGCTATAAACAAAATCCATTTTACATTCATCCTTTATATTTCTTTGCTATGTTTATAACACTATCACAAAGACTGTCTTGGCCCAACATTGCATCTGCACACATTGAAATCTACTGATTAGATTTGGTGGAGGATTCTATTTGAGCTCCATTAATATTTTAATTTTATTTCCACACAGATGCAGACATTAACATAACAGGGCCCAGACATGCGTGCAGGTGTGTACTTGACAGAACAGATGTCTTCCCATGCTGATCCTTACTCACCACTCCAGGAGAAACATGTGTTTCCCCTGACTCTCACCCAGGGATACAGCCCAGCTTTCCATCCTTCATGGTCTGCTCAGGTGGCAAAGCAGCTGTACCAGTCCATTTCAGAGACAAACCCAAATCCATCTTCAGGTCTGAGTCCCTTTCTCAGACTTCTTATCTTTATCAACACTACTAGAAATCACACAATGATTTGAAAAGGCATTGCCTGCAAAAATAACACACTCCTTTACAAAAAGGACTCAGTATCCCCATTCTTTTTCTTTACTGGGCAAGGCTGATTTATACTCCTTCTCATCCAGCACATATTCATGTAATTAAGAAAGCCAGAGCAGGTGCACTGACATTTGGAGCTCAATGAACAGCTGGAAAAGCAGCTGGGGTTTCCCTGCTTTTGAAGAACAAGTGAAATCCCAGAGCAGAAGAAGCAGAAAACTGGTATTTATGTATTCACTTCCTAACAATTTATTTCAATTTGGATGGGGATCTGAAGGAAAAGGGAAGACATTTCTGGTTGTTTCTAATTAGAGGGAGAAGAAATGGTCAATCTAATGTTTATTCCTCCTCAGTTTTGAGCTGTGATGAATATTTAGTGAGTATGAGGAACACCTTGTTCTTTCATGTATGTGAGCTGTTCATACATGAATAAAATAATAATAGTTGTTAATCAGATCAGAGACTGCTCCTAGACCCACTGTCGGACACTTGAATTTATTTGCCAGTTGAAACCATTCATAGACGGCTTAAGTGAATAATTCCAGAGTCCCCAGCATTTCTGAGCTGTCATGTGATCATGAAATAAAATTTCATACTACTCCCTGCTAGGTCTAGGAACCTCCCTGGTTCAAACTGGACCTTTGATTCTTTCATCTTCACCCAGTCTGGGAATAAATTTTACATATTCTTTCTGCCAGTTGAATTTCCTCTGTTAAAAGCTCAGTGGGGTGTAAGCATAGAAGGGGAAGAAGGATTTGGCAGCTAATGGTCCTGCAGCCAACCCTCACCTCTAGCAAGAGCAGTGACTGCCCTTATTGAGGTGGCCATCAACAAAATGAGATCTTATTCATCTGGTGGTATGATCAAGGGTATGAAGGCATGAGGAAGGGCTTCTGCTTTTCGTCCTAGGGCTGATGTCCATCCTTAGGTCATCTGAGGACTCGAATCATCACCAGATACACTAAGAACGGTTAGAGCACAACTGCACTGGGAGTTTCTCACACGTAGAAATGCTGCTGGCGTAGCAGATGTGTTGTGAAGTGAGACAGCTAAAATCTACCACTGTTTTTTAGTTTGCTTTTCCCCTTCATTCCCGACCAGGCAGATTCCTGGCTTAGCTCCCTGTGTGGCCACACAAAGCGGTGTCGGTGTCGGCACAAAGGGAAGGAGGGAGTGCCGGGCAGGGGTGCCGGGCTGCCCCTTGCAGCTACAGCTCCATTAGGTCAGACTCAGCAAAACCCTCGCCAAGCAGTCACCTTCGCCTGCCAAGACACAAAGGAAACCCAGCCATTCTTAACTACTGAATGAATCCCTTTCCTCTGCGCCCGGTGACTCAGCTGTGAGGAAATACATACCTGCGACGTGGTGCAAGGCTCGAGCCTACCCCTTTGGGCTCTGTGATGTTAATATAAAAAGGGCAGGGAACTGCTGAGAGTGATTTGGTGTTGAAGGGCTTTCCTTTCAGAGCAGCAACAGCACCATGCGGGAAGCTCTTGGAGCTGCTGTAGTTGTGTCTTTTCCTGAGAAGCAGAGCTCTGATTTCCCTTGCTCTCTCTCCATTGCTCAACAGCAGAGGCAGCAGCTTCACTCTGCTCCTCGGGTGCTTCCCCGCAGCTCAGCACCAAAACACAAACACCCAGCTGTTTTGATTCCTTCCTTCCCTCACTCGCTCCCTTCTCTGCTGCCTCCTGGGAGAAATGGAAGTAGATTGGATCTTAGTTATATCCCTTCACTTGTTCATTTGTAAGAAACAATTTCAAATGTGTTTAATTAAGACTGCTTGGTGTCTTTCCCTTGGATAAGGGCCATTGTGAGCAACACAGATAGGGAAGGAGAGGTGGCTCTGCAATGAAGACAGGAATATAAAGTACTGGTCCATTTCCCAACTCTGCCTGAAATTAACTGTGTTACAATTATTTATTGGCTGTGTGTTAAACCTGTGGAGCAGGGTTAATATTTCTTTTCTTTATTGCTGCCTTTCACTTATACAGTTTTTGCTGTAGTCTATCCCCTATTTGTGGTAATATGGCAGCAAACTGAAGGATAAGATAATATATTCCACTTCTTCTTTCCTTCAGTTTCTCTGTGTGCATTTTTTCTCTTCACACCTTCTGCAGCATCTATACTCCAGCCTCTCCTGGCTGACTGGAATGTTTTTTTATGAGCATTAATTCCAGGTGGGGACCCCTCCTTATCACACCAAGGGAAGAATAAATAACACAGTATACATTGTTTCAGGCTGGGAACAGGTGAAAATGCTGCATAATAGAAATTCCATATGAGGGAATAAATTCTCAGACCATTTTAGTTGGTTGGTGCTACTGATATCTTTGAAACCATTTCACTTAAGTCATGAATGTAAATATCCTCCACCTCTCACAAACATAGGCTCAGCTGAACCATTTTCTTCTCTAGCAATATCCATTTCTGCAAGCATAATGGTTTTTGGGTCTTTTTAATACACCTTTACATTTCTTACTTGTGCCAAGTAGCTAGACAGGCTATTACCACTCTAGTTTTTTGTATGGAAACTCTGTTACACATTAATCTAATCTCACACGTCTCAGGCCATTTATGAAGTGCAGAAGTTTATGTACTAATGAGTTCTGTTTTATGCAACTGAGACACCCTTTCAGAGTGTGTTTATTTCTTAAAAAGGAGATAAATTACTAACACTAAATTACTTTGAAAAAAACTGATTATGTGTTGCACTACGGAACTGAATACAATCTGCTATTAATTTTAAGCATTTTAACCTTATTTTTTTTCCTAAGAACAGTATTGCCTGTTGCAAACTTTAGTAGGGAGATCTACTTCTTACACTGTTATTGACAAAACTTTTTGAGACAAAGCTTTTCTTTTCCTTTAACCATTTTTAAAAAATAACTGAAGATGCTGGTAATGTCCATTCCCGCTTTTAGCCAACAGTCAGGAATTAAGTTTAGCCTTGGGAGCTAAGATAGCAAGGATATGAACTGAGAGTAAAAAGAGGCAAATTCTCTTGGTAGCTGCTTTTAAACATGTGCTAATTCATATTGTTTTGTAATTAAAATGTTTTCTCCATCTCGCTGCTGTGTTCTCCTAAGGGGCATTGGGACTTAATTTCCCAGTGATGGAGATTTAAATGTATTAAAGCTGGAATGCACAAGTCTTTGCATTGCACTTGTTGTCATGGAAGCTACTTATGTGAATAATTGCAAATCCAGACACAAGTTTCAGATGCTAGGCTATAGCACTGCAGCATTTTTCTCTTGTCTTTCTAGGATTTTGTGTATGTTTCCCTTATTTTATTCCTCTTATTCTTCCTCCAGCTCCCCACTCTTTCAATTTCTCCTGCGCTAGGATGAAGTGTTCAGTCATTTCTAATATCGCGGGTTTGACACAGAAAAGCTAAAAGTCAGGAAGTGTAGCCAAAGCTCAAGTTCTGCCCTGGCTACAGCTGCAGGCCCAGGGCAGTGCAAACATCTTGCAGATGGTGAAGATGCATCCTTCTGGGGATGAGGCAAGGGCAGGACAAGGAGTAAAACATGTGCATAAAACACATTAATCCTTTAATAATACTGCCCTTTTGGTGATTTACATTACCACTTCCACTGCCCAACACACCTCTCATAGGTCAATATCCCCCCACCCTGGAGTAAATTATGCTTTTGGCACGACTGCAGAATGGTACAACCATATTTTCAAAGGTATTTCCCAGTTAGCCTGAGGCAGCAAATAGGGAATAGTGAATTGTTACTCCAGCAATGAAGCAACTCAGCATGGACTCACTGAAGTTTCATTTGACAGAAATAAAACTCTTTATGTATAGAATATACTTCTGGTCTGTAAGAAGCAAGGTTATTGAAGAGGAACATGAAACAAAAGCCTTTTTCAAGTGTATGCAAACTCTGACGCTCATGTCCTCTTCTCTTCTGCACAGCCTGGTCAAGGAGAGCTCAAACCAGCGCTTCCCATACAGAGTTCTAGAGACAGAGTGGGTCAGGTTGGAAGGCACCACAGTGGATCACCTGCTCCCACCTCCCTGCTCAGACAGGGTCATCCCAGAGCACATGGCACAGGATTGTGTTCAGACGATTCTTAAATATCTCCAGTGAGGGAGATTCCACAACCCCTCTGGACAATCTGTTCCAGTGCACAGTCACCCACACAGTAAAGAACCCTCTTGTGAGCATTTCAGGCACTTGCCCTAAAATCCAAAACAACAATAACTTCTAGAAATTGTAACAAAATAGATTCAGCCAGACTGGACCACTCATCATTTTTGCATGGCATTAATTATAATGGCTACTGTATGTGCCTATACAATCACTTTGGGGACAGTGCTGAGTTTGTTTTCTTTGGCAAAAACTTGAAAACATCTCAAAGGATCGAATCCTTCTTGCTCCTCTACTCCTCCTGTCCTTCATGAAAAGGGTCCTACTGAAGCAATGAGATAACTCTTTTCTATGCCTCTGATGACAATCAAAATAATTCCTTCTGAGTCAAAACCTCAATTAAACTGTTCATGTCCTAGAGCCCTGGGAAGCTGTACTTGCCTTGGAGCAATGGTCTGCACAGGGGCCAAATGGTGCTTCATACCTTTTCATAGGGGAAGAAAAGGGCATTGATGATGCACAAATAACTGAGAACTCCTGCAGCTATGCTCTGTACTTATTGAGCAAACACATCACAGGAAGCAACTGGGAAATCAGGAGCAGATGCATGAACTGGAAAGCAAAACTAAACATCTGTACCCTCACCAATGAAACTGCAGGGAAAACCTGGGAGAGGATCACAAATATTTATCACATGGCTAATGAAGTGCAGAAGATTCTGGCAGAGTTCTTAAGAGAGATGAAAACATCTTTAATATTAAGCTATTTTCAGCCTCAAATGTGATGTTGTGTTTAAACCATAAAGATGCATCAACTAAGTAGTTAGAAGCAGGTCAGTGAGTTGGCAAACATGGCTTTCTTTTTTGTTGAAGAACCTGGGTAGCCTTGAAGGAGAGTGGAATTGAGTCAACAGAGCCATAGGAGACTGGATGGCTCCTGTAGCAAGCAGTGGAGAAAATAGGGATTTCTGTGCCAATTTTGACGGGTACTTTTGGCCACTCTTAGCAGGAGATGTGTGGGCTGCCTGCAATCTTCAGGCAGAGGCGGTGGTGCACTCCAGGGCACAGGATGAGGCCGTGCAGGGTCAGGCAGGGAGGCTTGGAGGGGGTGGCTGTGCTCAGACACTCTGCTCTCTCTGATCCACCTCCAGCCCTGAGCCCTGACTGGGCAGCACGGCAGAACTCCCAAGGCCCCACTGGAGAAGGGGATTTGGAGATTTGGATATTTGGGAGAGGATGACTGTGGCAGTACAAAGATATATACTAGAAAATGTTTCCAGTAAGGATAATAAGAACCTTATATTTCCTAACTTGTCTCCGCAAATCATAAGCTTTTTGTTACGTGACTGATTAGCCCTTAGGACAGAAGCACCCACATCTGCACTGGAGATGTCTTAACACATTTGTAAGAGAAGTAAAGACAATAAATCAATAGGAGACTCCCCAGTGACTTCAGAGATCACTGGTTTGGGCTTTGTCTCTCAATACTAGTTGGGGATCTCTGCTGCTTAGATGTTCATGGCTACTGCCATCGAAATGAATTGGCTGCAACATCAACATAAAGTGATGCACATCATTCTGCATCTTCAATTGCTTGATACCTTTACAGAGAAGTCCCTTGGGAAAGAAATTAGTAAAGAGTTCTAAACTCTTCTACTGTTCTTTGATGTCCCCAGAGAACTCATGTCAGAGATGGAAGTAAATGCAGGAAGAAGTATAAGTCAGCAAAAAAGTTTCAAGTGGCATTTGCAATCACTAAATGCAGAAACTGACTGAAAATCTTTCTATATCTCAGCTATTGTGCTTAACTGACACGTGTGTTAAGTCAGTACAATGAAAATCAGAGTGCTTGCTCTAAAAGCTCATACAGACTTGGAGGAACTTGTGAATTCATGGAGAGGCCTGTGGAAGGAGTGATGGTGGAAGGATTTGACTATGGAGCAGGAAGAAAGAGAAAGGGAAGGACTGAATAAAATGCAGATCAGGAAAATCAGATAACCACGACAAATACAAATGAGCTCTGAAAGACTTTCTGAGTAGAATCTCTAAGAACTGTAACAAACTTTAATATGTTTTGGGAATGAGATAATGAGACGAGGGAGTCAGTGCTACAGAGGCTGGCATGCTTCTGATATGCATAAAAATCTCTTCTCACAACAGAGCAGCCCAAGGCCTTGTCCCTTTGAATCTCCTAACCTAAGCCATGTTATCCTGGGAAGAGCTGGGCAGGCAAAGCCTGCTGCATTCTGAGGTGTTACCTGCGACTCAGCAAGTGGGCCAGTACTGAACCGATACTGTGGCATTCATTTTTGTGTGAGTCCTTAGCTGGGGCTTTGCTGGGTGAGTGATGATGGGCTGAAGCTGGTGATTCCCAGCTCTGCTCCACGGTGGGAATCTGTGCTCAGATTGAGAGTTAAAAGCAATCAGTGTGATGACAAGAAGCGTGACAGCACTGAAGCAAGATGCCACAGACACTTTTCCCATGGCTCAGGGGGATATTTGTGATGTAAACCATCTGCATATGTAGAGGTACTCCATGCTCTGAGGCTGTTTTCTCCAAAAGGGCATCTAAAAGAGATAAAAATGAATAGTCATCATTATGGACTGGATTTCTGCCAGCTGCTTAGTAATTAGAGTTTTAATTGCCCGGTAATAAAAGTTTTAATTACTCAGCAATTAGTGCTTGAAGTTTCAAGTGCTTCACATGCACTTAATTGCATTCTTGGATTGTCAAGAGCAAAAGATGGAGTAGCTCCAGTGTGCCTCAGCAAAATTGTGAGCAAGAGAGGGAAACATCAGGGATGGAGCAGCAGCAGCAGCAGCAAAAACGCACAGCCCCAGTTGCCAGTGGTCAGCCAGGCAAACACTCTCCCACAGCAGGTCCTGCAGGCAGCTTGGGACCTCTCCCAAATTCCTTCCTCCTCTGCTGGGCCAGGCAAAGTGCTCAGGTGCTAAAGGTGTCGTGCTGGGCTGGGGGAAGGCTGCTGCAGAGACCAAGTCCTTCTCAACATCTCTGCTCTTTGCCTCAGTGCATTCACTCCTTTAGGCTTTTAGTCACCCACCCTGCAAGTACAATTCAGTTATTTTAAACATTTTGATCTAAACTCACACAGATGGAATAAGCAGCCAGCTCTAGAGGTATCTTATCAAAATGCCTGAAACCCATCCTAGCTACTGTATTTAACTGCAGTAGGTTTATTGCAATTCAACAAAATATTTTACCTATTCCCTAGATAAGTTAAGGCCAAAATACCCTTTGTTGTGTCAAGTATGGATTGCTTCATACCTAGCATTATCCTGATTCATTTCCATATGCTGGATAATAAAGGTCCTGAGGGTCTGGTTTCTCTCTTCTTGCTTTACTAGAATTTAAATGTCATTAACAAGCCAAACTATAACAAAGTCAACAGTTGCCAATAGTGCAGGAAACAGGGCTGCATTTAGGGTACAGAACCTGGAAGAAACTGCATATTTATGATCTGCTTGGGTAACCAAAGAGGCAAATTGTCTGACAAACCATGTAATCAGAGAGTAGGGACAAGTTTTCCATAAAAAAATTAAGTTGCTCCAGCTGATTTTTTGTTTTTTAGTGCCCAGAGGAGAGAGATTTAAATGGTGTTCAGGTTTTTAACAGGCAGCATGCAAAATCCATCACAAGAACTTTGGCAAAACCAGACAAAACTGATTCAGTAAAAATGTTTCATGGGAAAAAAATTCCGGTAGAGGAAGGGTGGGATGAAACTTTTCAGAAATTCAAAGTAATCTGCATGTTCTATTAGATGTTTCTCATAATTCTAAAAATTCTTAATTTTGACAGGGGAATCATGATGCCTTTCAAAATGTGGGGCATTTCCTTTTTTTCTTAGACTGGTTTCCAAATTTATCTATTGGTAAACAGAATTAAAGTTGAGAAGTAAAGCTTATGGGAAACATACCAGTAGTCACAATAGCACAGATTAAAAAAAAACCCAACTCTTCCTATTCCTGAATATTTGAAAAAAATCCAACAAATTCAAATTATGATTACCCAAACATCAAAATCTAAATAATATACAAATAATAATACACAAACAAAACACAAACCAGAGTTTTTCCCTTCTGCTCTGGAAGTAATTTAGAACTTTGAAAAGTACATGGACGGTTAGTAACCTGGTTAATAACTCAAAGCATTCAGGTCTTCTCTAAAGCAGCTTCAGATGTTTTCTATACTCCAGACTGTCCAGGTCACTGATTCCACAAATGCTCTACTTCACTGGGGTGCTGAGTTCAGGGACTGTACATATGTTTTCTGTCTCACTTCCCTGAGACAATGTCTGTCGTGCACTTCACAGTGGTGAACAAATACCTGATGGTAGCAGGCTCTGTTTTTCCCAGTTATTACGCTGCAAAGTATTAAAGGCACAGTAAGCCGGGATTCACCTCGCTGGATGTAGCTGTCTTGTCTAAGCTGGTAATAGGCTCAGTGAAGAGACACAGACATCTATCTGGGTGAGTCACTCCTTCCAAGTGTAAATGCCCAGGACACATGAGCTGATTACCCTCTGGTGGATCTGTCTCTAATAAGTAAGGGGAGATCAACTTTTAGACAACTGAAACTAGGAAAAATGTAGAGTCTCAGAAGCATGACAGCAGAAGAATGGACTGAAAAAAGTAGGTTTTGTTGAATGTCAATATTGATTGCCCCTTTTGGGTCCAGGAAAAGCACATGTATTTCAGACATGTTGATGCTGCAATTATCATTATTCCTTTCACCTCTGAGGCTGCAACTCAGAGTCCCAGGCTCGGATAACAAAGCACTCTGTGTTAGGCACCCTGTGGATCCAGGACAAACAGTTAACCTCCATCCCTGGTAGATCAGGGTCAAAGCAGTCCCTGCCACACATTTCATTTACAGTGAGAGGCCATACTGTACAGTAAGACTTTGCAACAGGCAGTTTTTTACTTGACTCTACTACTGAAAAGTGCTTCTCATTGTCAGTGTTTGGCACCTTATAGAACCTCTCTTTTCCCATAATTGTTTTCCAGCCATGCTTTTCCCAGCTGCTCAGCGATTCAAGAGGTCCTCAGCTGCCTTCCTCAACCCGGTGTTACAGAACTCGCTGGAAGATGTGGTCCTGCTTTATGAGGTTCAGTATTTGGCACCTTAAGCCTTAACCAAGACTGGGAGTACTGTCCATACTGGGGCTATCCACTATCTGGCCTCATGTCACTTTTGTTCATGCCAGCAGCAAACCCATGACTGTGTGATAGTTCACCAGAAGGGTGGGAACAGCTGTATGTAGATATACATAATGTATGACAAACTCAGACCTTTGAGAAAAATGAAAACCAGAGCAAAAGTCTTTCCACTGAAAGCAACTTTCTCACAGAAGAGTTGCATATAAACAACACAATGCATTTAGATTCTTTGGTCTATGTCTCAGTCCCAAATTATTAAAGCCACGAGTATCAGTCATTGCAAAGTAATCCCAAGGGCACGATTGTTTCTCTTCAGAGACATTCGTGTCCTTTCTTTCATAGCAGAGCAATCTGTCGATCACATTCTGGCCTACAGTTACCAAGGGAAAGTGGCCTGACTGAAAAAGGTGTATGGGTTAAATCTATCTAGCCCACAATTTTAGAAATTAGGATTGGATGTCCAAACAGGGTAAGATGGGCTGGGAAGCCACTGCTGTACTCTCTCAGACCTTGGCTATCCCTGGCAGGGTAAAAAGCCTTTCCCAGCTGTGCTGCTGTCTCCACCTCTCTAATCCCCATGTGGCACCAGCAGCAGCCCATGCCAGTTTTGGACAACAGAAGACTACCTACTTTTTCTTTTTACCCTTTCCTTTCCCCTTAGCCTGTCTTTAGTTTTGTCAGGTAGGTAACACAGGAGTCCAATGCTCACAGAGAAACTTTCTGGTCTTCCCCACCTCCAGACAGTGCAATTGTCTCCATTTGACAAAAATTAAAGACCCAAGGACATGTTGTTAATTCACATTTACTCTGTCTAGAGTCTCTTGGAGAAAATAAATAGCTTTCTGTGTTCTGATTTTGTACCAGTTTCTTTTAGCTGAGCTTGACATTGACAAAGGTCAGAGGATCTCCATCAAAGATGAGGAGCTGGCTTCCCTGAGGAAGGCTGCTGAGTTTGACACCATCTGCAACGAGATTATCCCCAAGAGCATCACAGAGATCCGCAGGCTGAGCAGCAGGCTGGCTTCCTACCCAAGGGCCCTCAAGAAAGAAGACTTTGAAAGGACAGTGCTGACCATGGTCTACACGGCCTACAGAGCTGCTCAGTCCCAGGGGCACCAGAAAGACACTTGGGCTGAATCCTTTGTCGATCTTTACAAAGCCCTGAAGAACGACTTGATGTTCCCATACAACAGACAGCCTTCGTAGTGGAAGGGGAGCAGCAGCTCAGCCACCTGCTCTGGTTGATAATGGACACAACGTAGCACGTCCACCACTTTATTCTGTAAAGAGTTTAATAGCCTGCTTCATGAAAGATTATTTGTTTTCTGGCTCCCTCTTGTGGAATACGCTTTCTAGTTCCATGTTAAAGGGTGAAAAATGTCGTCAGCCCTGAGAATTCAATTTTTGTACTGGCTTGGAGGCATGTTCTGTGACAGGCAAAGAAGGGAGTCTGGTGTACACCCAGGCAGACCCTTGTTTCAGGCAAACCCTTGATTCATCCCGTGGGTTTCCTACAAGCAATTCATAAATACACTGTGCTTATGCTCACATGCTGGTGTGTAAGCGCTGGAGAGTGCTGCTTTCCTAGCTGGGGAAACAAGTTCATGTTTCGGCTGGCCAGTAAGAGAATATTACACAGAGATGAAGCCCCTCTGTAAAAGGAAGAGGTTTCACAACTGTCAGCCTTCAGAAACTAGGCTACATATTATTCATTCCAAATGTTCTCATAAATAAGCACTCTCTGAATCACTTCATTTGGCTGAGCCAGTGTTTAATTGCAATAACATTTGCAGAAGACAAAGGGCATTGTGAAGACCAGCAGCAAACAATGCCTGTGAACGTATTCCCTGCTTCCTGGAGATGTCCTCCCAAACAGTCTGCAATGATTCTTTCATTATTTGCACATGACTTTGCTTCTGCTGCTTGTTTTTTTGAAAGGAACATGTATTTGTCCTCAGTGGAATCCAAGGCAAGACAAAGGCCCTATTTAATTTAATAGTGACACATTTTTCCTGGTTCTATCACTTGAACATAAGTCATCTAAACCCATGCTTCAGAATCCCCCTGAGGCAAGGGAAGATGGTGCATTAAAACATACCTGGTGCTGAATTTAGCACTGTGGCTCTTTTGTTTTTATAGTAAACTGTATATTCATTTGAGTATACGTGTATGTGTGTGTGTCTATATTCATGCATGTGTGTGCACATAAGTGCTGAGTACGTAGAAGAATCCCAAATTGTTCAGTCAGTGAACAATTGCATCTGACAACTTAGCAGAAAAAGTTATTTACCAATTCAGTGGTGCGAATTATGAATTTGGGAGTAGCAAAGGAAAAACTGTAGAAGTAGTGCAACTGATTATAATAAACTCCCCAAAAAGTCAAGAACAGAAAACAGAGAGAAAAAGGAGATATATTTTGTCAGATGGATGACTAGCTATCAAAAATCCAAATTATTCTAAATCAAATCCCCTAGTTTTTGTGCACAAGAGATACAAATTCTGTTTTTCTGTTTATATTTTCTGCTTCTACTTCCAGACCACGGGAAAAAAACTGAACATTTATTTCATCCTTTCATACCATCCTTCTCTACCTCTTTATTGCATAATATCTTAAGGATGCAGGCCCAAATAACAAATCCTTGGGACTAAAACAGACCTAAGGATTCCAGTCCAAGTTCTGAATGATGTTTAAGTGCTTTGGCATCACTTGAGCAAAAGGAATTAATTCCTCTGTATGCCTTAAAAGGGACACTTCAGGGGCTGGAGCTGAAAAAATCCACCCAGAAGCACAGCAAAGAGCACAGTGCAAGCAGTCAGAGCACACCGGATTTGGCAAACACCTGTGGGAATGTGGAACCACAGAAGCCTTAGGGGCAGTCTGGCCACGGCATTAGCAGCTGGACAAAGGGCTTATAAAAGACAGAGTCAGTCTTGTTTGTCCCAGGAGCTCTTGGATTTTTGTGTAGGAGCCTGCACGTTCGTTTAGACACATGTATGTGCAGGCACACTTCCATACCTGAGGATTTTGTTGGCCATCTTCAAAGCCTGTCTGGCAGATGGCGAAGGAAGCTGCAAACCTCAGCCACAAGGCTGTGGGCCACAAATATCTCTGCCTCCTCTGCTCGCACATGCGGAGCCCAGCACCCCCAAAGCAGCCTTGCGCTCCTGCCCACATGCCCTTTGAGCCCTCAGCTTTAACACTGATGATCTGCTCGTGATTTCTTCCCCCACCATGGAGGGGAAATGCCACAGAGTGCAATACTGCCTTTGCAGCTCTGCTTCTTGGCTCCCTGAAACACCACTTGCTGGAGGAGCCTGGAACTAGGGCAGTTCATAAACCCCTCAGAGCCAGCTACTCCAAGTCTGCAAAAACAGCAAGAAAGAGAACTAGAGCAAATATTAATTGCTAACAGTCACCATCCAGAGAAATGCCTCCCAGCCATGCTCCTCACCCCAACAGGACTTCCCAGCAGAGTTTACTAATCATAAAATATCCCATAGAAAAGAATTACAGATAATTTTTAATATCTTATAATTCCCTATGGCATACATACCTTAATGTACCTTACGAATTGGTAACTGAAACATTTATCTCCTCAACAGAAAATAAAGGCTTTATGAGTTTGTTTCCCTCCTCCCTTTACTGTGTGTAATGTAAGAAAAAGATTTATTCCTTGGGAAAGTGCTTGGACTGCCCAGGTTAATTTAACAGAGACTCTCAATGTAATAATAAAAACATTCTACATAAAAGTACTTGCCTTTGCATTGTATTGATTTCAGCAGCAGATTTACTATTTTGCAACTTCAGCATGAGTAATTGCTTATCTTAGACTGTGAAACTCTTCATCGGAGCACTGGTACAGGAGGGAAGAGGGAACAGCCCTTCCCTCTGAAGGAGGTAATAAATAGAAATGAGATTACCTCCTCTTTCCAGAGTTCAGGTGGGAAGGAGCACTCTGCCTTCAGGGAAGTTCTTTGGGGTTAGGGCATTTGTCTCCCTCAGTATTGCTTAAGATGCAGATGTAGGTTGCCTTCTCCAATTTACATCTTATCACTTCGGACTGCGTCTTCTTTATGGGCAGTTCTTATCTCACAGGTTAGAAAACCATTGTCCCTAAATGGCACCTTTTATCCACCCTTTGACCTTATAGATCATAAAAATATGAAATAAGATTACAACGTTTTTCATTTAAAATAAAACAATTTTTCATTTTTTGAGGACTTTAGCCTTTTAAAATTATTTTTTTAGTTTCTCTGGAAAAATTGGAAAAACAGATCCCAAGCTGTATTGACCAACCCAAAATCTTCACATTAACTATAGTTTTTCTTCCAGAACTAGTTGTTAAATTTACCTGAAAGGTCTCCAGGTTCTGTTGTGTGATGGAAGTGTCAAGGTACAGAAGCATTCCACAGCCTGAGATACAATTTCTAATTTCAGGAAGAATTCACCCCACACATCAAACTCCCCTGCAAGTCTGCCTTTGCCAGTTTTCCAGGACTCAGGGTCACAGAGGCATCTCAGTCCAGTCTGGAGAGCTCAGGTTGTCACTGACTAGAAGACGGTGGGGAGAGGACAGGCAAGCAAGTTTTGGGGGCATGGAAAATCCTAGATGTGTGCTTCCTATGAGATACAGGGCAAATGGATGTCTGGCTACAGATTGTGCATGTAACCAGCCAGTGGGTTCAGTCCTAAATCTACAGTGCTTTCTGCCCCACAAAAAGCATTAATAACGGAAGAGCTGGAGAAATGTTTCTCCACTAGAAGACAAGACTAGAAAGTCTAAAAATTCTTGATTTTGAGCCCTTTGGTTACTCAGGGCACACGAGTCAGCACAGAGATCAGCCCAGGCCTTATGAATCAGTGACATTCAAGGGTCGTGATGGAAGAAGCATGAAAACAAAAGATACTGTTCAGAAAACAATGATTGTTTATTTATCATCAGTACAGGGGCCTTGAAACAATAACAAACTGTTCAGCCACTTAAAAAAGGTCTTTTTATATGTATTTGTGGGAATGTCAGAAGGCTGTTGATTTTCTCAAATGTTCTGACTGGGTTTGGGGCAATGGGTGGAGCAGCTTCTACCTTCTGCAGTCCTCATTGGTGAATTAGAATTGCCTGTAGCTTTTTAACAAACTTTTGTCTTGAGATCAAGTATAATCCATGCTGGAATTACTGCCCTGTGAATTCCAAGCTCAGGGCAAAAGTAGGGTAAAGGTAGATACAAAATAGAAGCAAAGAAATAAAATCCAAAGGAGCTGCAAATGGAGGGGGGTTTTGGTCTTTTCTTTAAAGAAGAAATACCTGAAAATTTTCTTCTATGCACTGAACTGGTTTAGTAATATTCCAGCAGAAAAGAAACTATATTTGAGACATTCAAACTATCAAACAGGAGGAAAAGCAGCAGCTCAAAACATATCTTGCCTGGTTTATGAAAACGGGAATAACACCACTAGATGATGGAAGAAAAAACTTTATAAAACATGGGAATAAGGATACAACACATCCACAACTGTGAGTCTGAATTAAAAAGAAAATTTGTCAAAAGATCACTATGCTACAACTTGCAAACCTCTGCATGTTATGGTGTGATAATGATTTGGATGTGCTGGTGAGCCCTACATAAACTGAATATCTATTTAGTCAAAAAACCTTTTCAAAACAACAGATTGAAGAATAAATAAACTAAGAAAGATATTTTAGGTTACTGTGGGGATAGGAGATGAAGTGCTAAGAGATCTTTTGGGGAAATCCAAGTACAGGTGAAGGAAAACGTGGCATGAAATTTGGAATCCGAGGAACCAGAGAAGAATCTGAAGGAGCAGAAAGCCACCAGAAAGTGAAAGAGTATGGCAGTGATGAAGGAGATTCTCCGATCCAGAAATCTCTTGCTGGTTGTTCTCATTCCACTTCTGCTGCTTCCTCTGCCACTCATATATCCCAGCAGTGTAAGTACATTTTCATTTTCTTTTTAGCAAAGCCTCTGAGTGCAGCAGGTAGTCCTGCTGATTAAGTTTGCAGTGTGCAATAAGAAAGACAAAGACCTCAAGAAGCACAGATCTTAGAAAAATCAAAGACTCAAATTTGAAGGACTGTGAGGGTCACTGAGAAGTCATCATAGTAAGAGCCAGGGCTACCTTGAGTTGTGTCACAAGCAGAGCTGAAAAGCCAGGTGAAGCTAGTAAAGCACTGCTTTAAAGCAGAAATGTTGGATTTCTTCTTTTTCTAAAATAATATCTGTGTGGAAGGGGGAACAGAACAAACATATCTGTGAAATTTTCTTTAAGGAGAGGTCTTTAAAAGGAATACTTACAGAGTCTTTATGTTTTTAGTAGTAAGTACATATGGAGGGACTTTCAATTTAGTGTGGGTTTATAAGACAGCAATTCAGGTGAGGCAGGGACTAGGACTCGGTGCCAATGCATGGCATTGACTTCTCCAGAGCAGGTGTAGGTACCTCTCTGAAACATTGCAGCTCTGACACTGGCTCATAAATGGCCCAGAGACATACACAGCAATGCAGAGGAGGAAACAGCCTGTGCTTAACACACAGATCAGGGAAAGGGAGTGAATGCAGCTGTTTTCCTGACACTGCTTTGGAGCTTTTGACCACATGGTAATGTCCTTTCTTTGCACATCTCTGCAGCTGTAACCCGTAAAATAGCAATGTTTTCCTGACTTATAGAGGTGGTGATATTTAACTTATCCAAATTTGCCATGTATTAAAAATCAGCTTGTCCTTCCCCATAGCCCTAGACAAAAATCTGTCCAAAAGGTGCAGCAATTTCCATTCCATCCTCTACCTTGCTAAAGATTAATTCTTCCTTATAGTATCAGGGTGCTTATGAATACTACTACTTTATCAAATAGAAATGCAAAGGATTAGGAACTGTACAGCTGTTTTCCAAAACAAAACAGTAATGTTTTGTTTGGAAAGATAACCAGGATTCATAGAAAGGAAATGCTCCTGCACCACTGAACTGTATGTTGCACTTGGAGTTTCCCTGCTCTGAACATCAGTGTATCTTGGCTGTTCTCTTACAATACTTTTTCATCTCTTTTATCTCAAGAGAGAGAATGAATGACAAACAATTGTGCTCTTCAGGGAACGGAAAGGCTCACCCTTTCACAGAGGCTTGTTTCACAGAAGGGTTTAATTTCCCCCCATGTCCCTGGAAGGGCAACATGAAAAGAGATGCTCCCTGACATGCTCAGCCAAGGGAATTGTAAAGCACCATATGGGTGCTGAAGCAGGAATTCACTGACAGGATTGCTGCAAGAATTGCTGTTGTACAGTACAAGCTCCTCTGCACTATTACTCTGCATCTCGTGGTGCTGCTTTACTGCAAAGGGATGTGAAAATCCATCCGGTGGTGATTTGCACCCACTTTGCATTTGTGTGAGTGACCACAAAGGGTAAAGTACAGCTCAGAGTCTGACCAAGAGCTGCACAAATGTTTATAGTGCTATTAAGAAAATATCAACACCAAGTAAACTCAGCTGACAGTACACTATTCAAGTGCTTCTGTGTAGATTTTACTTTGCTACAACCCATTGACTATGATTACTTCTTAAATGTGAAGATTAAATTTGATGCCCGCTCAGATACTTGTATTTTTACAATTATATTAGTTTTTTGTCTTTTTTATAGAGATTGAAATTGCCAGGTCATTTATATTTGCATTTCTGCAGGGAATCAGCTTGCAGTTTCTTTGATGATACCAGCACATCTCTGGAAATGTCAAAGGAGCATTACATGTGCAGTGACAAGAGTGACAAAAGGGAGCACAAGGACTCAGAATTGCTTGTAGATGCTGCTAATGGGAATAAAGTCCACAGATTCTTTTATATTATTTTGTGACAAGAAATGGTTGGGTGAAAAATAAATTTGATAAAATTTGCTTGAATTCTTTTTCCCTTTCCAGAGTTATCACTGAACTTGTGCCCCAGGTTTGGACACACATAAATGCCTTTCAGGTCAAAAAAAGTGTGTGCTTTAAACTGTGGGTCTTTTTCATTCTGCCATTATTTCCTTCATTGTTCACAGTGACATGTGAGCATTTTTGCTTCTTTTTTGTAACCTTTATCCTCTTTTTTCTTTGTCATAAAGCCACCAGAGATACCATTAGGCATGCCACCTGAATTCAGTCAGTTGAGGACAGGCTTTCTGTGACCACTGTTCCTGTGGCCACACTGTAGCCAATCAAGGATCAATTTGGATTACTCCTCAAAAGTCAGCAGTTGGCAAAGCTGTGACACCTGCAGTATCAGGGGATGCTGACATCCTGATATGCCAAATCAGCAGAATGGACCCTAAAGCACAGAACATGCTCTGAAGAGCCACAGATGACACCTTTTCACTCACCTTTGGTTTTATTTACACAGGCAGAAGGATGGAATTCCAGCATGATCCCATAAAATCAAAGATGTTATTCCAGAGGCTGGACTACCTCTCTGCAGAGCTTAACCACACCTCTGCAAGCAAGATATGCAAATTTCCAACACAGAATTTATTCTTCCTTTTAATCATTCTGAGATCCTTGGATATTTTAGTTACAAAAGTTTTATGCATGACCCCTAGTGTAGAGATTTTAGCCACAGCTTCCTTTCAGCTCCTCTTTTATTTCCACCTAAGGGACTGACTGAAGCCATATAAATTGATGATAGTCCCTTCAGCCATGACATTTTCCTATTCCCTGCTTCAAGCTCTGAGGTTGGCTTAACAGAAATTTTCAGCTGCATAACAAGTGAGGAGGGTGAAACAGTTAAAATTATACTGCCACTGCTTCAGTCTAGTACTTAGTAGCTCTGGTAACCATAAATTAAATATATAAACTCACCTTAATTAAATAGAAGAGATTAATATGGTTTCTCTTGGAAACAAACTGAGAAAATAAATAAAGTTGCCAGACAAGCCGATTAGGTTTTTAGTGGAGATTAGCAAGCTTGGCTTTCCCAGTACTTGATTACTGTTTTGTACCATTTAAAAATGCAGTTTATTTTGTTTTTTTTTTTTTGTAAAATGATTACAGCCTGTTGTATAGGAAACACAAAGACTCTGTGCCCATCTCAGTTAGGTTTTGGTAGAGATGCAGCTTCCCTTTGTCCTATTCCATTTTCACTACTGGCCTACATTATTGCCACACACAGAGGAGTAATAGAAAATAACAGCAATCACTCAAAGAAATTAAAGAGAAGTACATTTTTGGAATGAGAAAATGGTTTGGATTCAGCTTAGGATGAAATTAACTTTATTAATTTTGGCAAAACATACCCCTTGGATCTGTGTGGGAAACAGAATCACTGATTTTTCTTTCATTAGAAGTTATTTTTCTCCTCGAACAACTGCTGGATCTCACACAGAGCCCATGCAAACATAGTAGTTTGTTAGCAGAAGTTAATGAGTTAAAAATTAAAAATGAGTCAGAGTCACTAGGTCACAAAAATGGCCCTATGCTCTGTAGAATATTAACCTTGAAGTATAATGTAGTTAAAGGTGACTCAGCAGCAAGTTGGCTAATCCAGAGCTAAATTTCTCTAACAGCCTTTCAGATACTCTTTATAACCTCTCAAGTAATTGGAGCTTATCTGCTCAAAGGAAGTTAGGTTTTCTTCTAAATTTATTTCATTTATTTTGGTAGCCCTGCTTAATAGAATTATATTCATAGAATCATTAATGTTGGAAAAGACTTCTAAGATCATCAAGTCCAACTGCTAACCCAGCACTGCCGTGTTCACCACTAAACCATATTCCCAATTGCCATAGCCACAAGTCCTTTGAAAGCTTCCAGGGATGGTGGATCCACCGCCTCTCTGGGCAATCTATTCCAGTGCCTGACCACCCTACCAGGGAAGAAATTTTCCCTAATATCCGATTTAAACCTACCCTGGCTTTGTTGAATTATAGCTGTTTAATATTACACTTTTCTGAAATAGAGCAAGACCTGGCAGCTAATTTAAATCCAAGTTTCTGAGTAACCCTGGCTGCAATTCTTATGAAAGTAAAGGAAATAGTACATATCAATCTATCTTACCTTTCTCTGTGGTCTGTGTTCTGCCTGTTATTACTATAAGCTGTACTTCAAAAGAAAGACGAACAGCTGCTTGTGGCTCTTTTTTAGAGGTAATGTAGAAATGACATGTATAAACATTAATTTAAACACAAGCTATTGATTCTTTCCATTGAACCCACATCCCTGTATAATTTCAGTAGGCTTTACCGCCTTGTTCACAAAACTGATTCAAAAACAATGAAATGTAAAACGTGCTCATTGATTTGCACAGGGATCTGTGAGAATTGCTTGTGTGACCTCTTGAAAGCTGCTTTATTCACAGTTCATCCAGCCAGGAAACAAAAGCAGTGAAATTATATTTTAAGAGACTCAAATAGCATTTGTGAACAGTTAATTTTTCTAAACTAGAGCTATTTCTGAGCTGTGACTCCATCTGACTCGATAAGTTCATATGCAACATCTAGTGCATAACGAAGAACAGGTAAATTTATAGCTGGAGTAAATCAGTGCAGACCTACTAACAGCCATAGAACACAGGTTAAAGCCAGTACAGGACTTGGCTTCAAACTCGAGAGAAGAAAAGGAAAAACCTGTTCTTGAGGGTAGTTTCTGTAATTATTATGAGCAGATATCCCCAGGTTTCTAAGTATATAAACTATTGCTAAGTATAGCAAACTGAGCCTAAGGAGAACTCCAGTGAGTGCCATAAATAAAGATATATTTTAGAAATGGACCAGAAGACTTCCATGCACTAGCTGTGTTTTCCTGTAAGAATATTCAGCAGACAGCCCCTTTCTCCATCATTCCCAGCTCCTCATGACTGCTCAGCATGATGCTCTCATGCCTTTTTCTACCAGAACCTTGGACAGCAGCAAACTTGTTTGATTAACTCCATTCACCCATTGCCTCCAACCCCGCAGGCCTGTGGTCTTCTTCCAAAGGTCTCTAGGAATTACCTGAGCAAATAAAATCAGCTAACAAAAGTGCTTGCACACTGTTTAAAAAAAAAAAACAAAAAAAAACCCAAAAAACCACAAGTTTCCAGAGCATTTCCCAAAATAACTACAAGGCACTTTTATGGCAAATATGAATGCTCTCATCTGGTCCTGAAAAGTAACAGTTCCTGTCTTTGTCCAGTACTGGAGAGAAACACATGCAGAGATAACAGGTCAACAGATCTAATCTGAGGAGTCGTGATTGAATGGTTAGTAAATATTGGATTATGGAAATCCAACAAATTTATAAATTTGAAGCCATATACACTTGAAACCATTATTTTGCTGGTAAATAGGCTTATTCCAAAGCTTCTTGCTGGATTATGGGTGAAAACTTTTGTTAGCATCATCTTCTGAAACTGTCCTACCAGATGGTAGCCAAGATTTCACACCCCAACCGCCGCACCTTTGGAGGTCCCAATACAATCCTTTTTGGTTTCTTTAAACACAGGCACCCGCAGTCCGAAGAATCCTGTGGGTGAGTTCACGGCGCTCCCACAGCATGTGGTGGGGCAGTAACACTCACCCTCTGTGCTTTGTCCCTGCAGGAAGCCTCGTGCGCCTACGTGCTCATGGTGACAGCTGTGTACTGGGTCTCTGAGGCGGTGCCTCTTGGGGCAGCAGCCTTGGTTCCTGCTTTCCTGTACCCTCTCTTTGGAGTCATGAAGTCCAGCGAGGTCAGGCCGTTGCACGTTTTTATCATTTAACATCCTTACTCTCAGCTAATTATTTGAACAAGGCTGATCTTAGTGCAGCAGCAAGGCCTAGAGGTGTGGGAGCAAGAAGTGTACATCTTGCAATGTGTAACGGGGTCCCACCAGCTCTCTCCTCGGCAGAATGTAGATAGAGGATATAATACAGGCTATATTAGGCAGGAGGGATGTCCATCCTTTCAACTGCTGCATCACAGCCTGTTGCTCCAAAGGATCCCACCTTTCCCCTCCTCAAATCCATGTAAGCAGCAGCTAGAGGACACACTGTAAAGTTTCCTTCCAATTGTGTTTATTATGGATGTCACGTAAGGCAAGAGCCTACATACGCTAAAACCAGTTACCATTTACTGCAAAAGACGAGATAATTTTGTTATCCAGGTGAATGTCTAGTCCTTTTTCAAAGCTGTAACCTAGTGCTGCGCTGTAGCCATGAGTTCTCAGGCAAAGGAGCAGCTGTACAAAAAAGTCTCTATGATCAGGCCTGAATTTGCTTACTTGAGGTTTTTTTGAGTGTTAATTTCTTTCATTATATGTCAAGAATTTATTTTATTTTCTCTACAACTTTTTTTCCCCTCCTTTTTTCGATCTCATTTTTGGGGATGAGGGGACAGCACATTTAATTTAAGGACAAGTAATACACATAAGAATGCAGAAGAATATGTAGCAAATATAAAATTGTTGGATTTCTCTCACAATCTGGCACTGGGAATACCCATAAATGGATAGAGAGAAGCACAAGCCAAGAGTTTTATGACTGCTTATTCCCCTGAGTTTTGTAATAAAATGAGATGTGTTTTCATACAAACAAAATTCAGTATTTTCACAATCTTTTTCTCCTAACATAAAGGTAAAGTAGTTGGGCATTTTCATTAAAAATTTGGCAGCACATTGGAGAAGGAAAATTTAATGGCAGCCTGAGAGAAATTCAATGTAATATCAAATAAAGTGACAGTAAGTCTACTGCAAAGAATGTATTATTTGCTTTAGGAACAGAAATAAATCCCTGCATTCAAAAATAAGCAACTCTGATAATATTGCAATCTGCTGTTCTGGCATTGCTCTTGCCTAGAAAATTACTACTATTTAAGCTACAAATAACTCACAGGGGCTTCAGAACATGAACCAGCGTGTCATATATATGTATATTGGTGTTAATACAACAATTAGCATTCACTTGTTTCTCCAAAATGGCTGTGAAAGGAATAAAGGGAAAAAAAGCCCAGATTCTTCTTGCTGCTGGCTTGATGGATTTCCTTCATTCACCTCATTATTTTTGGAAAAGGTAGCAGGAAAATAAAGAAAGTTAATGAGAAAGAAGCTGGTGGAAGAAAGCCAAAAAGGTGATATTTACAAGTTCTGGCACACAACTATGATGTCCAAGCCTACTTAGGTCACCATAGGGGTTTATTAAATAAATGTCATTAAATATATAACATGTTGCAGATTTCACAGAATAACATTCGTTTTATTCTTGGACTTTATGGGGGAGAATCAGTATAACTGAGGACAATGGAAAAACTGTTGCTTCCTCTGATCCTAATTGTTTTTAAATGCTGGTAGCTACATTTGGTTAGAGGAATAGTTTTAAACTGAAGAAATTATGGTTTTTGAAAAATATTCCAGCAACAGTCTAGGAAGGATTGGATCAAAATGAAATGAAAAATTTTGTTAGACCCCAAGCATCTATTTGCAACTTTTATTCTCTCCCATTTTGGTTTTTTTTACAGAAGTATGTGTGTGTGTTTGTGTAAGAGTTTTAGGGTTTGCTTAATTTGTCATTTTTGCAGTCACTTCACAGAATATCTTCTCATATTTTAGCAAGACCCACGTCCACGATTCCTGCTTCAGAGGTGGTCTCTTAATATTTTCCTGAACCAGTTGATGGGTTTTGCTCATTGTCTTTAAATTAAAGTTCTTCTTCTTGAAACTTTTCCCTATTTTCCTGATAAAATGGAAATGGATTTCCAATGTGAAAAGTTTTGGCACAGGGTTTGTGGATCATTGCAGCAATATACCAACCTTTTTTTATTGCATTCAAAGAGCAAATCCCAAAGGACTTTTTTCTGAAGCTGTAGGTTCCAGGGATGCCACATTTTGCCCAAAAGCTGAACAAGACAGAATAAATATAAGCAAGATAGACAAAAATATCTCCAGAATGAAAAAGCAGATGAACATGAATAAGCTGCTTTCAGTGCAGTTTTGTCTGTGCTTGTTTCCATCTGAGCCTAGTTGAGTATGACTGATTTACTGCAGGCACTGAACATCCTGTTCGAAAAAATAACATTTCTCTTGATCTCTTCAAAACTGAGAAGCCTCTAAACAATAGGGTATACAGACTTATTTGTAAACACAACAAGAAGGAGATTAAAGAGAATATTTTGATTTATGAATTCTTCATTTTCTCCAGCTCCCTGTCATTCTTACTCCGGGGAGAAAAATGCACAATGCTATGTTTCTTCTCATTCAGCATGCTTTCTGTGTAGGGTAGTCTCTGCTTTTTTAACTGACTGCTTCCCCCTGGCCCTTAATGCAGGTGGCTGCTGAATATTTCAAGAACACAACTTTGCTCCTCATGGGTGTGATTTGTGTGGCAGCTTCTGTGGAAAAGTGGAATCTCCACAAGCGAATTGCCCTGCGCATGGTGATGATGGCTGGAGCCAAGCCAGGCATGTGAGTGAACCTTTGGCTTGGGGGTAGTTTGAGCCTGACAGCAGCAGCTTGAAACCTCTCTGATCTTCCCATCCATGGTCAAAAGCCACCTTGGTTTGGGGTATTTTTCATACCCATCTTTCCTTTCGGAGTTTGAAAGCGCATAAATTTTCCCCTCCTTTTTCTTCCACCTGTGACTCCTTGTATTTTCCTGTGCTGCACTCCAGGTTGCTCCTTTGCTTTATGTGCTGCACCACGGTGCTCTCCATGTGGCTTTCCAACACATCCACCACAGCCATGGTGATGCCAATCGTGGAGGCAGTGCTCCAGGAGCTGGTGAATGCTGAGGAGGAGTGCGAGGTCATCTCAACTGCGGGCAGCACCATTGCTGAAGAAAACAAGCCAATAGGTATCTGTCAGTATTGGCTACTCTTTTCTTATTTGTTCATCAGTGACCAGACATGTTGATATATATTATTCAAGTTCTATGGAGGTCAGATCTGTCTGACTTATAC
This sequence comes from Gymnorhina tibicen, assembly GCA_013399875.1. Lineage (NCBI taxonomy): Eukaryota > Metazoa > Chordata > Aves > Passeriformes > Artamidae > Gymnorhina > Gymnorhina tibicen. The sequence goes on from VXAZ01001316.1 coordinate 265,262, forward strand.
TGCCAAAAACACTGATATGCACTCTTTCTTTTTGTACTCTGATATTCCTTTCAAAAAATGAAAGAAAGTTTCAAGAAGTGATGGAAGAATAGGAGTTGGGAAACTATACTGAATTAGGGCATCTGCTGGAGCTGTGTGTCATAAACTTGTGGGTCATAGGATCTTACAGGGTTGGAAGAAAACCTCTGAGAATAAAGTCCAGGAAATTTAGAAGAGGCTCAGAAGCTTTCTCTTGACAACGCCATAATAAAAAATTGATAAGAGCTCTAAGGTTCATTTTGTTCATTCTTTCCCAGAAGGAAAAGGTTTAGGAAGAAAAGGATCTCTCTTTTCTTTGTCTTTACAGTTTCCAGGCTGAAAATTATTTCATCCTACCTTGTCTATTATACATAGGTATCATAGTCTTTTAATTGCCAGATGCACATGATCAGTACAATACAGAACAATAAAATACTGCATAAAGAGAGCACCTGAGACTGTTTGGACAAGCTTTTGTTTGCAGCTGCTTCTTCAGGTCCAGTGCTGTGACCCAGGGGCTCAGCTCAGTTCTTACCCCAAGGTCTGCTCTCTGTTCCTTTGTTGCAGGTCTCGGTGAAAATCACGGCCAACCTTCACTGGAGCTTATCTTCATCAATGAGGAGTAAGAATGAACCCTGTTCATCAGGACTGGACATTTGAGCCCTACACAGGTTGCAATGAGATGAACCCAGGAGTAGAGCCAGGAAGGGCGAGCAGAATTTTACAAGTGAATGTTTCACATGTGACCGACAAGAAAGGCTTACATGATAAATGGGATTAATGCAATGGTCTGGATCTCACTAAAACTTTGCAGTATTCATTTATTTTTAAACACTATGAATATTTTAGGGAGAAGAAAAATACTTATAGGGATTTGAAAGCTCTTTTGAAGCCTGTGTTTGTGCTGCGTAAGAAAGCACTGTCCACAGATTTTTATTTCTGTTCCCCTGAGGAACAGTGATGGAGAGGATCCAAGTACAGCATGGACTGCCCACAGGACATATCCAGAGGGAAATCACTTACAGAGAAGTCCTGAAGAAAGTCTGACCTGCCTGCATTTAAGAGGGAGATGAGAGTGGAGGGTGGGGGGACATGGTGGGAGGCAGAACCCACAAAAAAAGGCCCCTCCTCCACCACAAAATTTGTAAAAGATTTCTTTAAATATAGACAAATTTCTTCAGAGGTTTGAAACACTAACAGTTTCAACAGGTCTCTATTTGGGGAAGAATCTAGTAAGGGGAAAGGGTAAATCAAGTAAAGGACTAATTTCTTTGTCAAATTATTTAATTAACCATCAATTTAAGATATACAAGACAGTATACAAAGCTTATGTCCTAAAAATTTATTACAGGCCAATTTTGAGGAGCATCTTATGAAGTGTGAGAACAAACTGCATAGTCCCTTTTTGAGCTTCTTCTGTATTGTTCACAACTGTTCAAAATAAAAGAGAAACAAGTTTCTCTTACTTTAAATTTTAATTTACTTTAAAACAAATACTATAATTCAAATAGTACAGATTGATGACTTTAAGTTAACTTGCAAGATCTAAATGGTTTTCTCATTAGTCTAGAGACTAATTGGGTTCTCCAGTATTCCCTCTGTTATCTCTTTTTATCCCAGCCATATTTTCCATGCAATATAGAATCAAATCTTCAGCTTGGCATTGTGCCATTAATCCCTTTAGACCCTATTGAAGAGCATGTGTGGGATATTTCATACAGAACTATTATTAAAATAGGATTACTTGAAAAAGAGCTTAGAATTTGGCAGGAAAAGTAGCACATCTTCTGGAAATAAGTTCAGTGGATTGTTTGCATGATCCACATGCCACACAGGACAGGTTCTAGGGAAGGCTTTAATGTGACACAAGCAGGTACTCAGAAACAGCATTGGAAAAGTTGGCAGAGGAGAAGCTTGACTAGAGCAGGCAGCAGTGGTGCTGGATTGCCTGGTGATTCACTCCACAGAGAATGGAATCCTCTCCTAGAACGGCGTAAATACTACCAAGAAACAATTTTTGGTTTTTGCCATGCAGGTGGAACCCCACTGCTACACAGCTAGAGATAGAACTATGAAACATAATAATGACTCTTATTGTTTGGCCAAGAGCCCACATAAGAGGTTCTAATAAATGGTATTCAGCATTTCAGTAGGCACCAGTTCTCCCGCAGATGTTGCCTCTCCTACCCATGATGTGTGCCTTTTGCAGGAGCTGGGTGAACAGACATTTTTAAAGAATATTTTCCTTTCTTTGTTTTTAGTGCTACTACTACTGACTTCAGCTCCTTGATGCACTCAAAGGTATTGTCATAGGTGGTATCTTCTGAGCTACACTGTCTTCTAATGCAGGAACCAGCAGAGCAAAATGCACACAGCTCTGAAAAAACCTGCTCTTTCTTTTATTTCAAATATGCAGTGGTCGCTGGCAGAAAGTATGTATTGCAGAATGTCCTGCTTTGTATTTAACCTGTCAGCCTGCTTGCACAAATCAGTTTGGGGAACATTAGCTCCATAACAACAACAACATAGCTACAAAACACTATAAGTTTGTTGTACTTCTTGCTGGAGATCCTGAGATCCAGTCAGCAAACTAACAATTCCATATGGTTTCCAGCAAACTCTTTTGGAATATGGATCATATCATATGGATATGATCTTTTATTGCTTGGGTATTGCCAGCTTCTGCAGCTGAGACTTCTCTGTTGCTACAGCAGTCTGCACATATCACAAAGTCACAGGCTCAAGGGACCTCTTAGATTCTTGTGCATGACAGAGGAGGAAGACCTAATCTCATTATAATCTGACTTTAAAATCACTTTAAAATAAAAAATCAGGGAGCTTAAACTTTTTTTTCCCCCAGCGTAAAATTAACAGCTGATTTTTAGTGGGCTGGATTTTCTTGTCGTTTTGGAACCATTTTATCTTTTTCCTTCTTTGTCCCCAAAACCTGCTACCCAGTACCTTTACAAAGCATCACACATTCTATTCTAAGTGCCCCTAGGAACATAATAAAGGCTAATCCAAAGGCATTTTCCTCCTTGCAGAGTATGAATGGTGTGCACATGATAGCCAACCCAATTGGAACAATGAATTCTACGAGCAATGGGCAGCACCTACCTCAGGTAAGGAAACATTAGGCCTGGGGGTGAGGCAAAAGATAGATGTGAATACCACCTGCTCCCCACAGCTTCATATTTGTTCCTTGAAAAGAATCATTCTCCATCATCTCACCACAGGCACGGCTTGGCCCTTTGCTAGTTCATGCTCCCATTTAGATGCAACCAGCAGAGGTATGTTCAGAAGACCCTTCCCCAGTGGCTGGGACAATTCATTCAGCTTTATATTCAGTAATGGGATCACGAGTTTCCTTTATTATTTGACTGTAATAGCCACTTTGTTTCTGCAAATCCTCCTTGGAAAATATCCCAACTCAAAAACAACAACCTCTGGCACACAAAATCCTGCTCAGAATGAAAAAAGCAGCAGGCATGGACCATTAATCTGTTCAGCCACTTTGTTAGGTAGTCTTAGTATCCACTTCCTTTTTGTCTTCCAAAATATCCAGGCTCAAAATCCTCCATTAAATCAATTCATTCCAGTATTTCTACTTCTCTTGAGTGGATCCAAGAAGAGATTGCTGTTTGGATGACAATTTTGTGGTATCCTAATGGCGTTAAGTCTATATCCAGGAAAGAACAGGCTAAAACCAACACACAAATTTGTGTTCACAGTGCAAAAATAAATCAAAATGCAAATGAGTAAATATAACAAGCCTATCTGAACCACTTTCTGCCTTTTTTTCTCATTCCTAAATTATAGGTTACATGTGAAGTGCCTTGAAGTATTGTACCTTTTTTCCCAGTACAAGGACTTGATTTATAGAGAGTTACCTGTCACTTAAGAAAGCTTCTTCTGGAGCAAAATTTTCTGGCATCTTGTCCTTCCATATTCCCATTGCTCAGCCTTTTCCATGACGTTTTGAGATCCCCAGAACTCCATCCCTAATTAGAGGCCCTGAGCCAGTTTAGGTGTGAAAAGTTCACCAAGCCTTTGTGTAGTGGCTGCTCCTAAGCCTCAAGGATTATGGACTCCTTCTGCTGAAGTGCTGGCATCCTATCCCTGCAGCACTCAAAGGCTTTTGGTGTCCCACTGATATTCCAGTCAGGCACAGAGCTGGCCCAGACCTTAGCCAGAAGTCTGATTACTGCTTGTCCTAAATTTCTGTCACAGACCAGGCAGTTTCAGGCCCCTGGCCAGGTTTCCAGGACTGATCCCAGTTAACCCCTGTGAGGAAAAACCTGCCCTCTCTTACCTGTTGCTTCTCTGGGCCCCATATCAGTCTGGCATATGAGCACGCTGGGCTGGTGTTCTGATCACCTGCTTCCCTTGTGAATGTGTCCCCTCACAGGCTCAGATCCTGGTCCTGCCCCCTGAGCCCTCCGATCTCGGCCTGAGCACCAAGTACCGGTACCAGACCAGACACGACCACATGGTCTGCAAATGCCTCTCACTGAGCATCTCCTACGCAGCAACCATCGGGGGGCTGACCACCATCATAGGCACCTCCACCAGCCTCATATTCCTAGAGCACTTCAACAAGTAAGTGATACTGGGATTTGGTGAGAATGGTGGGCGAGTCATTATCATCCTTGTGGATCATTTTCTACCTCAAGGAACACTAGTAGGACAGTCTCTCTGAAGGAAAATTTGCTTCTTCCTCTACTCTAATGTTATTACTAATGGTTAATGTTTGAAAGTTAATACATATCCATATCTTTCTCCTGAGCAAAGTAAAAACTCCTCAGCGTGTGGTAACATTTAAGTCTCTCCAGCAACTTCTTTTGCTTTGACATACTGACTATCATGAAGGCAGCAGGCACTCTGGAAAAGTAAACACTAAAGCCATGAAGGTATAGCAAAGAAGACAAAGAAATCCAAAGACAAAAGAGGAAATGTCATAAAATCAGCTGCTAAACGAGTAGTGCAAAAAAAAAACCCCAACTTAGAAATGTGGCCTTGCACATTTGCTTCAGAGAAGATGGGAAGCAGCCCTCTGATCAGCTGAATATTTCCTTTATTGTAGGCCCAGGGCTCTCAAAGACATGAATGTTTCAGTGCCAGAAACATGAATGTTTTTCTGTCCGAAGACTGGTGGTTCTTCTCCTCATGCAGAGATATGCATCCAAGCTCAGACCTGATTCTGACCATCTACAGCTGCCACTACTGCCTTGATACCCCTCATTTCTCTCTCTTAAATGGTGGTAGCAAAGAAAACTAAGTTCAGAAGTCATGCTTAGTCCAAGGATTTGAATTTTACAGAATTTTCCAAGATCTTGCTTTTATGACAGTTGCAGAAAAAGCACACATCCAACATCTTTGTCAGAGCACAGCAGAATTATTTGTCATTATTTGTGTGGCCCATTAACAGTCATTATTTGTGTGGCCCATGAGAAGACATACAAAGAGATCTGGGTGAAATCGTTCTGAAGTCTGACAACCCTAAAAGAAGCCTTAATATAAACCACAGGCGGGGATGGAGTTTCACTCCTCGCATCCCCAAGTGTTTTTGAAGCGGCCAGACAATCCAGACGTGGTGTTAGTGGTTTGGAGAGCTATACTGTTAGTCTGTTGGTTTCACTCTGTATGCAGCTGTTGCAAACCCAAACTGATGCAATTCTTCTCTCATGCCGTGACAGATATATATGCCTGTAGGTGTGTGTGCAGCTATGACTGTTGGAGGTCCCTGTGCCTTTACTGTTCTAACTTCTCATGCATCCTCTTTTATAATTTACAGCCAGTACCCGAAAGCTGAAGTGGTGAATTTCGGAACCTGGTTTCTGTTCAGTTTCCCCATCTCCCTCATCATGTTGGTGCTGACTTGGTTCTGGCTGCATTGGCTGTTCCTGGGTTGCAAGTGAGTGAAGGTTTTTTGAGATACAAGGATTACAAAAGCAGGGCATCTGCAGCTCCTCTCAAATGTGTCTCATAAAGATGTTTTGACTGGCGAATGACAGAATTTAAGGCACAATTTCCTTCTTCTTGCCAGAACAATTGCCAGAGGAAATCTCACTGCTTAGCTGCCCTGCATAGGCAGAAGTATAGGGTATTGCTGCTTGAGACTGAAGTGCCCAGGTATTGCTGACAGAAATCCTTACTAAGCATTCAACTGCTTTGGGCTTTTTTCACTCTTATGACAGTGAGGATTCCCTTGTGGACCAAAAATCTTGTTATAAGTCCTTTTGGAAAAGCACAGTGCAAAAGATGAATAGAAAAATAACGGCAAGTGAACAAGTTACTTTTCAGATCTGCCTCTAGCTCAATGAAATTAATGTAAGTCCAGTTAAAATTAAAGGTAAATACACTCCATATATATTTCCACTCTTTACAGTGGAAAGGACTCACAGCCTGAGACAAATACATTTAAAACCAGTAAGTCACTAAGCCCCAAAATACAAAAAAGTCTCAATCTTCTAGTTTATTGTACCATGTATTGTCTTTACAAAGTTAATGAAAACTGCCTGAATGTGTGCATTTAGAGTGGATTAGTTAATCTGCATTAAATTGTCATGCAGACACATTTACTCAGAATTAAATTGGCCTTAATTTGATTTAGTTTACTCTTAAAAGTAAACTGAACTGACATCACTATTTCACCCAGGACAATGAATAAATAGATAATGAGTTCTGCTTGCTGCTGACCTTGACTAGATTTGCAGAAGTAATTTAGAGGTGAATGGCTCCATGCCCTCTCAGTGAGTCTCTGAGTCTTGTAGTTCTAAATTAAAAGGCTAATATAAATTACCTCCTTACCACTTTTTTTTTAATCTTGAGAAGAAACAGGCCCTAATATGACCCTCAATTAATTTGGTTTAACAAAAAAATAAAATTGAAATTCCACATTGCATCCAAGACTTCATGCTGATTAATGCCGTTCTAAATAGTACCAGAGACTGAAGTATTATTGACTTTTTGAGAAGTACTAGTTGATTCCAAGCCTCCTTAATCTCTGACTTCTACTCACTGCAGTTCATTAAAGAACATATTATGTTAGGAGCTGGGCTTCAATACCCTGCCTTCACATTCTCCTGAGCCTGGAAACAGAACATGTTGAAACAGCTGCCTAATCCTTGTGCATAAATATTTAACGAATTCCTGTAATGTTATTTTCCTAGGAAGCCCTGTGTCATCAATCTGTTCTTACTTGGCTTAGCTGGAACAGCATTTCAGACTTTAAGGCCCTAGACCAGGTCAAAGGTGAAAGAGAATGAACCTATCAAAGGATCTTTGTCAGCAAAGCAGAGCTAAGGGTGGAATTGTTACCACAGAACTCACCTTTATAAACCATATAGCTCTTCTCTTCCAGCCTGGAAGGCTCTTCCAGCCTCTTCTCTCCCCGCGGGTGGATTTTACTGAAGTCTGGCAGCAAGGTTTGCAAGGAAATTTAAAATATCTATAGATGAAAGGCAGTGCTAAGTGAGCTAAAACAATGTGTTACATATTTGCCATGTGAAATGAAAACCCTGGTTATGTCCGTTTCTTGACCAGACAGGGCCTGTCTGGATCCTGAGCAATGCAAATTCCTTTGAGAGTCTGGCCTTAAGCAAATACACTGAGGGAGACTGAAGTCCATGGTTTGGCCAGTGCTACAGCTTGGGTGTCTAGTGAGGTACCAGCACCTATTATCACCTAAAAGAACTATTAAAATTGTGCTGCCATGGTACTTCAGTCACTGCTGCTGCCTCTTCTAGACTGGCTTAGATCCCCCTCACCCCTCTGTGTGACAGAGAGCACAGCTGGAGTGAAAAAGCAGGGATCTGTGGCTCAAAGCACAGCAAAGTAACTCTTCTGGAAAGAAGAAAAGGAGAGGGTTAAAGTGAGCTTGAAAACATCTTAATTTCAATTAAGAATGTCCATGCTCTCTTACAGAATGAAGGCAAACTGAATAACCTGAGGACTTCCCTTAACATCAGTACAAATATATAGCAGGATCAATATATCCAGCCAGGAAATGTGCTCGTGTTTTCATGTCCCTGGCAGAAGTACAGGCATTTTTCACCTGGACAAAACACCAGGCTGACTGCCCTGGCCTCTGGGGCAGAGGCAATATGGTGCTTTTCTGGCTGTGCCTGGTTCAGAAACAGCTGTTATTGTAACAGTACAAGCAGAAGCAGACAGGTCGTGGCAGCTAATGGGATTCCAAGCACAGCCTTCTCTCATTATTTACTGTGAATCCTGAATATCCAAGTCAAATATGGTCTCAAAAGCCAGCGAAGGCCCCAGATATGCTGGATAACCCTGATCCAACTGGAAAGCATAGTTAGCCCATTAAAAATTTCTATTGATAGCTGACCTCTGTCACAATCTTTGCATGTGATGATAGAAACTAGCCATAGATTTTGGAGGTTTCTGGCAGCTCTTTGAGGAAGCCTACGCAGAGGGAGCCCAGCCATGGCTCAAGATGGCTCAATGATACCAATCAGTACTAGTCAGAGCACCCTGGGGACCTTCCAGCTATGACTAGAATTGAATCTTAAAAGAACTTGAAACCAGATTAATCAAATCCCACACACAGTATTTTCCTTTCCCGTAGCCATCAGGCCTTGCCCCAGTCACATCTTGTCCCAACAGTCCCTGATACCAGAATTTTCAGTCTACCTCACTGCTGGGATTTTTTAAATTACTTTTTCTTCCCCTCTTTATGCCCTTGCCTAATTTTATCATGCAATCTCAGTTTTAAAGAGACCTGTTCTGTGAGCAAGAAGAAGAAGACCAAACGGGAAGAAATGTCAGAGAGAAGAATTCAAGAGGAATATAAGAAACTGGGAAATGTTAGGTAAACCAGACCTTCCTTCCTTGGGAATTTGCCTCTCTAGGCAGAACTGTCCTTTCCTATTGCCCTCCATGTTGTCTTTGGCTCATGTAGCTTATTCTAAAATTGTCAGCTCTTTTTCCTCCCTTCCAGGATAGAAATAGAACTAAATGTAAAAATGAATGAAAATCAAAGACTTCATTACAAGCATGAGTGTTAACATGTAACTCACTTATTTATTTCTGAGGGAAAAGGAAAAAAAAGGAAAGATTCATGTTTATTCCAGGGTTCAAAGGTCATCTGAGTCAAGGTTTGTCTTTGAACCCTAAAGCACTGCTTTTCCTAATTCAGGCACATACTTATTTTAGTGAATAGAAATTCAACAAAGGCTTTTTCCTATGCCACAAGTTGTCCAGCCCTCCCAGTTGCCCATAACCTTTATGCATAAGAGCAAGAAATGTCTCTTGAAGAGACTATTTGGCAAGATTTTCATTTTCAAAAGGGCTGATATGCCACAGAATTCCTTCTTCACAAAATATTTTTGTGCTGTTCAGCCAAGATGTTGACAGATCAACTGCCTGAATATGAAAAACTTTGAAACTAGACTGTTGTTCAGGCTGTGCCTAAATATGAAATCATTCTTAATTTAAATCTATGCTAAATTAAAAATCCTCAAGTCACCTCAAGTATCCTCAAGTCACCTTGTGTGCACCATCTGTGCTAATTTACATTGTCATTTGCTCTTAGGCTTTCTACCCTTCTAAAAAATGCAAGAGAATGTGTTTACAGTGGAATGCTAATATGAGCTTCACCTTGTTAACTCATTTAATCAGATAATAATGCAAATACAAAACAAGCATTTAGAAATATTTTCCTTCAGGTCTCACCCAGGAATGATTGAATTGCAAATACGGATGGATATTTTTAGCCTGTTTTTTACTGGGTTTAGATGGTTCCCAGCTGTGAGCCAAATCTACAATTCTTTAATTCAAACTAATCTTCCTTGCTATTTTTCATGGGTTTTATCCTTTTTTGAAGCCAATTTCTACTTTCTTACCTCTTCCAGAACTTGCTCTTGAGTTTTCACACTGACCTTGGAATTAAGTCCTAGATTTCTCTCTTCTTTTATTTCTAGCTATCCCGAGATGGTGACTGGATTCTTCTTCATCCTGATGACCTTGCTTTGGTTCACTCGTGAGCCTGGCTTTGTCCCAGGATGGTCATCTTTTTTTGAGAAGTGAGTAAAATTCCCTAAACAACTGCACAGGAATACAACTTAACTTTTTATGACTTTCTACAATAATTTTTTTCCCCTAAGACATCATCAGCCACGTTTAAAAACGCAGTGAAAAATGGAGTCTTTATTCAAAAATCAGGATTTTTTTCTTAAATTACATTTGTTCATATAGTGACAAATTCCATTCTTTCCCAGTAATCAAAGTGAGCTAAGTAGAGAAAGTAAATTAAACCATTTCAAATGTAAAAGAATAGGAGGGTCATATTTTGAGCTTAAAACATTTTAGTGCATTCACAAAGAAGTTGTCACTAGAATATATTGCAACTATAATTTAAATGAAATTTTTTGGCAAAAAGTGTTTTATCAAGAAAATGTCCATTCAATTAAATATTGCTGAGAATGGTGACTGAAGCAAATAATTTTTCTTATATTTTAAATAATACAGAAACAAATTAAATTAAAGCTTACTATAACACACTTTGCACATCAAAGAATAAGTGATTTGAATGTAAGTTTTCTTTATGTTGCTACTGTATAAAATTAATTTTTCATTCCAATTTTGACAGAAAAACAGTTCTTAATACTGTGATTTTCTGATGACCACTGGCGTTTGGCACTCCTCAAAATACTCTTACAGAAAGAGTTTTAAACATTTAATTTAAAATCAATTTTGAGTTCATTTCTAAGGATCGCTTGGGTTTGGCTTTTCCCCAGAATGTGTTTACTGTTTCTTACTTCTAGTAAACACAATATTTTTCTGTACCTCCAAGTTAATAGATTTGTAAATCTAAAGGGATTATTTTTTTTCAACCAGAATGTTAAAAATTGTTGAGCAATGATTGAAGTGGGCTACCAGAGTCAGTTTAATAAATGGAAAAAAAATCCAATTTGTATCCTTGGTATGCAGGCATATTTTTTTAGTGGACTGTTCATATGACTTCAGGTGTGGAAATACAACTGCACCTGCAGAAATGTGCTTGGAGTTATGTACCTGGATTGGAAATGTTTCTTTTAATGTCTTTTTATGAAAACCTCGCTGTTTCTTTCCTAGGAAAGGTTACCGCACTGATGCCACTGTCTCTGTATTTCTTGGGTTTCTCCTTTTCCTGATTCCAGCAAAAAAGCCATGTTTTTGGAAAAGGAAAAAAGGTGAGGAGGGTGCATCAAGAAAGAGAGCTGGTACATTTTTCAATGTCTAATGTTTTTTTTTTTTTTTTGACTGTAAAAAGTTCCGAGAAGAGACTTTTATGTTGGTAAGTCAGGGTTCAGTTTCTCTTCTGATACCAGCCCTTCCTACATCAGACCTCCTTCTCCTTTGCCATAATTCATATTGTCTCAGTCAAAGGATGACAAACAGGTCTTGAAGCTGAGACTGCCACCTCGTCAGTGTTATTAAAATTTAGGACTGAACTTACGTTCAGATGGAGTTCCATATTAAAGAACTATAATGCAAAAACAGCTGAAGATAAGCCCTAATAAAAAAGATTAGTCATCACTTATACAGTAGAAATCACTCTAATGTCTTAAGATAAACATAAAAGAAGTCAGAAAATGCCAGACAATGTTCCAGTTTTGTGCAATGCTTCTCTTACAGTCTTCTTGATAATAACAAAGATTGTTATTTCACATTTGTGTTTGGGTAGCACTCCGTGGTTTGATCAGTTTGCTGTGCCAGGCTTTCAGCAGTGCTGTATGAAAGTAGAATTGTCTGCACAGTCTTATGTAGAGATTATAAATGTATATAAACATACATTTTTATACTGTCACATATTGTACAGGTTTTAGGAAAATATGACACCCTCTAACTCCTCCTTCAAGAAAATTCTCAGGCACTAAAAGACTTAATGTCCTCAGATAAAATCTAGGGGCCTACATGCACTTTATCAAGCACCATGGCCTACTTCATAAGCCTTCTCTGATACTATAATCCCATTGTAACACCACCTCTGTAGTCTACAGATATATGCGCATGCATATCACAACACAGCACACAGTCCCTCAAAAAGCTGTAACATGAAAACACAGGGGTTTACAACTCTTTACATCAACAGAGCAGCCAAGGGAAAGTCAGGATATTTGGAATTAATACACTGCATTTGCTGAGGCCAGGCTATCCAGAGAAACAGGCGGTGCACTGCCTCTTTGCCTCTCTCTCAGGTAATTCTGAAGATAACTCCTATGCATATTCAATCATTTCTATTCCTGTGAAACTGTGAAGGTCTTTGACAAAACAGCAGTATAATACTGGTCACATACTTGCTTTACTTGAAATAGGAGATGGTGAAAAGTCAACAGACATTAACACACTGGATCCCATCATTACCTGGAAGGACTTCCAAAAGACCATGCCCTGGGAGATTGTAGTGTTGGTTGGAGGAGGCTACGCCTTAGCAGCTGGATGCAAGGTACTGATGCAGATATTTTTTTTTTTATCCTCCTTTCTAAAAATATTATCAACCTGCTCTCTTATTCCTTTATATGCTCCCCGATTTGGGCTCATGATGTGGATACTTACAAGTTTGTACATAAAACAGTAGGCAGCTACTCCCTGCACTCAACATATCTCTTTCTTGCTATTTATTAAACACTGCAGTGAAATCCAGTTTACTGAGCAAAAGGAAATGCAGAAAGCATTGACCTCAACTTTGTTTATTTGCTCGTGGGATTCTCTGATGCAAACTGCCACAGAGAGAAGAATCTGTTTGACAAACATACCAAGTATTTAGTAATCCTTGTGCTTCTGTCCTTTCCCCAGACCTCTGGCCTCTCTACGTGGATTGGACGTCAAATGCTCTCCCTGAGCAGCCTTCCCTACTGGGCTGTAACTCTGCTGGCTTGCATTTTGGTGTCCATGGTAACAGAATTTGTTAGTAATCCAGCAACCATAACCATCTTTCTGCCTATTTTATGCAGCATGGTGAGTTAAAACAGTGACATTTTTAGTCTGTTGTTTCCTGACAGGCTTGTGGGAATTTTTTAGGATGTCAGGGTCTTGGGACTCTGTTCACATGAAACCCAGCCTCAGTTCCCAAGCTACTGTTCTGTAGTCTTGGAACTAGGAAAAATAATACAATTGGGCAGCCAAAAGCATATTTTAGCACCAAGGAATTTATAATACCTCTCAGACCAAGTGTACTGAGGAATTCATATGCCAAGTACAAGAAAAGGTGACTATGGAATCATCAAGAGAGGTGAATTTCACATAAAGCTTGAGATACTTTTATTAATGGTTCTTTTTAATGTGTTGTTCATTAGTTAGTAGTCACCAGCTCCCTACTTGTAAGAAAAGACTGGAGTGCTGCATTTTATTTCAGATTTAAAATTGTTCAAAGGGGTGATCTGGTAAGCATACTGTCTTCCAGCATGGAAAGCAGAGATGTTTGTAAGGGGCAGAAAAAAAAATCAGGATCCTATTGACAAAGATAGAGGAAAGAGAACTAATTTCATTTTATACTGAAATAGCAGTTCCAGAAAATTTTCTTATTTATTTTTTTAATGTAATGTGAAGCTTTTCTTACCAAGAGTGTAGGTCATTAATCATCTTTCACTATTATAACAGTTTTACGGGATTGTCCCAAAGCATCGTATGTGAGTTAATATGAAGATGTGGTCAGACAAAAAGAACTAATTGTGTTTCTGTGGCTTAGGAGTTCAGATTTGCTTCTGCTCCATGCAGAAAGAGACTCTCCTAAAAAATATTTAGAGCAGTAATCTACTTGTAGTGTGAACTGCAATCTTAAGGCAAACTCTCTTTATTGATTGCAAAAGTAACCTGGAGACACTCCCCTCCCCAAAATGATGGTAGCCTTGTTTACCTTTTCCCCCTTTCCCTCTGACATAAAACCAGGCCAAAGCAATGTAAATGAAAATGCAAAATTTTATCACCACTGGAAACTGCTGAAGAACCATTCTTTAGCCCACTCTGAAGAATATTCCGTCATCTCTGCCTTCTCACCATGCAAGCTTGGATCATGAACAGCTGGTTCTCTTAACCACTATTCAGGAGGACATCACATAATGGTCTCAGCATATTCAGCAACTGGAAGAAGCAAGTTGTTCATGTTAGCCTGTTGTGACTTCTCTTGGATGAAGACTGAAGTGGCAGTCAGTGTTAAACCCTAGAAGACTCAATACAGAATGACACAGAGAACAAGTGGGAGAAAGAGCAAAGGTGGCCTAATAGTAGCAAACTCCACCCTCCCTCAGTGTGAAATGTCTCAAGAGAGATCCCTGGAGCATGACCAGCTCAAAATTATGGCATTGCTCTAAAAAAACCCAACCATCCAAAAAATACTTTCACACTTAAGTTTAGAAATTAGGCAGATGTGATTCACAGAAAACAGAGAGGGTCCTTTCATACTGATTGTCAGCAGTGGCTTTTGTCAATTAGGTAAAACACTTCTCTCCCTCTCTTCTTCCAGTCAGAAACACTGCTTATCAACCCTTTATACACCCTGATTCCTGTCACCATGTGCATCTCATTTGCGGTGATGCTGCCAGTGGGTAACCCTCCAAATGCCATTGTCTTCAGTTACGGGCACTGCCAGATCAAAGATATGGTGAGTCTTGGGACTGGGTATATCCTCCCATTTTTCATGCAACTTCAACCCCTAGTCCCACATTCAGCAGCCAATCATTATTATATTATTATTATACTGCTGCAATAATGATTACATTGGTGCAATAATAATGATTATATTGGTGCTAATACTAAGTTATGATCCTGCACTGCTATTACATAATAGAGCCGTCAGGTTAAGAACAACCACAAATCTGCTGTAGGACACACACATTTCTTATCTTTATTTTTTTTATGAATCTAGTGGCCTAAAGAGCTTCAGGAGTATGCAATTCTTTGCACTGACCTGCTAAGACAAGCACAAGAGAGCTTGACAAATTAGATTTATCGCATACCTCCACAGTAAGTCATGTATCACCCTGTTACGTGACTTTTATGGGTTTAACTCCCCATTCTGATTATCAAGAATGAGAAGTTTAAGATTATTAAGGCTGAGAAGTTCACAGTGAACTGCATTAGTCTCTAACCATCACTCCTGAGTATTCCCACAACATATATACATAAATTATCGCACGGTATCTCAGTCAGTATAGATCCTTCTGCTTTTCTTTTTTTCCTATGTTAACTGTTTTTAATTAAGTTGCGCTGATGCATTTTGCTTTTGCAGGTGAAAGCTGGCCTGGGTGTAAATCTGATTGGACTGGCTGTTGTCATGGTGGCCATCAACACATGGGGAATTAGGCTCTTCCAGCTTAACACCTTTCCAGAATGGGCAGCAGTCAGCAACATCACAAGCCAAACGTAATCTTCAATGAAAAAAAAAAGCAAAAGTGCAAGACCAAAGCAAGTTGGGACAAAATATTGTGCCTACATTTCACATAGGAAATAAAGAAGGAAACTTGTGTATACACAGCACCAGGATTCATTGCAAAACCATGACGAAAATCCACAGGGAGGTCTTCTGCAACAGTTTTTTCTGTTCTGAAAATCAGTGTGAGTTAAAAGGAGAGATTAGGTTTGCTCTGTTGCTGCTTTCTCTGGGATACTGTAACTCAGAAAAAATCCACTCCTCCAAATTATCTGTCTATAGCTTTTTCATGCCTTAGAGCAATTACGTAGGACTTTTATGTAGGACTCCAGGGGCAGAAGATAAGTACACGTACACTGGTGTACTCAGCAGTAGCAGATTCAGTCCTACCATTGACTTACAGTGAATGTAGGGTGAGTCTTATTCCCAAATCCAGATGAGTTTTATAATCCTGCTTCTTCTGAAGGCAAATAATTATTCTTCTTTTGAGATGACTCACCACTGTTTTGCAAAAATCACTTTCCCACCTAATTCATATGACCTGGACAGAAATCCAGCTACCAACTACCAGTTACAGCACTTCAAAGGGATAACAGAAACCTCCAGAGAGGAAGGAGAAATCTCCTTGGAAGGAGAATGTGGGCGTTCTTTTCACACAACACTAGTATAAATTTCCAATATTGCAGTACTTGCAATCTCTGCTTTGGAAGGAACAGTTTCAGGAACAGAAAGTTTTGTTCAAGACCTTCTTTATCATTACTGCAGTGGGAGTTCTTTCAGCAGGGGAAGCTGTGAGCAGAAATATCTTACTAGGCCAGCACCCCCATCGCTCTCCTGTCTCTTTGGCTGCTGTTTAGTTATGCACTTGTGATTCCCCTGACAGAGACAGTCTCATCCCCAGTGGCACTGAGCGCTGCTCCATGAGTAAGAAGGGAGAGGGCTGAAGTGGAGTGGTGCTGGTGTATCTCCCCATCCTGTGCATTCACTTGAACGTCACAGCCCCTGCTCTCTAGCAGCCCAGAGAACAGGAACTTCAAATGTAGGAAACTGTGACACAGAGTAGATAACTACCAAGCCAAAAGGCCAATCTCTTTATCTCTCATCAACAAAGTGAATGCCCTGCTTTCCTGACTGGATCCCTGTGACACTCATTAAAACTTCTCATGTATTATCTTCAGTTTTTAATAATTTTCCTAAAGTCAATACATTTAAGCTGTATATTAGAATGATTGAATCTCGTAATCACACATACACTTTAAAGAATTTTTATGCTTTCCACTTTTAATCTAGGCTCTCTAGTTGATAGTGTGAATGTCTATTCTGCAAAAATAAAATGGCAATAAAATAAATTATTCACTACTGCACTGGTGCTCCATGGATATATTTCACCCATAACCCACCAAACCCTTAGAGACGCAGTGTTGAGACAGCAGGAGGTGTTGGTTTACTGCTTCTGTCCAGAGGGATCCCACAGACCTGTCTTGGAAATAAACATACAATAAAAGGTCGTAGGCTGGCAGAGGGGGAGAAACGTGGGAAAAACACAAAAACATCTTAGCCCTTGTTCCAAAAGCAGGAAGCTGCATCCTTTAGCAAAACAATTGCTATTCCTGGTAGTTCCTGTAAATTTCATTTTGAATAGTGAAGTGTTCCTGTGCATCAGTGGCTTAAAGCATCCCCATGAGCCCCTGATGCATAAAACAAGACCTCGGCCTCACTTTTTCAACTCTTCTCTCATCTCACCAGCTCCCGTGTTCCCCCTACCCCAAGCCTGCTGCTCTGATGCACTCCAGCACACAAAGCTCATGCCAGCATCTGCCATGCAGATCCTCCACACCTCTTCAGCTGCCCTCCCTGGGTGTTTCCCTGCTCCCAAGGAAGAGGCTTCTGCTGAACACAGACCCCAAAAAGGTGCTCTAAGCTGAGGCACTCTGACCTCCCTCTGGCATAAGCTCCACCCTGAAGCCCCAGTAGCAGGAGAGGAAGGGGCTGCAATGCCTGTTCACCAACATGGGCAACTTCCTCCAGGAACAAGCACTGCAGTGGGTGAGGGTGTCTGCAATACCAACAGTTTTGTCCCTATACACAGCAAGCAGAACATCTCTCTGTTCAAAGTGCCTAAAGTTACTTTTGACCATTCTCCCCCTGCCAAGAAACTCTGGCTTGCTTTCTTCCCAGGGCTTCAGCTGCTCTGCACCTTTTACTGTGCTCTCATCTTCTAATCCTTTTCACTTCACGCTCCATCCACCAGCACCTTCCCATTGCCTTGCTGCTCAGCAACAAATCACTCTCTGCCCTCCTAATACTGATTTCTCAGCTCTGCTCAGCTCCCATCACACCTTGCTATCCCAGACCTTTCCCAGGGGATATGAACACAGGATATTCTCATTTATGAGACATGAGCAGCTGGCATTCCAGCCAGCCTTAGGGAGATCTGGGATTACTCACAAATCAAACAGGGTGTCCAGCAATGCTCTTCAGTACGAACAGCAATAGCAGCAGGTAAATGAAATTGCTCGGTGCTATTGCACATCTCAAACTATTTCTTCAGAAACATTTCCAGGAGGCTCTGGTATAGCTTGTGTCTCATAAGGCTGGTGCAGAGACATTTGGAGTGGACTCAGGTAAGGCGTTTCCCCAACAGACTGTTCCTCCTGTTTTGGTACTCTTGGCACACTTCCATATTCACAGCTGCTGGCACTTGTCACTGCCATGTCCCACCAGGCAGTTGCAGGAAGGCAGTGTGCTGTCCTGGCCTTTTTTCCACATCAGATCAATCAGTGCACACCCCACCACCAGATTCTGCCCTTCATTGTTGCTTTCTTTTTTTTTTTTTTAATTATTATTATTATTATTATTATTATAATAAATGACAAGTGGACAAAGAAATGGGAAATTTTCACTCGTAAGTTACAGCATACTGTCACTCAACTTCAGGTTTGTCTCTACCAACAACCAAGGCAGTATTTTCTTCAGAGGGCAAATAAGCCTGATTTCAAATTAAGCGATTGCCAGATGCTTTCAAGATTCAGCACACACATCAAGCCTTAAAATCAAAAGTTCTGCTTTCAGCCCAGAACTTATCCAAAGAATAGAACTGCATTAACTAGTAGCAGTATACTATTTTACCTTACATTTTTGTATTACCTTTTACTAGAATCCTATTAAGGCTACATATATATATAGATATTTTAATATACCTGATTTAAAACCTGAACAATTTAGCTGAAGCAAATTGAGGTGATTTATATTGAGCAATTACTCATTCCATAGCTGATAATATTTTATTTCTCATGGAAAAAAGCAGAGCATGACAGCTGTACTTAATACTTGTACATGGCTGTTTAATTCTCTCTGGTTTGCAGAAAATTTGAATAACAGAATTTAAAACAGGCCCTTTTATTTATTTTCATATGTTGATTGGTATCTTACTCATTATCTTGCATCTTTGGGCCCAAAAAGTGCAGGCTCTAATCTGTGGAATTACTCTGTTGCGGAATCCATGTTTCTACACAGAAAACAAACTGTGTGTTCCACTCCAGCATTTGGGCTCACAGCACAGGAAAGTTACTGTGTAGTTATGGTTTAAGTCAGTGATTTACAGGATTGGGGTATTTACTTTTTTTCCATGTGTATTAAAGACTAAGGCCAGAATAGACTTTAGCAGGAGCATCTATTCTGAGTGCAACTTATGAAATTTATTTTTCAGAAAGTAAAACTGATCATCTGTGATTAATGTATGTTTCAAGTGAAAAAGCAAATAACCTGCCGAGTTATTTTATCTCAGTACAAATTCCAGGAAAATGACCTTGGTTTAGGAATTTGTAAAATAAATGTTAACATGTACCACCAAGAAGTCTAACAAACAAAACTGCATATCTCTGTTTTGTCCCTCAGAGGCAAAAATAAAAAGAACTGTACATGAGACTTCCCTCTGGATTTTAGCAGCAACTTACACCCTGATATCCACTATTGCTTCCTAATGTCCAAAAATTCTGCATCCCATATAGAATATTGATATTGATTTTTACATATGAATATCAATGCACAATCTTGTTTCTGCAAACACAGATATAATCCAGGCTTATGAAATCAACACATTATTAATTCCAAAAATTCCAATTTCTTCCTTTCCAATGTTTCAGTTTCACCAGGGATGGAGCAGACATCATGAGGCAGCAGGCTGTGGTTCTGGGACATAAACCACTGAACATTCATGTTAGTGAAGTTCTGTGAGGTGCATCCAACAACTTTAAGTTCTAGTGCCCAGTAAGCTAATAATTAGCTTTGCTATCTGTTTTTTTATTTATGTTGGGTATTAACCCTTGACTGTGTTTAATGGCAGAAGAGCCTTAGGGCAGCATTTTCCAACACAGGATAATACTCTCAATCCACAGTAAATATTTTAGAAGTCTGTTAGTAGCTCATATATTCCTTTTCTCCCATTTTGCCTTGAACCTTCAGCTCCAGGATATGTCTCAAAAGAATCAATACATGAAAATGAATACACGTTCAGCAAAGGAAGGAAGCCTGCATATTTTAGCTGGCAATTTTAGCTACTCACATAGGCATTTGAAATAGGCAGAAATTCACAGAGCCCATGTTAAGTGGGAAACTTGCTCCTAGCTATCTTCATGGAACATGCATCCTTTGTGCACTGCTATGACACCAGTGCATCCAAAGCACTCTGAGCCCCCAGATGCAAGACCTGCATCAAGCAGTCATTATCTATGCTCACCCTGTGCCCTCTGAAAGGTAACAGTTAAACTTCTAAAGGTAAAGGTTAAACTTTAGTTACCACCCAGGATAACCTCAGGCTAGGTAAAATGTGTTATACAGTAGTTGCAAAGTCCACACCAGCTGTGTTATAATGTTATCCAGATTTACAGCTTACTATTTGGGAGGAAAAAACCCAGCTTGAGCTAAAATGAAAGTGTTGCAAGCAGTGTGAAACACCTCAGAAATCCTGTCTTTAATATTAATGGGCATATATTGTTTCCGTAGCATTACAGCTGCAGCTTTTCACTTCCTAATATGATAGGAAAAAAAATAAATCCTAACATCTGCTTGGAATGCTTAGCTGAAAGTGTCAGCTCCAAAAACACTTTTGGAGTAACTGGCCTGTTTGGCAACAAATACAGAGATTTTGAACATTATTTCACTTCTCATCCCCATGTAAAGAAAGGGAAGAACATAAAGTATGTTTCAGGAAAGAAATAATCCAGTTTTAAGCACTAATACAATTTTATATGGCAAGCAAAGAAATATGAATGGGTTAGAGACCCATTGAGCATTTTTCAATGCTCAAGAATAGGAACAGGAGGGGAGGGAGAGGAAGTTGGGGGAAACTTAAGTTCATCATGTTCATGAAAGCTTAAAAACAGCTGTGCAATGCTATCACTCTATGGAAACGTTTTTGTGCACGGAAGAAAATTCCTTCAGTCAGCTCTGAAGTCTATGAAAGGTAATGGAAAGCTCTCTCAAGAGGCAGAGCATACAGTACTAATTCAGTAAAAGCTAAATGTAATTGTACTTTAGTCAGGAACTGCCTTCACCAAGCACATTCTAGGTATCTTCCACACATGCTGCTACCACAAGGTTTCTGCTAGCTGATGTTAGGTGGTACAACCATTTCTCCCTGTTGGAGTTTCTTTGGAGTGTTTACTGTAGAGAAAATTGGTTGCATCACTACTACGGCTGTCTGACTTGAGTTGGCTTTTAAACTTGACAAGTAACCCTTTGCAGAGACTGAAAGCTTTATGTCAGCTATACACTTCAGGGCAGAAGTGAAAGGAAGGATTTAAAATTACAGGAGAAATATTCCTTACATATATTTATATTCCTTAAGAAGGAGAATCTTTTCCTTCTGAGTGTCTCCAATTAGATAAACACCCATTAGAGATCAAAGCACATCTGATTTAGTCTCTTCTGAGAGGAATACAGACCATGTGCTCTACAGCTTTCCTATGATGAGAATGAAAACATGGTAAAAGGACAAACCACTTTGAAGGCACAATCCTTACCCTAATTATAACATTAATGGAGAAGCACTTTATGCTTTAATCTACAGCCTGAACAAATGGAGGTCATTCTCTGTGCTTGTCTGTAGCAGTCCATCACCAGGCATTCTCAATAAAAGCAAGAATATCTTCCTGGCACTTTTCTTTATTCTTCATGTCCCGCAAAAGACTGTCAAGGGGACTCTGTCATTTAAGCCATGTTACAGAGTTGATTGAGCTCTTCTATTTTAAGGGAACAAAATTTATTTGATAGATTATTGAATTAATAAAATTTACATCTATTAAAATCATTGCAACTTTTTTTCGGAATTTACAACAGGATTCTTGCAGAATTATGGTTTCAAGCAGAAGAGTTCTACAACACAATGCATGTTTTCTCACACACCAGGGGTTTTAATAGCTGCTTTTTTTGCTTTGCTTGCGTGTGTGGCTTTTGCTTTACCTATTGAACTCTTTGTCTCAACCCACGGGTTTTCTCACTTTGATCCTTGTGGTTCTCTCTCCCATCCCACTGGGAGCAGTGAGCCCGTGGCTGTGTGGGGCTGAGTTGCTGGCTGGGGTTAAGCCCCAACAGCCCTTTCCAGCTTCTGGGACTAGCATGGGATGTAGGATCTGCAGCCTTGCATCCACCATAGGGCCTAATGCAGGCCAGAGCTCAACAGCAGGTGGGGTAGAGACTGCCAGAGCCTAGAACCAATTCTCAAGGTGTGTTTTGTTTCCTTTACATGGCTTTTGATGAATGAACTTTCCCATCTCCAACAGTGGAACACAGATCTTAAGAACAGTGAAGTACCACTGCTCACAACAAATGACAAGAAACCCCGAAAGTTACTTCTTGATGTATTTAATTTCTTTTGTGCTGTTTTAAGAGCTAGGGTATTACCAAGTGTGAGGTACACATTGTAACAGGACCAAAAGCACTCCAGTTGGATCAGGTAAAAACAGGTTACAAAATATTAGGAAAAGAAATACTGAAAAATACAAATTATATCATCCAGTCACACATCAGCTGCAAATCCAAATTCTGAAACCCTTGAAAATCAGTCCCAGGAAAAGTTCACAGCCACCCTTTCAAAAGAAGGATATTCCAGTTCTAGGACACTAAGAGTGGAGGAACCTCCCATGCCAACCCTCTACTTGACCTTTGCTGCCTGAAAGGTAAATTGCATCCTTGGTGCACACACAGAGTTGACCTGGGGAACATTGCTCTTTCAGGACTTGTCGCTAGGAGGTTTCTTCTTGGCTTCCACATCCTTCTTAAAATCTTCCAGCTTCTTTGCAATGTTAGGAATCTTTAAAGACAAAGGAAAACAATCAAACCCCACAGAAATTAACAAAAAACGCCAAGCTACATGAGTCTCATCAGGAAAGAAAATACCATACACACAACAATAAATTCTATAAAGTTTAAACTGGTTTTTAAAAGATATTTCCAGTATCTGTTACCTTGCACAGAGGTTAAAATCTAAGCAGTATCAAGCAAACAGCAGATGAAAGCACCTCACATGAGGCTTCAGGAAATAGATTATTAAAGCCAGAAGTCAGCCAGTGGTGATGGGAACAGGAGGAAGGAAGAAAGAACACTTTACAGGAAATTTACTATGACCAGTCTGGCTTCCTGACTGAAAGAAGACAAACTGCCAAGAATAAGCAGATTTAAACACCGATACACAGGCTTTCGAAGGGGAAATTAGACTGCACTGTACTGGTCATAACCCAAGAGAAAAGAGATGTTCAAGTGCATCAAATATGTTCTCAAGAAATTTATTAAGAAATATGACTCCTGGTTCGTATTGTGGGAAACAAAATTCCTCACTGGGGAATTCTACTGCATTGCAAATTGGCACCCTTTTGCAGTTTCACACTTGAATGAAAATTCAATTTACCGCTTGTGAGCTTCAAAACTTCAGCTTTCTCTTGCAAATAAAAGAATTTTGATAAAATAATTCAACAGTAAATTTTGATAACTTGAAAGAAAAAAAAGCTGAAGCTCTTAATGGCAGAGAAAAGATTACAGTTAGCTAAAACTGGGAAGTGAGTATGTACGATTTTACAAGCTAACTGATTAAAATGAAATTAAAGCAAATTTTCCACTGGTATCTGTGAAAAAAAAAAAAAAAATCCTGGGTTTTTACTTCATATGTAACCTGACCACAGAGCAGAAGTTAATCCAAACAGAATGCAGTTCTCTTACTGAATGGTCCGAGGCTCACAGTACTGGTAACATAAGAAGTTCCTCTTACCTTCCTTTTCAGAACTAAGCTCTGTTTGAGCAAATGAAATTAAGACCCCAGCCTGTAACACATCTGACATTTAAACTAAACCAAGAGAACTCCACTAATGTCAGCAGAACCCTCTATGTACTTACTACTAAGCACATTGTGTGTACAGCTGCAGAATTAGGACCTCATTATGACACGCTTATATTAAATGCCATCTAAAACCAATCATCTTCAACACCAGCAATAAAATTTCCATGTTCATCCGGCAAGTCAGTGTTACACTCCCAGGGAACCACTTCCTGCAAATCAAAAGCCTGAGTCCCCCCTCTTGTGGCAATACTTTATCAGTGCTGCCAGAAAAGCACCATACAATGCTTGTGATACATATTGATACATCCAAATATATTCTTATGACTACATTTTTGTAACACAGTAAAACATATATTGCACAGAAACACTACCCTTTCATTAGTCCTTTTACTGGACTGACTGACAGGAAAAATCACAAAAGTTTGTACATAAACAAAGAGCAAAATGTAAAAATTGTTTTTAAGCAAGATGACTTCAATACTGAAGATGTGAGGAAAGCAGAACATAAATGTCACCAAAGCCTCAACAACTCTGTTTTTTTTTATTAAGGCTGATACAGATTGCATAAGAATTTAAAAAAAATTTATATGTTAAATGTTATTAACTTCTTTAGCCAGTATAAACTAAGCGGCACTGCTCTTACAAGGGATTCTGCTGACTACAGAAATTAAAAGCATGTTTTGAAGGCTCAGCTTGAAATCTTCTGCCCTCTCACACAGAAAACTCTTAACTGAGAACTGAGGAAAGAAAATCACCTTTCTTTTCTCATTGTGAGAAAAGAAGGAAAGATTGATTGCAGATCAATACACTTTTTGAAGTAGGAGAAAGTAATGAATTTTCAAAAAAGCTGGCAAAACTTATTTTCATTATTGGTCCAGAAGACAGATATTTCACATGCTCTGAAGATTTTTATTAACAAACAGTTATACTGAGTGGAGAACACTGTAAGAAGCCAGGCTATGCAAGACAGTAAACCTGTATTTTAGTTCTGGTAAAATCCATGAGCAATTGATAAACATTTTCTGTTTCTCCTGTCTTTGCCTGTAGATGCCTGGGCTCCAGGACCGAACAGAAGTTTAGGCTCAGCCCGTTCCAATGCCTGACCACTCTTTCAGTGAGGTAATTCTTCTGAAAAAGTCTGAGTTCTCCTGTAACCGAAGTCAGCATGATCTGCATTCTGTTTAAAAAATACAAACTGTCAAAATAAAGACTGTTTCAATTCCAGTTGAGGGAAAATAGCCTTGTATTTTCAGTTCAGGATACACTTAACTCTAGGAATACCAGGATACTCACATCATAGTTCTGAGCCAGATACATCCCAACCACGTTGCCAAGAGTAAAACCAAGCTATAAAAGAAGAAAGGGAGAAGAGTTAACATCCTTCCATCAAAAGCATAATGGCTAAAATAAAGAAAAAGGAATATTGCAAGTCATTTAAAGAGTTTCAACTCCACTCCTACTTAATTTCCCATCTTTCATCCAGAGAGGTGCCATTTTACTGATCTTCCTCACCAGAAACACCTTGCCATCATTTCCAAAATACCACACAGTTTTGTTATTCAATACACATCCCCAAGACTATTTGGATCAAGCTGTGTTCATCCTCCTAAGGGCCTCTATACACCCACAAAGGCAATAACTCCTATAAAAATGGGGGAGACAGCAGCAGGGAGCTACACATCACAGAGCTCTTGGTCCATGCTGGGAAAGCCTAAAGCAACACCCCACTAGAACAATGCTCAGTGCTGGAAAGGGACATACATGTCTTAGCATGAAGTTAAAAAAACTTCACAACATTAACTTAAATTGATGTAAACCTGCTTCTCCTCTGCAGCAACAGCTGTGCATCTTCCAGACAGACCCTTCTGATCCCAAGAGATTAGTTCTCAGCCAAATCCACCCTGATCTAGGGGCTCCTCTAAGTTGGTTGGAAGCTGGGCACAACCTCTTCTGACAACTGTGCAAACCTGTAGTTGATGAAGGATGACCATAAAAATGCACTCTGGCAGCAGAGCAAGAGCAAAACACAAGTACAGTTTCTGGCCCAGACCCTGTTTGCCAGCTGAGGAAAATCCTCAAGCATAAGAACACTTCTGCAGTGAAAGAAATTCCTCTCTTCAAAGACAGGTGATGAGATTTTCATTCAGCAACTCAGTACTTCTTTTTATTGTTACACTTCAAAATAAGTATGCCCTATACCATGAAAGGTCATTTAGCTATTTTGAAAGGGGACACACTAATATTGTGCTTTTATTCACTGCTAGTAGACAAATCACTCTTTGTGACAATTGAGGCCAGTTCTATTTAAGAAAACTGTTATTGCTCATGGTCACTGCTGTTAAAATAAGACTATTTTAAGAAAAATAAAACCGCTGTCCACAAAACAACTTTGGCATCACTTACTGACCAGACATCTTTTCCAGGCCCAAAGCAGCACAGAGCACAGCTCATCTTTTCTGTGATTCAGACTCCATAAGCAGCACTGGTGAAAATCTATCTATAGAAAACTGAAATTGGCAGAGAGCTGTGAAATGAACTCTGACTGCAAGTTACTTCAGTATTTTCTTAAACAGATTTTTGGTCTTATTCCTTGTTCATAATTACTTTTTCAAGCTTAGCTTTAACAATTTGAGAACAAGACAAATTTTTCTTGTGTGTACTGTCCTGGTTATCAAATGCTCTTGTAGTTTTAATTACCACCTAAGGAGGTGCTCTGGGAGATACTAACAAGTACTGCACTCATGAAAACCAGACCTGTGATTCCTCCTAACGCAGAGCATCATTCTAGCAGAGGAGAACTTCCTGTATCTTTAGCAGTGTCTGGGAAGCCACCTGCTCCTTGTTTGGCAGCAGTGCTCTAGGCTTTTAGCCTAGAACCTTTCCAATATATATCATGTTCTGTTGTGAGATAACCCGTACTCGGTACAGATAGTGCTGAGATCAGTACTCCCTTTAACTGTACTCCTTTATTGGAAAGTCCAGCACAGCATCCACCCAGTCACATTTATTTTTAGAGCTGACAATTCAAGCAGCGGGAAAAAAAAAAAATCGCTACTTAAGACTTCAATTATATGGAAAGCAAAACATGTAGCCAATGAAAATGCGCATGTTGACTAAAAACAACAGGGCCAGCGAGAGTTCAGAGTCTTCCAATTTCCACCCAGCATTTCAAGATGCATTGTAAACAAATGCTTATTTAATGCTTAACTCTGAATTGCAAAAACACAAGGTTTGTGAGATTACTCCTTTATCTCTCTGCTACAGACCTACCAGGCAGAGCAAGAGTCAAACACCCAGTCTACACCCAAGCAGGGAAAAAACCTAGAGTTAGTGTATCTTTTGTTTAACGTTCATGCAGTAATGAGGAGTCATAACTATGAGATATTTTTATCTAGCAGCAAAAAAAAAAAAACATTAGCAGCAAGCAGTGGTTGATAAACACAGAAACTTTGAGAGAGGCTAACCATATTCAGCCTTACTAAAGGTTTTCATTGGACTGGAGAGGGGATTATAAACAGCTACAGAAATGACTGAGGCTTTAATCCTCGTTATTATGAAGCTGGGATAAGAAATAGGCCTCATTTATTTCTTATATAAAAACAGGCAAGACTCTCCCAACTTACAATAGGCCATCTCTTCTTGCTTTGTATCAACACCTGCTATGAAACTCATCAGCCAGCAAAATTATCTTGCCCCAACTAAAGATGAAGTCTAACATTCAGTCTAATAATTCTGCTGTTCTTAAGGGCATTTAATGAAAGGCAGTAATGAAACGTGATCCCTTGCCTTAATTTCCGTATAATAAAAATCCACATCTCCAGCGGTACACTTTTAAGGGTGTACAAAATGGCAAGGGCCGACGCCCCTGCTCTCACCAAAAGAGGGAGGCATTCATGCTTACACAAAGAAATTTGAGCAGCAAGGGGAGCATCGCCGTGAGCAAGCAGAATCTCCAAGGTAAATTAAGAGCATGACTTGGAAACAAAACAAGCCATGGAACTCCATTTTCAGAGCAGCTCTAAGGCACCGTTCTGCGGGAACAAGGGGGACAAGCCCGGAACAGCGGGTGGGAAGGAGCGGGAGAAGGGAAGCCGCCCGAAGGGGAAGCCGCCCAAGGATGGAGCGCTGCCGGGGAGCCAACGCTGGGCGCAGCCGCCCCGCTGGCAGGGGCCGCGGCGTGGCCGCACACCGCGCCCTTCCTCCCTCGGCCGGGCAGCGGCCCCTCCGGCCCGCCCGGGCTCTGGCCCGGCCCCGCTGCCCCGGCCTCTGGCCCGGCCCCGCCGCTCCCCGGCGTGAGGGGAAGCGGGGAGCGCGCCATTCCCGGCCGCTCCTGAGGGGCTGCACGGGGGTGCCGAGCGGTGGTTTTTGTTTGGTTTTGTGTTTCTTTTAGCTTGCGTGGGTAGTTGTTCTTTGTGAATCCCTTTGGGTTCAGTGTCTTTTAATGGCTACACTTGATTCATTGAGATTTGGGCAGTAAATGTCAGTTAGGAAGATTTCTCCTGCTGCAAGTCAGTAAGAGATTGCAAGCTTTTTTGCAATTTATTTCAAATCTCTTTTTTTTCCCCCATAACTTTTCAGACTATAAGAAAAATATTTTAAAAACCACAAGATATGTCTATTTTTGAGCTATGAGGCAACTCTACCCTGAAAGCAAGTTAACTCACATTATATCTCAGTTCCCAGAAGGCTCAAATGCTCCATCTAATACAAAACATGTAGCTTCTGCCTTTCTGGGGAAGGTACCTTGGTGAAGTAAAGAAGTATCTCCTACCCACTCCAGGAAAAAAAAAAGCAGAGAAAGATACTAAGTAACACCTTTTTTTGTTCTGGTGATACCCTGGTAAGGATCCACACTTGAGACCACTTTCTCCTGCTGTCCCAAAGCTGCTGCCTTGTTCTTCCCTCCCTGAGTGAGAGATGACACCTGGAAATAACACAGAGATGTGAGTGGATGTGGCACAAGAGCCAGGGCTGGGCTTCCTTGTCCTCTGGAATGACTGACTCTTCCAGGGGTCTCACAAATGAGCTTGGTTCTGGAAACAAGAACAAATCAGCTGTTAATAACTATTTTCCTGATGCTGAGGCCTTCTCCGTGTGTGCAGGACCAGAGCACTGAGACAGGATGAGAGACTCCAGCCTGAGCACATGTCAGAAACCAGATGGAGCAAAAGAGCCTTTTACTGATTATAATGCCTCCACAGTATCATCACAGGGAGATAAGGTTCATTAAAAATGTTGTTAATATGCTTAGACTATAATGAATGCAATATGTCTTAGACAGTCTTGGCTTAACATTGCTCTACACAGTTATTTTCCTACATGCCATGAATTTCCTCTGTGACATTTAGTGGACTGCCAAAAAAAAACTTTCCTCTAAAGTAAAACTATTCCATTTGCATCAGCTAATGCTGAATCATTTTGGGTTAGAGACTGCAGAGGGTGGGTGCTGCGGATGGCATACGATATTGGAAGGAAGAGCTCAGTCTGGTAGTTATAAATGCAACTATTATGCTTTTATAAGTGGGGACATGGGGCGGGTGGGGAGAAGCCAAACCCAAAAAAACCAAAAAACCAACTGAAACCTACTTTTTTGCTGCTAGGGGAGACTTTCTCAATGTTATCTACTGCACTCTGGTGCTCTGCAAGTACAGCCAAGCCCCTGAGGTATGCAGAAAACTTGTTTGTCAGGAAGTACTGGCTACTCAACATTATTCTCAATTGCCAAATCATATTTGAAGATGCATTCATGTTGGTTTGTTGTATAGTGCATGGGCAGTATATACGTACTCCACTCTATAGAAGGTGAGAATCCCTTTTTTAAAGGATAACATTTAATTTACCCTGTTTATACAACAAGTTTGTTGGGTTATGAACACACCAGGCCAAGGCATGTTAGGCCCAGCAAAAAAAGAAGAGTGTTCTGTCATGATATGAGAACTGCTAACAAAGAAGTGTTTATATTCTTATACCCACATAAGCCTATGTGCCTGGATGAAATCTGCCCAGTGTGAAAGAAGGGGCTGACATTGCTGCAGGGCCACTGTCTGTAATATTTGAAAAGTTATGGAGATCAGAGGATATCTTTAATGACTGGAAGAAGGCAAATGTCAGACACATCTACAAGAAGTGCCCAAAAGAAGGGCCAGGAAACTAAAGACACATTAGCATGCTTGCTTCAATCCCCAAAACAGTGATGGAACAAGTCCTCCTAGAAACTATTACAAATCAAGTGAAGCAGGTGCTTTTTCTGTACAGGCAGTAAATATGTTATTATCTAATCTGAAAGCAGCACCAATAAAATATTTGATGTGAAAACTTGTGCTAATTGTGTTGCAAATGCTTGAGAATTAATTTGAATAAAGCAGTGGTATTTGAATAAGCAGTAGTATGGATGATTTAGCCATCATGAGGATGTAAGCAAAGTAAGGTTAGTAGGGAGGAGTAGTATTTTGACATTCTAACTGGTATCCTAAGGAGAAAAGGTAAGTTTACCATAGAAGCCCTTTCTCAGAGCTGAAAATTATTTAAGTCACAGGATATAAAACCTTATTTTAAAAAGTATTCTTCTTTTACTTTCACAATAAATAATGTACAACCTTGAATGTAAGTTCTCAGGATACATACGTTTAACTGTCTTTTTAATACCACTCCTCATTTCCAATGTGTAGCTGGAAAGGGAAGTGGAAATCAGATTTCCTTGACCTAGAAATTGTGTAAAATAAACACCAGATGGAGCCAGAAAACCATCTATTAAATTTTCTGTTAAAATTTTGTTCTGTTTAGTCTGTGTATTTTAGTTTTAGTTCTGCCCATTTTCTTCATTTGCTTCTGTAAAATATCTTTTTATATAATCTCTGATGCAGTTTCAAGGTTTCTGAGAAGTTGTAATTATCCAGGACTTTTTTGTCTTGCCATGGAGACATGCACTATTATAGTGCACAATAGATACAGAATGTATTATACACTTAACTGGTATTGAACAATATGTAATAAGGAATCAGAATTGCAGGGCAGTCAGCTTGTCAAAAAATTAATAGATCTTATGACCTTTAAATATACCAAGTATAATTGCCTACCTGAAAAAAAAATAGATAGCCTTTCATCTCAAACATTTCCTGGTGGAGGTGCAGTTTATCGTTAATTAAAGTTGTTGAAAACCTCTTTTCCATAATAACTTCCAAGTGCCTTCTGTCTCCTCTTAGATGCTGTATCCCAAAGGCCCTCTGGAGTTCTCAGATCAATTGCCTACTACATTTTTGACAGAAAAACAGAAGGCATCCCTGACTCACCATGTGAGTCAAATTGTTTAAGGCCAAATTTTCAAATGTAGTTATGACTAGAAGAGATAGTTGGTTTATGGTGGTTCATATTTACCCTCTCAAAGTCAATTTTTACACAGAGCAATCTGAGAGCCAAAGCTGATTCTGTACACTGGGGTCTGCCTGGCTTTGTGTGAGTGATTTGTCAGAGGCAGAGAGAGCAGCTTAGCCCTTCGTGCCAGCCCTCAGCCAACCTGCAAGTGTGAGCTCCCCTCTGCTGCCCGGGAGGAAATAGGCTGAGCACCAGCTGGAACAGGGAGATGTCAGACAGTACTGGGCCCAGAGGCCTCCAGAGCGCACTCCAGAGCACTCCCCTGTCCTAAAAGTGCTCCTTACCGGAAGGAGGGAAACTTGAGAGCATGAGGAAGGTGAGCCCCAGGAGAACCAGAAGAGCTAAACCTACAGGAGATCTCTGAGCAGCAGGGCTGAAAGGTAGCATGAATTATGAGCTGGAGTTGAGAGGTGTGACACGCTGCTGGGCGTACAACAATGCAGGACCCAGGCTTAGCTTCAGTGAAGATTGTTTCTGCACTTCCAGTAAAACGAGAAAGTGGTCCTTATTCTCATGGCATGGTCTGATGACGAATTTTCTAACTTCATCTATGAATCTAAACATCTAAGTCTTGTTCCTCTCTAGAGCAACTCCACGAGTCACTTGGCACAAAGGGAGGGACTCAGGGGGACTTGAGGTATAGGTAGAAAACACAAAATACAAGCAAAACTTTCTTTATGTGCAAAATAATAGCAATAGGATGTGCCTACAAAAAAAAAAAAAAACATGGGAATTTGAAATACTTTGCATGAAAAAAAAAAAAGAAGATAATTCAACCACACTTTTTTTTCTTGTAGCTGCATGAAACTGCAGTTCCTGACCCACTTAGCCAGTCATCCCATCCTAGCATTACAACTGAATTCTGCATTTCCACAAAAGGACATCTACAAGCTCTATCTATGAATTTATCATATACCTTGAAATTATCTCACACAGTGATATATACAAGCCTGCAGATGGGTGTAACTTACCTGTTTAATATCTGACCACACACCTCAGTGCCTCTGGTTTCCGCCATGTAAATGGCTCTGCTTTATCCCTTTTTCTCCACTCCTTCAGTATTTTTATATGTATAGGCAACTTATATTTGACTTGGACTCAGCTTTCAATTGTTTCATCATGAGGTCAGTCAGATGATGGTGTGGGTTGGTCAGAGAGGCTGTGCCATATCCATATTTAATTGTTTCTTTTTTTCTTTTAATGCAGGAAAGAGATTTTTTAGTCTTTGCATGCAAAAATAAAAAAATAACAATCTACCCTGCCAGGAGAAATAGAAAAGTGTTCAATGTAAGTTCCAGTGTATAATGAAAAAAACCCCTCAAACCCAAAAGACAGTTAATTTATATATAGGCAGGGTAATGAAGTATCTTGAATGCAATGAGTCATGATTTTAAGGTTTTACCCTGGAGCTACAACATCTAGAAATGTTCTTTAAACAACTCCTCCCCCAGCCAACTGAGATGTTCCCATGATCACATGTCCCTGGGATTCGAAATTCAAGAACTGAAGGCTGAGTCAAGAAAGAAATTATTGATACCTTTCAGCTCTAGCTGCTGGGCTGTGGCCTGACAAGGGCAATATATGAGAAGTAGATAATGTATGAGGAGTATATAATTCTTCAGTGATTCATGGAGAGGCATAATTGCATGAGCAGATAATAGATATGTAATGAATTCCACTCTGTGCCAGAGCCACAGAAGGCATGAGTGCCAGTCGTGGAGTTTTAGCTGGCATTTCAAGCTGTAGCTGTGCATGCAGCTGTGGGAGCTCCTGGTTCAGCTCCTCACATTCGGGTTTAGAGGCAATCATCACAATCACATCAGATGTGAGGCATTGGTGAAATAGTCCCATCACTCATAGGATGACAGCAATCACCAGCATACCAATTTTCTGAAATTGTTTTGCAGAACGGCACTAGAGCTTTTTTAAGAACTCAAACCCTATCAAATGTGCAGGAAAATGAGCAAAGAAAACCTATTTATAGCTAAGCTTTCTTGCTGCAGTTAAGGCCCTGAGTGCACCAGCAGGCTGTACAGCCTTGACTTCCACCCCTGAGTTGGGAGATAGAGCTGGGAGAAACCTCACTTGGGGCCTCTGTGCCTTGGATCTGAAGCTGAGCTTGCTTCCTGCTGCTAAGGTTCTGTTGCTGGCTACTAAAACAATAAAACATCACAGTGGTATTAGCTGATGGCTGAAGATACACAATTTCTTTCACATGTGTCCCAAGAGCCATCCAGAGCTGCTGGAGTTAAGTTTATGATGTTGTACACAAATAAAACACATGCAAGGTAAACATCATACGGGAATTTCAGGGTGATGATCAGTAGATGGTGCTCTTTTCCCGAGTAAGAATGTAAGAAATATTTTCAAATTATCAAAAATATTATCAACATCTTTCAATCTTTGTATTACAGAATTAGGCAATATTTATTAAAAATTTTTTCAAACACTTTTTTCCTTCCAAAAGTCACTCCAGATTTTCACTAGATTTCATAAGAGACAGAAAGACATTGGTTTAACTGACCTACTTCATTAAACTTGGTGGAATAATCTAATTGTGGTGTTACACTTTAAAAAGCAACCCTTCAAAAAGATTATCTGTTTAGATTTTAATTAGCTCTCCTCTTTCTATCATAAGATTGTTTGTTCTGATTTTTATGAAAACAAAACAAAACCAACCCCCATCCCCCAAAAAACCCCAAACCAAACCTTGTACTGCCTGGTGTTATTTTCTTAGACATCATTTCTTCAGTTAATTAAAATAATATGAATGAATATAAGATCAGTTGAAGGGTGACCTGTTCTCTGTACAGTAGTAATGTCAAAAAGAAGAGGTTTTTTTTTTGAATGCCCCACAACTGTTGTCTTGAAGAGACTTCCAGGTATGGTGAGATGTTCAGGTGACTTCATGGGACAAGTGGCTCTATTGCAGGCCTGTGCCTCTAAATATTCAATTAGTCTCTGACACAAGAAAATCCACACTTGTGCTTTCTTCTGAGCCCTGTTCATATTTCTTTTTAGTCTTCAGTGCAAATAATAACCTGCACACATCACATAGAATTGAGAAACCCCACTTACTTGATTACAGTAATTTGGTATTTGCTCACCTTCTGGTTTTCTTTGATGACTGTCATACTCACTGGCAAGCAAGCAGAGTTCAAATGTTCCCAGTTACCAAGTTACCAAGAAATTTTGTGCTGCCACTTCCCAAGTTTCTATCACTGTACAAGACAAGCCATTAAAGTAAATCTGGGAAGCACAAGTTCTGTGAATGCTCTTTGGCAGCCCTGCCTCTGACTGCTGTGCCTGCGAGTGCTTCTATTGAGGAATTGCAGCTCCAGAGCATCTCAAGCCTTCTCCTGGCTTCAGGGTTTGGGCTAAGTAATTTAAAGGAGCCCAATAAGGATTAGAGTTTCAAATGCTACTAAAACCCATGCTTCGTGTGACAGCTGCCCTTACAGAATGGAAAATTTACAAGAATTTAGTAAAAACAAAAGAAAAAGTCTGGAACTCATACTAGGTACATCATTTTTCCTGCAACGATATTTTGAATTGTTTGAATGATTCTTCTGTTTAGGCCAATGTGGTGTTATAAGGAGCATACAAATCACTGTGATTTCATACAGCTAAAATCCAGGGTATTATAGGCTGTGAGATTTTAGCTTAAGCAAAAATATATAATTTTTTTACCAGATTGATGAATGTAAGATCAGAACTGTGCTTTGTACTTGTCTGCAATATGTATTTCAGAACAGGCAATTTCCTTCTTTTTCAGAAACTGAGTGCTCCCTCTTTCATAGGCTCATTTAGATGCAAACAATGAGATCCTTTACTTCAATAGCATAATTCTTTTAGATGGATGATAGATATGTCTCTGTTATACTTGGGAACATTGAGGCTGCATAGGTGTAAATTCTCTGGATGAGGAAATGTGATAGAGGCCTAATTCCAAATTATGAAAAGCACTGGGCATTTAAGGCCTAATTTACAAAAGCACTAATGTAATGCCGTGCCTTCTGAAAGGTTACTGAAGTAGAAAACTGTGATGATCCAGCTGACCGTAACTTCTTTCTGGTAGTGTGTCAAGAAACAGCAAGGCAAGCTCGTGCTTTACATGAGCAGACATTGTTAAGTGCACTGTCAAATTTATATGCTGTTAAAATAAAACACCATGTTCATGTGTGTCATATACACTTTGTATAATAGCGCATATTTATGTTAGTGTGGTGTAGAAATCTAAAATAAATGAAATAACCTGCTCTGATGATTATGAAGGGAAAGAATTTTCACTGTCAAGGAAGCATTTTAAAAGTATATATATACTTTGTTCAAGTTAAAACATCCATTTCTGTTGACATTTAATTTCTGAATGGGAGTTTTGAGTAAGCTTAGGGATGAATTGCTATGAGTATTTGATTCTGTGATCTTGTGGGAGGCTACACAAAGCTGTCCTAAGAGCTTTGAGAAGTGCTATTGTATTGTACAAAGTGTACTAGATCTTGCAAGTTCTTATCATAATATTCCTGACCTCTGTTGACTACCATAGACCAAAACTAGCATATACATTCTCATTCTGATAATATATTCTCATAATGAATATATCATTCTCATTTATCACGTGTGAAAAATGTAGAGAGACATGAGTGCTCCACTTTCACCTGAAACACTTCATATTGCTCATGGTCTTCAACAACATGTACGGCCAGGTGCTCTTAATCTTCTCCTGCAGGCAGTTCTGACCTGTCAGTGCTCAGTATCGCCCAAGGGGTAGTGGGTATTTCAGTCCTTTCTTGTTTTGCTAATTTCACAGTTTTTTTCAGGAGATCATGATAGATCCTGCTGTTTTCCGGTGCAGAACTCCTTCAGAACTGTGTTTACGTATGCTTTTTTGATATTTCTTATTCCATGGAAGCAAAAGTTGTTCTTCAGATAAAAAGATCTCTACTTCTCAAGAAGTATCTTAGTATACTGATAGTAGTTGCAAGTTCTTTTCACGGTAGTTTATGTCTTGCTACTCAGGTCGAAGTAAGATGGTTCTGGCAACATCCATTTTAGAGTGAATATTAAAAAACAATGTGATAGGTAATGAACATGAGGCTACAGACTTGAATAACAGGTACTGAATGCATGCTCCTGTTGCCTTAGTAACCATTCCTTCCACACTGAGAATTTAACTTAACCCACTATGCAATGTAAATGTAACCCTCAACTATTCAGATATTTCCTTGTTGTAGTAAAGGGAAACATTTCCGAGAGCCTGAATGAAATTGCTGGCAGAAACAGTGGCTAATTTGAAACATTGTAGCAAATCTTTGTCTCAGTTCCCTGTTCACCTGTTACATAACCTAAGTACAGGACAGTTTCCCATACCCTTTTTGTTTATATGCACAAAAAAAGCTTCATAAAAATTCACTCTATCTATGAAGGTGAGTTTCTGTGGAAGTCCACGGGTAAACACATATTGTTTTGAGGTTATTGATTCTGTTTAGCAGAGTGTTTAGCAAAGTGTTTAGCAAAACAGAAAGATAATATTCTTTTCCCCTTCTTGTCCCTTATTTCAAAAGATATCTACTTATACATAGAATCCACTTAATGATGAAGAAGAAAGCTGACTAGATATATACCTCTGCCACTTTTTAGCATATACCAACTATGTGTAAAGAACAGAAAACTGCAGGTAGCTAGTGGCAAAAAACAAGGCAGTTTTAGTTTTATGGTGAGAAAGAAACTCATGGATCATCTCCTTTTTGATGTTTTCATGTGGTGACTCTGGAACTGGGAACACTTGTCAGTTTATGTAAGAACTCCTGTTTCTCTTATTGTTCTCAGATGGATTTCACAGGAAAGAAAATCCCAGCATTTAGACCGAAAGAGGTCAGGCCAAGTCTGGGGGACCAGGATCTCAAGGCTGCAGTAGCACCACAGGGCACAACAACCTCTAGCAGGCACAGCCTAAGATAACTTAATGGTACCTCTCTCCTGTCTCTGTACACAGGGTGCCCAGGCAATTATCCTTGCAGCTCATTCCAGTAGGTGCCTCTAATTATTATAGTTACATCTGCTGAGGCATGAAAAGAATTACGTCAAAGCTTAAAGTAAAAAAAAAAAAAAAAACCAAGAAAGAATTAAAGTGTTAATCTGTAGCTGGAGCTGGCTCTGTACTGAGGGAATTTTGCACAATGCCCTGTCATATCTTAAAGATATAAAAGGAGAAAGGGAGTCAAACTGCTCTCCCTTCATGTCTTCTTGAACTGGCACCTAAAAGACCTGATATCAGATGAGCTCCTACAGTAAAAATTTGTGCTGGCATTGCTCAGGGATATGAGGAGGTGTGATCCCTGAGTAACAGACCTGTGCTAGCAGAGAAACCTGGGTAAGAAGCAGTTATAGAAAGAAAAAACACTTCAGTGTGTTGCAGGGTGCACTGTATGAAGTGGGTCTTCTGAGCTGTTTTAGCAGTCAGAGCCCTTTGCATAAGTATACGCTGGAGTCAATGAGGCCTCACTAGACACTGTCCTCTTATTTAGATTTTTCCAGATGTGTATCTTTTTTTTTTCATTTCAAAATCTCGTTTTGGTGTTTCAAAAGTTTCATTTTCCTTCTGTGTAAAACAGCCGGAAAAGCACAGCTGTATCATGCCACATGGCCCTGGTAAGGCTCTTGATGTGCAGCAACATATAAAACAAGATCGTTTGGAATGGTCTATTAAGCTGATGGCCTGGACCTCAGGCAGGAATGCTTAAACAGTCTCCAGAGAGGCTTGAGGCTTCTTTGTGTGAGGAAGGGTGCCTGCTGAGAAAAACAGTTGTAAGCATGAAATGAAAGCTTAAGGGACTATGTAGGAGCGGAATTGCACAAAGGGAAGAAGCACAACTGAAAAGGTCTCCTCAATCCTAGTACTCCCTAATTTTTTTGTGTACTATATAATTATTTTGCACACAGTATATTATTTATGAGGTGAATGCCTCAGGACAAGCTAAATTATTTTCAAAGTCCCATTCCACCTCAAATAAAAAGGCCCATAGAAACAGAAGAAAAAGAATTGAATTATGAAAGTAAGTTTCATTTGGAAAAACAATTTTGTTGCTGTTTGTAAATTCTCCTTGACTTTAATACCAGTTAAGCATTTTTCCCCCATCATAATCTTCATGCCCTCTGCCCAAGGTTCCCAGACAGTTTGTCCTGATATTTCTACCTCCGTTTCCACCTCCTTTACTCCTTGGCACAGGTTAAAGCCTAAAACTCAGAAGCTCTGAGAAGAGCCTTTGCTGCAAAACCCAGGCTGCACACAAGGTAACATAAGCATGTTCCTCCCTAGAATTTGAATACATTTCTTCAAAGAAAACAATAAACTAGATACAGCATTGCAAGGTGCCACTACAATACTTTCTTTGCACAGATGACAGCAATGCTGTCATGCAATTTGTTCTTTTTATGGTCCTTCATTTCTTTCTTCCAGCAAACCCATGTAACGTTGCACTTAGAGTGGAAGCAGGAAAAACTATTCTGAGGGACCCACACATCTCATCCTGAACAGGAAAACAATCTATGTCCAGTTTCTTTGATTCTCTGGTAAAATAATGGCATGGAGTGAGTGCAAAAGCTGCAAAATCTTAAATTCTTGGGAAAACTGTGTATTGGAAAGAAGGTCCTTTTCATGCATGTATTCTCATCTCACTCTTTTTCCATTCAGTATCTTGCAAACAAGAAAAGTTATTGGCCATTGTTGTGTTGTTAGCAGCAGAACTTGAAAATGTTTTTGTGCCTACAGGCTATGCCTATATTGGCTGTCAGGTGTTACTCAGATTCTTTTTCGCTTTAAGAGAACTGTATGAAAACATTCTAAAAGGTGCCAAATAACCATCTTGCAATAAAGCTTTTGATGGGCATGAAGATCGTGAGGCCAGCCAGGCAGGTAGCTGTTCAGGGCCTGCTAGACTGAGAGTGTGAAAAGGAATAAGTGAACAGGCTCTTGGATCCAGAGGGAGAGTTTGTCTTCTCTCTTCCTTCCCCGTGTGTTTCTGAGACTCACAGGGAAAAACAGTAATGGCATGAAAGTTTGGAATATTGGAAATGTTGTGGAGAATGAAACAATGCTAAAGGGTACAAACGTAGCTGACACAAATGCACTGGAAACTCCCATTATGGATCCCTGAGTTCTTTGTAGTAATGAAACCTTTCTGTGTTCTCTGTGCAAGTGCTGTGACCTGATAAAACTCCTAAATTGTAACACAATGCCATAGGAAAGAAAAGGTACGTTCAGTGAAAAGCAGCGTGCTGAGCAGGAGGTAAAACCCTGACACTGACACAGTGAAGTCGAACTCATGGCTATTATTTTAACCAACTCACACTAGTGAGAAATAGCTGTAAGTGATTTTCAGTTCATTAACATGAAATATTTTTCATCAGCAGATCTCAATACAGTCCATGACTAAGTCAGTGTGATTGGCATCGTTTTGCAAATGGGGAAATTGAGGTATAGAGAAGAAACAGAGTTTGATGCAAGGTCACCCATCTCCCTGACAGTACCACAGTGAATACGATCCAGGAATCTGTAGACTGAATCCAACATTTTCTGCAACATGATCTAATTTGAAGTGTGTGTGGGGTGATGTTTGGCATGTAGATGCTCACACATCTATACACAAGCTCTTCTACTAGCAGATATTCTAGAAATAACTGGAAGTATAATTCTGTACTATCCCGTACTAGTAATCACCTTGTCGTGAAGGCATTGAGCACATCTTATCAGAGTGCAGAATAATCTTACCTCTAATCACTTTCACCTTTGCAATCCATTAAGAGGCCCATCTCTGTTGTGCCTTCCATCTAATTTTTTTTTAAGAGACCCTACTGATCTAACATGTATTGATCTGAGCTTGTCTTCCAAATTACTAATTTGTTTGTATGCTCCTAAATGGCTCTAGCAGTGTTTCTGCCAGGATTCTGGTAGAATCTGAAATAGACTCCTTTTGATAAACAAACATGCAACTTGTATAGTTTTTATAATAATATTTGATTACTGTTCATCATGATTTTACAAAATACTTCAATATAGTGGAGGACAGCACCAGCCTTTGGGTACAATGCCTACTTTTGTAAATGCTGCAATTTATTGTTCCGTGAACCCATTTAAGCAAGCTGAAGTTATCCTGCCTAAAATTGTCCCAAGGGAACAATGGGATCTACTTTTTATTTTTTAAAAAATACATTTGCCTTATCACAGACCCTGAAAATGAAAGTAATATTGGCTATTATAAAAAAATAACTTAGTAAGTATAGACTACCAGCCACCAAGAGAAATAAAGCAGATTTGCTGTATTTTCCCTTTTATATTTGTCATGTACTTAATTTGTTATGATGCTGTTCTGATCCTCGGTTATTTTAAGAATCAGAACTGATTAGAAATTTTATAGCAGTACTCCCACTTGAAATCCCCTTTTATACAGTTTCTTTGTATATTTGTTTATGTTTTCATAAGAAACGGTAGTACAATGGTTCCATATTACTGTGGGTGTTAGTCTCAGTGTAACTTCTCAGAAACTTCATTTTTCCTTGAAGAGATCACTGTTAAGAAATTTTTGAGATGAAATATTATAAAAAGATCATAAAATCATAGAATGGTTTGGGTTGGAAGAGACCCTAAAAGTCATCTAGTTCCAACCCTCCCTTGCCATGGGCAGGGAAAACTTTCACTAGAACAGGTTGCTCAGAGATCCATCCAACCTGTCTTTAAACACTTCCAGGGATGGGGCTTCTACAGCTTCTCTGGGCAACTCGTGCCAGTGCACTGAAATGAAATGCTCAGAGGGTAAACTTGATCCTAATATCTAGTGAGGATACTACTTAATTAGATCACCAGAAACGCTGGTTTCTAAAGCCACCATTGGGCTGTCAGAGGAAGACTGGGGCTTTCAACCATTTAAGTCTGTGTGTTCCTGGTGGTAGAGGTGATATTCTTCCTTTTGCAGCAGGTGGCTGAGTCTGGGGTTGGATATGGATGCACACTTGGCAGTAAGGGGCTGAGCCTACTTGAAACCACTCAGTTTGCCCCCATTGGCAGGCTGTTTTCCTTAGGGATCTGCTAAATTCCAACTCAATTCATTGCAGTTTGCCCAGTCTGTACTCTCAAGACAAAAAAAACCTCTTCATTTCCATTCTGAACCAATAACTTGCATGCTCGCTGTCTGTCTGCGATCCATCTCAATGGGCTTATTATCGTCCAGTGGCCCACACAAAAGAGTTTGGATCTAAGTGTTGTGTTTTCAACTCAGAAAATCCAGGAGAAAAGTTCTAGCTCCAGAGAGAGAGAGAGATTAGGGTATTACCAGCAACTTAAATGGACCAGCTTTTTCTCACTCATCCATGCCATCTTTGGATCTGTTTGTTTGCCTCTCCATTCTACCTCTTTGTAACTCTCTGTAATGTTTCTCCCCACCATATGTTTTGGATGCCTCAAAAGCAGAGGGAAGAGATGGACAGTCTTTTAACCATATAAGTAAAATTTTTTTCTCACCACAAGAGCAGCAAGCCAGTCAAGGAAGCACTTGAGAAGCTAAAAACACCAAGGAATGTTCTCCTCTTTCTTGCACTTAGTAAGAGCTGCACTTCTGAGAACTGGAAAAGAACAAAGTCTCTGTGCAGAGCCTGGGCACAGTGGGAAAGGTTCACACATGCCTCTATCCTACTGCACTGGCTTTGTGAAATTAAAGCACATGATGTAAGTTGATATCTAAGAGATATTGCATTTATGAAATTACATTCATATATTCATTTAAAAAGCTCTTTCTCCCACTGTAGTGTTGCAGTTGTTGATTATGAGCTAGAAAATTACTTCTGTTACTCTCCCAGCATAAAGAGAAATGTGGAAATGTGGATACATCCATGAGGCTTCTTCTCTTTTGCTGGTAACTCAGAATGCCCCCAGGAATTGTAATAATGCAGAGGGCATCTCAGGCTCAGAAAAACAGAGAACATAAAGGTATCAGCTCCTGTGTACACAGTATTTGTCAAGGCTTTGGATGTCAGAGACTGGTGTTTTACCAGATTTCCCTGTGGCCAAAATTTATCTAGACAATGCTTCATTTGGTCTTATGGATATCTCACAATTTACTGAGGCTCCTGGGTGTCCAACGGAGTGCACATGTGCCTGCCTGCCGCCTGCCAATAATGGTTCATCTATAAAACACACCCTGCCAGTAAATGGATAAAAACAACTAGAGTCAAGAGCCTTGACCACAGAAGAATTCTTCTCATTACAACAAACTGTCTGAAGGCCCCGACTATTTATTTCATTACAAGTCTTGCTGATGCAGACAGACCTTGACTATATTCTGCCAATGATCCACTCCAAACAGGATCTGTGGAGTAGTAGTTATCTTGCACTTTTCATTTAGAGGTGTTTTTCTTTCACATTTTTCCTCTGGGTTTTTTCTCTTAAGCCAAAGTCAAAAGGCACATTTCAATCTACCAGGCTGATGTTGTTAAGCTCATGCGCTGGATTCCCATGGGGTGAAAAAAACAACAAAACTTTCTACTGAAAAAGGGAAAACAAAACTCTCCACTCCAATTATGTTAATCAGGAATCTGTCTGCGGGAAGGGAAGTATGGGCTAAGTGGAATTAATAGAAGAGAAAAAAACTATTTTATTATTTATATTTGAGTGAG
Source organism: Gymnorhina tibicen (assembly GCA_013399875.1). Taxonomy (NCBI): domain Eukaryota; kingdom Metazoa; phylum Chordata; class Aves; order Passeriformes; family Artamidae; genus Gymnorhina; species Gymnorhina tibicen. The sequence continues at coordinate 308,023 of VXAZ01001316.1, forward strand.
TGCACCTGACATCTTGCACTCCAGGGACCTTGCTTTCAGTAAAAATATACCTCCAAATATTGTTAAAGAAACTGTACAGCAGCATTTCCTCTTTCATAGGAAGCAGGAAATGTATTAAAATATATGTCAGAATTATACAGTCGTAGAAAATAGGGCTGGAAGGGACCTCATTTAATCATCAGGCTCATATTGGCACCTCATGCCTAAAAAAAACCTGGCAGACATCTGGAAAACTTCAAACAGTGGACATTCCATGGCTGTTTTGGACTAACAATTCCTTGTCTTTAGTATTAGTCTAAGAAAGCACACACTGAAGCTCTGTCCTGTTCTACCAAAACTCAGCCTTTTACAGAACGGCTGGAAGCTGCTGTAGAGCAGCTGTAGAGCACTGGAGTTGGTCCTGACACTCTCTCTCTTTCCTTTTTATCTAAAATTACCCTATTCGAATAGGTTGATGGCAGCTGTTGCTAATCAGACTCTGAAGAATAAGATGTTTTCTCAGATATTTGTCTCAGGTACGTCTGGATTCTGCCCATTCACGAGTGTGGATGCAAGAAGGAGGAACAGAAAATGAAGCTGAGAGAGGAGCAAATACAACACCTGTAAGATATTAGTGTGGCCCGGCATTGGCTGCATAAGTTGTGCCAATTTTCCTCTGAGTTGCATGGCAGGAGCAATGAGAAGTGACAGCAAATGTCATGAGGGTAAATAGAGTTGATCAAGTGTGATAGGCCATGCAGCTTTCGTGCACTGCTAATCAGAAATATGGTGAAATGCCTATTTTCCCTTCCTTTTTAGTACAGCAGTTGCCACCATGTGCCCTCACCATCAGGAGGAGAGGGACAGTAGCTGGACCGTCCTAGGTGTACACAGCAGTTATGTCCTGAGCAATTTGTTTTCAAACCCACCCAGAAATACCTGGAATTGTGGGGTTTAGGTAGTTTTGGTTTGTCTTTTTTTTATTCTGTTTTCCATTACCTGGGGAGTACCATGTCAAGTAGCAGCACATAATAGCACATTGTTTCCTTCATTTCATCTGGCACCTGGATCTTTGGGGCTGTACCCTGCACAAATCCAGACACTCCTTGTGATGCTTACCTTCAAATCATCTAGAAAAAAATTCTTTATTGGAGTTTAATGTCTAGCAGCCGCTGCTATTTGGGTGCGATTGTCACAAACAACAAAATTACTTCCATAACTGTGTTCTTGGCTCTTGAAAATGTATCTCCTGTGTATTTTTAGCACAAATTTACTTTCACCCAAAATCAGTTTAAAATATTTTACTGCTGAATTAGGATAATGATATGTTAGATCTTTTAGCAGAAAATGAACCTATTTCTAATGTAAATGTTGTAGGTTTTAAAAGAACAGATCACTTTACACAGTGTTGGGAAAACCTAGTGTTATATGGAACATAAAATTCAGCCACAGCTGGTAAAATAATCAAGAATTCTATTTCTGTGTAGTGGGCAGGAGAAAAAAAATTACTCCAAGCAGTTTGTTTGCTTGACTGAGGAGAGAGTTTTAAAAATGGCACTGGCACCTATGAGCACAGAGACACATCCCAATGTGGTGCCCTCCCAACACAATCTCTCCCCAGCAAACACGGCCTGTGATGAAGACCCATCTCATATCAAAATCGCCAGGCAAGTCACAGTGCATCCCTGGCATCGTGATAAGGACTCTGCTTTGTTCTCTTTATTTATGCAAAATTTCCATGGGACCAGAAGTGGTTTGATTGGGAGTGTTTTCTGCTTTGCACAGTATGTGGGTTTGCTGAGGAAAGGGAAGGAATTAAGCTTGCTGGGAGCTCTGTGCTGCTCTGTGTAGGATGAAAGCAAAGAGTTGGCTGTGCCCTTGCACATCACCCTCCTTCCTTCTGCCCCCACTCTCCCAGGCCAGCTGTAGCCAGTTTTGTTATCCAGCGACCCTCATTGCCCAGGAGAATGATGCTAACACTGTGTAAATAAGGCAATAATAGCTAAAATCTGCAGGCTGAGTAATGGAGAATATCCCTCCCCTGTTCTAAAGAGGATCCACAGCTCTCACCTTGTTCCCAGCCAGTAGGAGAATATCTCCCTTCCTGTTTCAATCTACTTTTAAACACAGCGCTGGGGCAGGGTGAGTTTGGCCTCTTTAAGGGACAGAGAATGGGCAGAGAAGTGCCTGTTCCCTAATCAGTGCTTCTCTGTGAAGGGTGAAAGATGCAATCTGAGGCAAACTGGAGAGGCTGGAGGATGATTTTAGACAGCAGGCTCGCTGGAGTAACATATTTATCTATTTATCATCTTAGGCTTTGTTTATAAAGAAACATGCTGGCTATATCTGTAAATATTTAAAATAGTTCAGTTGGTGGTAGACGTGGGAAGGGGATCCAAACAGGGATTCTGGGCATTTTCCTTGCTCTTCCTTTTGACACGTCAGTTCAGAGCAGTTGGTAACATAGCGACAGGCTGCAGCACTTCATTATCATCGCAATCTGCTACCTTTTTAATATAATATCTGACATTTCAGTCAGACAGAGATCTGCATCCTTAAGCTGGCAGGAACTTTATGCCTTGCACTTGAGAACATCGCCTTGCTGGGTGTGGGGACAAGGCAGGGCACAGCCTGACAGTGTTTATCCAGACATGTCAAACCGTGGCATTCAGGTGAAAGGCAAAAATATATAAATACTAATGGAAACTCGCAAACAAGATCCGAACCATCCTTGCTGTCTGGCAAAAACATTTCCCCGTTACGCAGTTTCCAGCAAGGGCTGGCACAAGTGTTTATTTGAGAGGAGAAAATCCAGTCGGCAGAGCGGAGGTACCCAGTGGGGCAGGTGCTGGTGTTGCCTGTGCCACGAGGTTGTAGGGGAGATGCCAACACTGAAAGTGGTGTGGCCACAGGGGCTCAGGGTTACAATTGTGTTAGCTAAGCAAGAGGTACAGGCAGGACTGTATTGGGATTGCAGTGCAGGGAAAAATTTGAGCTTGGAAAGTTCTGATTTAAAAGAAGTAACTCCATGCCTAAGTCTTTTCCTTAGCTAGGTTAGAGATTTGTTATTTCAGACCTGCCTTCTTTGTATGACTTTGTGTGGCTCATCTTGACCGTTCTGTTTTGCTCTGCCTACTTGCCCTTGTTGGCAATCTGCTATCAGAAAGCCTAAATAAATGGCAGAAGGGGAAAAGTGTAATAATATCTATTGCTGATTTGAACCTCTGCATCTCAAGGTCTGTGTTATAAAATCTTTAATAAAATCAGAGCTGGAAAGCAGTTGTAACTAATATTAATTTTCCAGATGGGCAAACTGAGGCACAAGCAGTTACTGGCCGTGTACAGGCTTTCCTATCTTTACTGGGTAGCAGAGTTTCTCCCGGGAAGACTGTGAAATTTATATATTACATGGAAAAGATGCACAAAAGTTATAGGATTTGGTTCCAAATAAGTAACCTAATTTTGAGATCAGAAAGGTCTGTTTTTACTGAATTTTTGCTTTGCTACTTTAAAAACACTGGCAAGCCTGATGTTTCCTGTTACAGCCCGCAGTGATTTCAACCAGGGGTACCAGCATGACAGAGAAGTTAAATGCTGTGTTAGATGCTGATCAGCAAAAAGTGTTTGCCCCAAAGCAAATTTTTTCCCTACAAAAGAGGAGTAATGTGTGAAATCCTCATTGTTTGTAATGCTTTCTGTGTTATCCAGTTTGAAAGACTGGATAGGCTTTTGTTAATATTTCAGCAAAATTTATATCTTAAACAAATCTTTGATCAAAGCCTAAAATCACCTCATTTGATCTAAGCTGACTTAACAGATAAAAGTAGAATAAGGGGATGATTTTCAGTACTCTCTGTTCTATCTTGGCTGGAATAGTTTTTCTCAGTAATTCATGTACTACAACATCCATAATCTTTCTTTTATTATGGCTAGACTGTTTGTTTTAATATTGGGTTTAAAATGCCACATAAGATAACTATGGGAGTTCTGTGAACTGAATTGTTAACTGCACTTTTCTGCTTTGTAATTCATTTAAACCATAGGCTTATTATAAAAATAAAAGCCTGTAACCCTTCAAGTTATACTAACATATTATGATTATTGCAGTGAAAAGAAAGGTGAAATCATTTTCTTGTCAAAGATCCTGGTCTGATTTGTGAGCAGTGTTTAGCACAGTGATTTAGTGGAAACTTTATGAAAGTGCCCCAGTAATTTTGGGATATTTATCTTAATTTTTAAAATCATCCACTACATGTGAAAGCCTAATATTCATTGCAAATCAGGGATATTTCAACTCTTAAGTGTCTAAAACCTTTTGAAAGACAGTTATTCAATTCTCAGAAGCCTGTTTTTCCTTCTAAAACACTCAGTCCAAATTCACGGGGTTTTTTTGGCTTTTTTTAATGCATTAAACTTCCTTAATACCAATACAAGTTTGCCTTAAAGGGGCTTTCACACTGAGTGAGTATATGTGGGAAATATGTAGGATTCCATGTTATACCCAATTGCATCATGCATCGCGTGGGAAAGACTGAACTTGCTCACTGAGGTTCACTGCCTGTGAATAATAAAGTGATAAAATATTAAGAGAGGATGCTGAGCATGCATTAATTGATCCAACACTCTTCTTGCCCGGTGGAGGGCTGGCAAACACCAAGAGACACCACTTGTGGTCAAGAAAGGGCATCACCTAGTGAGAATGTACCTGAGAATCATCCTAATGATGTTTCCAGATGTGTTGGACATTCTTCTCATAGTGATTGAAAGTCACCAGTGTGTTGAAGGGCTGATAAAGCTGTCGGTCAGCTGGGAAATATCAGGAGATATCAGATGGCAGGCACATGAAGAGCTTTTGAATTCCAGGTCACAGTCACTGGAACTGCAAGTCAGAGTTAGTCTGCTGTGCAAAACCAGGCTCCTACTCTTTGTTACATTGTGTAACAGAAGCTGGTTGACAAATATCATCAAAGGATATGAAACAAACACTTAAGAGGCTGAAGAGCTTCAGTGCTAAGGTCATTTTCCACTATTTTTCTTGATCAGAATGAGGGGAAAGGGATTTGTCACCGTTATACCACTAGGGTGTGCAGTTCTTTGCTGAGACAACTCTAGACTTTGCACCTCATGTTGTAGCAGCTCTTTCCCTGACAAGAAGCGCTTGCTGAGTGTTGTGGTTTAACCCCAGCTGGCAATTAAGGCCCACGCAGCTGCTCACTCACTTCCCCTGCTGGGATGGGAGAGAGAATCAGAAGAGTAAAAGTGAAATCTTGTGGACTGAGATAAAGGCAGTTTAACAGGTAAAGCAAAAGCCACACACACAAGCAAAGCAAAACAAGGAATCCATTCTCCATTTCCCATGGGCAGGCAGGTGTTCAGCTATCCCCAGGAAAGCAGGCTGCCTTCACACATAATGGTGACTTGGGAAGAAAAACTCCATCACTCCCAACATCCCCCCACTTTCTCCTCCTTCCCCAGCTTTGCCCAGTGAACATGACAGCACATGGTCTGGAATATCCCTTGGGTCAGTCGGGATCAGCTGTCCTGGCTCTGCCTCCTCACAGCTTTTTGTGCACCCCCAGCCCACTCCCTGTGGGGGGAGAGGCAGAAAAGGCCTTGACCCTGGGTAAGCCCAGCTCAGCAGTAGCTTTTCATACTTCTGTAGTATAAGCAGTGTTTCCAGCACAAACCCAAAACATAGCCAGTACTAACTACAGTGAAGACAATTAACTCTGTCCCAGACACAAACACCACACCATGGCAATCTGGATCTAAAAATAGTGCTGATGCTAATAGAAGAAAAGAATGAGATGTGAATGAAAAATTGAATACATTGTATTGATGTCGCAGCTGAAGAGAGATTTCTGACAGTACTTCTCCCGCAGTTTTGTAAAACAGTACTTCCATCTTCTTAACAATGTCTGAAAGAAATTAACAATTGCCTACATCTTTTTCTGGGGAGCAGTTTCTCCTTCTGCAATCCTTATAATGAATGGCCATTCTCTCTTCCTTTCTCCAACCAATTTGTTCATAATTGCTACCTTTGAAAAAGAACATGTTTGAAGATTTTAATTTTCATCTTCCAGTCCAGATCTTTAAAGTACGGAGGCAAAACAAATGAGCCCAAGCTAAAAATTTCTCCCTTTTTTTTGTGTGCGTTTGCTTGTTTGTTTTCTTTTTTTTCCCCAAAATTAAGAGCTAAAATAATAGAATAGGCCCATGCTCCATGATGCTCTAAACCTTTGCAAAACCATAAGATCCAGAAGTTTCCTATCAGGAAATTGCCTAATTGTGAAACATTATACAGGTTCAGAAAACAAAAATAAAAATGTCTGCCTAACTCCAATTACTGATCGTTTGTATTCCATAGGGGAGAAGAAAAGACCAGTGCATCTCATAACTCAGTATCTGAGAAAATACAGCCTGTCAGTTAATGGAAAGGAACCTGCTGTAGGTCATTTTGGGTACATTTCAGAGTCCATCATTGATTCACAGCACAGCACTGAGCAAGGAACTTGATCTCTTTGTAGTCCACTTTATAACATTATTTAAAAGTTGTAATGAAATCTACCTTACAAGGGTTTTTCCAAGACTTATTGTTCATAAGACACCAGGACAGCACCAGTCACTAGAGAGATTTCAAAGTGTGACTAGTAGAGGATTAGTAATCCTAGAGGATTACTAGGGTGTTTCATACTTAGGTGATGTGCAATTAACTGTGTAGGCATCTCAAAGTGCCTAAATCCCCACATTTACTCTATGAAACACTGATAGTCTTAATTTATAGTAGCACCAAAAAATAGATAAAGGAAGATAAATATGTAAAGATAGATAAATTAATTAAATAAGGATAAAGATAAAAAAAAACCCATGGACTCTTCTTTGGATGGTTCTTCAAGCTGCCAAGTAAAGTGAGCTGCAAATAAATTCCATATCAACCAAATTAACAGTGGTGAATCTGTTTTTCCTCTTGACCAAATTGCCGAGATATTCCTTAGTTTGTTGCAAGATGTTGCTATTAGGAGTCTTGGATGTAAAGCAAACATTTTGACTGTGCGTCTGAATTAACTTTCTGTGACAAAAGAGATGATATTTTAAAAGTTGTCCATGAGACTTCACTGCAATTGTATTATGCTGGAATATATTCATCATGGCTGCTAAGAAACTGACCTAGGAAAAGCCAAAGGATAAGCTGAATACTCTCCTTTTGGGGTAAATGAAAGGAGCAATTAACCATTTGGATAGCCAGGGCTAGATGAAGCTCACCAACGGGAGGCACTGAGCACTTCCACCATGTGAATCAGGAGAGCAGATGCCAGAGCAGCTGCCACAAGCAGGTCCAGGAGCCCCAACTCATCCGGTGCCACTTAAATCTGTATTTGGGGGCTCAGCTGGTGTGGTGCTGGCCACTGCCAGCAGTGCTGGGAAGCATAAGGCTGAGCAGAAGGGGAGCAATATGGATGAGTGGGTTCTGGGGGAGCTGGCTGCCAGGACAGCCACCGGGGTACAGGCGGATTACGGAACGTTGTGGGCGTATTTGTGCGTGGCAAAAGTGAGAGCAGCAAGTGTTAGCAACACTTTGAGGAGAAGCCAAGAGCCCATATTTCGTTTTGTAAACAGTTTTCTTTCTCAAGGCATTCTTTTCTGCTTGTTTTTTGGAAAGATTGATTTATGCTGTGTCATAGGAGGCAAGTAATAAACTAAGTATTAACCAATTTCTCCTTCTGTCAGTATTTGCATCTCACAGTTTTAAAGCTCTGCACCTGTGTCTTGGAATAAGAGATCTTTGCCCTTTCTGGGAAGATGTATTTAAAAAAAATTAATTGGACGGAGATTCAGCTGATGTTTATATGAGTAAAAGAGAAGATTAATATTTATAATTTGCTTTTCCTTTGCAGTTTAGGAATTAGGTCCTCAAGAGAAAATAAAGAAGTCCAAATATATTCAAAGCACTCTGAAGAAGAAATTCAGAACTCTTATGAAAATCTTTGTTTTTCAAAAGTAAAAACTTTGTACTTATTTCAAATTTAAATTGTCTATAAAATTCAGGCCATCTGTTCAAATCTTCCCATTACAAAGAGTCTAAAATTAGTTCAAATTAAATCAATATTTCTTTTCCTCTTTTTCCTTTCTCCTTCTTTCAGAACCAATAGTGAATAATCTGTGTATGATGTCATTGTACTGCCAGTACCAAAGTAACAGTTTTAAATGTTCAGAACCCTACTACTCGTTTTGGATTTAAGGCAGTCAACAACTGTGAGTTTGGATGAAGATTCAAGAACTAGGTTTATATGAATATATTAATGAAAGAGCCAATATTAGACAAAAATAGGTAAGAATAGAAAAGAGATGAAACCAGAGTGCTTTAAATTAGTAACAGACCTTGCAACTTCACCAGGTAGGGTACTGCTGCAGACAATCTCCTTGCTGAAATGAAATTATTTGGCCCATGTAGAAAAAGAAAACAATTTTACTGCATCCCATACAGGCTCAACTATAGGAAGAACCTTCTGTGACTGCAAAATGAAAATGCACCAGAGGGGAATCTGATTCCAACTCTTCTTCAAAGGCTCTGAATATGTCAGCAGGTCTAGTGACCAGCAGACCACTTTGCAAAACTTTTTCAGATGTTTCCCTAAATGTGGGGCCTATTGTTTGAAAATTGATTTGTCAGATATTGTAGAAAGAGTCAGAGCACAACAGTGTTATCAGAAGAGCAGCTGGTGATCTTTTTGAACTCCCTGTAATCCTAATTGCACCTTCTTGATCACTTAACATAAGGTCCCGCACTGTCCAATGACATAGAATAAGGGGGGTGATAATGCATAGGTTTTTTTGCTGTGATAAGGTTAATTTTCTTTATAGCAGCTCATATGATGCCCCATGAGTCTTCCCATTTTTGCTCTTCCTCTTGTGTCCATCGTCCCACTGGGTGTGGGGCACGAGTCAGTGGCAGTGTGGTGCTGAGCTGCCTGCCAGAATTAAATTTCCCTTCATTATTTTAACTGGTTCCTAAGCCAAAGGAGCAGTTTTATAAATGCCACCTTCCCGTGTCTGTTTCCCAGGACACGTCCTAGACAGCACTCCATCAGCTGGTAGGATATTTGGCCATGTTAACAGCACGCCCCGTGTTTTGCAGTGATTACAGAACAGCCATCAGTCCCTGCAGATGGCAGATCCAGTGTTCATCCTGGATGGGTTGGATCATGGAAGCAGGCGGATTTGTACTGAGCGTTCCATTCAGGAGCTGATCCATCAGCCTTGGAAGGGTGGCCATGACCTCACAGGCTGTGATTTGCATCAGCCTGAGAGAACGAGTGTATGGGGAAGGAAGAGAGGGGCCTTGTTGCACAGGTTGTTTGTATGCAACTGTTCTGCAGGTCCTGTTGGAAATGAAACTATGGCCTGTGAACTCCTCAGAATGCACATCTGAAGAGTTTTGTATAATTGGGAGAAAAAAGTGCATGTAGTTATTTTCTGGTTTTGAAATGGGCAGAAACCCAGTGCAATAAAATAATCGGCACCAAGTGATCTAAAATGTCAAGTGCTTCAGTTTCTATCAATTCCACATACAGCTAAGTTTAAATATATTTTATAAATTGAATTAACTGCTTACAAATATTTTAGAAATATGAACTGCTATCCTGGCATTTTATTAGATACAGATTACATGATGTTGGAAGCTGAAAAAAGAGTTTTTTCAGGAATTTCACCAAGCCCTGGATGTGGACAACAGGATTTGTTTCTCACTTGACTTTGATCTCTGGTCTTGGTTCATCACTGTGGATGAGTACAAATACGAAAGGTAGAAGAAATTAAACTGAAAAAGAGAAGATTTAACAATGAAAAGTAAACTGAAAAGACCATGACCATGTTGGACAGGAGCCATGCAGTGTCTGCTGTAATGAGCCTGAAGAGTCAAGACAAACCTTTCCCCTCTGCTTTTAGGTCTGTTCCTTCTATTGCTGCTGTGCCCAGGTGAAGTTCTTTCAGTGATTACCACTGCTTGACTAATTCATACTTTCCCCAAAAAATCCACCCACGAAAAACGCCTTTCATGGAAAGAGTGAGGAAATTTAGTAACCAGTGTGATTGTCAGTTTAATGGAGATTTTAAGTGCTTTCTTTAAGGACTCAGTTCTAATTCAGGAGTTTAGAAGGTGACATTTTAGGCAATGTCACTCAGCAGCTCATATTTCATGCAGTATTTAATATCTGTACTCAAAGGTTATACCCACAGTAAAAAAAATTATATCCCAGTGTGTGGAAGCACTGTGAGTACTGTGGAGTTGTACCATTTCAGGGTAGCAGTTTCCCTCAAGGAAGCTACTTTTTCGTCAAAGAACTGTCTCCCAAACCTCCCTACTTTTTCTATTAAGGGATTTTTTCCAAGAGTCCAGTGCAGTGTATTCCCTTCATCCTACTGCCAAGCAATGGTGGATTCAAAGGAAAAATAAGTATTTGTGTTCCCTCTGTTGTCCAAATAAGAAATGTAAAAAAAGAACAGAAAGCAGCACAAGACACACAGAATGGCAAGGAGGCACATCAGTAATGTCCTTGATAAGAAACCTGCTGGAGGCAGAAAAACTTAATAGGAATTTTTCAAAATACATCAAAGCAGAGGGTGAACAAGAGAGTCAGTCAAGATAGAAAATTATACAGGTGTAAAAGACGGGGGGAAATGTGAAGAAATTAAATTTTGATGTTTTACCCCAGTTTTCACTGTGGAGAGGTTCAGAAGAGAGTCCTGCATTCAGGTAAAACTCTGAGAACCTTTTAGAAAAGGAAAGATTGGCAGAAGAGATATTCAGAACAAATATATGCAATCGATAATAACTGTTTAAATTGTTTACTGAAGCATTCAGTAAGGTTTGATCAAAAAACCAGAGAAAGTTAAGCCAGTTTTTAAGAGTGATTTCATGAAAATACATCTCAGTAAATCTGATTTCTACAGTAGGGAAACTGGCAGACATTCCAATGAAACAGGATTAGTTTCTGATATACAAGTACAAAACACTGGGGAAAAATCAACATTTTTGTCATGCACCACAGATCTGTCAGATCCCTTGGAACAGCTAACAAGCAAGCAATAAAAGGGCCTTGGTTAGTACAGCATTATTGAATTTCAATTCAATTATTGAATTTTTAAAAAGCTATTGCAAATGTAAATAAATGGTTTGCCATTGATACTTTCACTCAAAAGTCTTTGTAGATCTTGTGCTATTCCTCGTATTCGTAAATGATCAGAAAGGAGGGGAAATTAGTGAGATGATAAAATTTGTTGCTGACACAAAATTAGTCATAATAACAAAAATTAAATCTCAAAACTTATTCACAAGGAAGTGGTTTTTCAATGGTGAATTGGCAATTTTAGAACTTTTTCTCTCAAACATCATGGGTATAGAACGTTAGACAAATTCATCTAAATCCTGTAACTCCTCATTTCCCCAAACAAGGCCAATATTCAGGAAGAACTACTCCTTGCTTTTATGCCATGTTCTTCCCTACACATGTTCCAGGCACAGTCAGAGACAGAAAGCTGGGAGAGAAAAATTGGGTCTGGCTCTCATTTCTATCTCCACCTGAATCCTGGTTTCTGAGGAGGCTGTAGAAACTCCGCAGTGTTTCAGGTTAGGGACTGTAACTGGGGGCAGCCTCCCTGTGTCCCATGTGGGAAGTGTGGGGTGATTCCCAGTCCTGTCCTGTGGGTGCATGATAACTCATGACAGTGCATGTCTTCATCAAATTCAGGTAAGATCTTGCTGGAAGCTGCAGAATTCTTCTTCAAAGCAGTAGGACACTGTAGAAAACACACCCTGAAAAAACAAAAACATTCCAAACCAACCCCCACCAAAGTTCTTTCCCTTATCATAACGCAGAGAAGAATTGTGGTTTTCAGTGTTTCATTAGACACGGTGATACTTGGTACTGATGAGAAGCTTATCAGTGCCAAAGGCAGGGAATTGCAGCGGAATAAAAAGTTAAGGTCTCAGTTAAGCTACTCATTATTATTTATTAAAACTCTTCCCTCGTTAAGAAACGACACTTCTGAAAATTTTCTACCAAAAAAACCCTTTTCTTCACGGTCTAACACCTTTGGAGGCTTATGAGGGTGCTAAAGGTCTCCAATAATCCACCCCAGACCTCATTTCTCTTTGTCACCTTTGTGTATTTGATTGTATCATGCTCCAGCTACTCATAATTAAACCTGTCAGTCAGACAAGTATCCTGACATGTTCTGAGTGAGAGAAAAACATAGCAGACATCGTGCTGAGGTGTTGCCAATATGGGAACCTTGGAAAACAAGTCTAGGCAGTGAATTTGTGAGAAGAAGAGGAAAAAAGGATGCTGAACTGTTCAGGGAACTGGCTGGTTAAGAGGACTGGCTAGAGCGACGAACTGCCTTTTACATTATTAGAAAGAATTTGTTCAATACAGCATTACCATTGTTGGTGTGAACTAAAATTGCTACTCAGAACCTCAAGCACTGCATCAGGAATAAAATTAGGTTTAAATACTTGGGGGTAGGGGTGATGAGGATGGGGTGGGCAAGAAAGGCCCAAAAAAAGCTTGCTTTGCTTCTTCCAATGTTATTTTTTTTCTCTCCACAGAAAGAGATGACAGGTCTCATGTGTTTCATTCTGGCACCTTTTCATTACTGCTAAATTTACTTTCTAAAATCAGGTTCCTGCACCAGGAATGTTGTCTTTGATTAGAGCAATTTTAAGACTGAGCTCATTCTTAGGTACCATGATCAATCAGTGCCCAAATTTTCAGCTCCAACTCTTGGCCTTTGAAAATATGTAGAATTGTACTGTTAGTTTGATAAGCAAAACAGATCTCTGAGGAAAGGGTGTATTTCTAGTCTTGAGCTGTCACTCTTTCCCTTCAGAGAAACAAAACAAACTGTGTACTACATATCTATCTAGATTATTAAGGTTTTTTCCTTCTAAACTATTGAATAGATTTTAAGCCATAAGCATTATCTATTCTGACTTACCACTTCATCTGACTCACTGAATTTCATCCAGTCATTTCTGTTTCAAATCTATTAGCCTGTAAATTAACTAGAAATTTTCTCCTGGGTAGACATGCAATCAAGGAAAACATTGATTTTATATTTGTGGCTTATTGTTTTCGAAAAGAGTTTTCTCTGTACATCTCTATTTAAAAATAGGACAACAAAGCATCTTAAAACAGTCTCAGCGTATCACACTGTCTGGACAGAGAAATTTGTACAAAATACTCATCTGACAATAAGGAGTGATGCAGAATATGATATTAGTGAAAAAACCCCTATAACTTCATATTCAGTTCTTGCTACAAAATCCCTAAAATTATTTCTAAGGGGAGCAAACTTATTATCTTATTCTAGGTTTACTTTAAATCTCAAAATTACATAATTGTGTCTTATTTGCAAGTGAGAATGCTGTTGTGTTGATACCTTTACCTTTGTGAATCAGCCTGAACTGTATTTCTTGGGATGCAAGGGACAGCTTGCTCATGCAATTCACCAGTTATTTTTCTGGAGGAATAGAAGGACCCAAGCCTCGAAACAGAACTAAAATACCCTTCTCCATTCATTTCTAAAAGGCTCTTAATTCAGAAATGTTTGGTTCAATGTATATAAGCCCTGCAGCACTGGAGTCAGGCAAAAAGGGCAGTTTTTGTGGAACCAGAGTGGGTTTTTTTTAGCATTGAAAAGCACATTATAGCAGTCAGAGGGTATGCACAAAGATCATGTAAAGGTTTTCTGGGTTGCTGTCTGTGGGGTTGGGTTACCTTAACTGCAAACAGAACTAATGCACTGAAATTACTGCTGGGCGTCAGCCAAATACAAAGGGACTGCTTTAAATCTTGTGAGACCCTACATAGACAGGTGAGACAGTCAAAGCCAGGGGCTGCTATGCTGTCGCAGGCTTCTGAGAAAGGTGATTCTCCCATGAAGTCTCTGCCTGTTTCTGTGTCTATATTCTACCCATTGCATGTTCCAAGTGATTGTGCCAGACCCCACATCCACCCTATAGCACGGCTTTTGCTGGGAGCTGAACGAAATCACAGCAGCGTTAAACTGCCAGGTGCCTTTTTATCACAGAGCTCACAAAGATGCATTTGCCCTTCTGCTCAGCTCACACAGGCAGAGGCCTCATCATAGTTCTAAGGCAGAATTGTAAGGGCTCCTGGGCATGGAGGAAACATGAGAGAGAAAACAAAAGGTGCTGACATGAGGTGTGGAACCTGTTATCAGAGCTGGGGAGGTTTCAACTATGCCCAGCATACCAGAGGTGTTAAAATCAAAGATGTAAGTGTATTGTTTAAAGTGTGAGAGCCCAATGTAGAGGGCACAGTGTATTTCAAACCTGTTTAAAGGGACCTTGCATGGTGTCAGCTTCTTTCTTCTCTGTCTAGGCTGCAGAGGGATCCTAGCAAAGGTCTCTGTTTCATGCCAGAAGTGTTCAGAAGCTTGTCCTGATGGCTCAGCTCTACAGGAGAGCAATCTTTGTTAGTGTAGCTCCCAACATGGTGCAGCTGCTGCCTGCTAGTCTGGTTAGAAATGTCAGACCACATAAAGACCTGAGAACAAAATAGCTGTAGACAGCTTTTCTCTCACCTGATTTTTCAGTAGAGGCATTATTACATTTTAATATTTCCATTTGCATTGCCTGCTCGCAGAGCAGACAGCGTACAGTTTTATCCTAAAATGCATCCACTCCATCTTATATTCTACTCCAGTATTATCCACTCCATCTTGTATTTACTGCAGTAAACTGAAGGAAGCATGATTTACGTTTTATGCACTACGCATTCATTTTATGAAGTAACATTTTCTCTTGTCTTCCACAATGCAGCCTAAGAACTTCCTAAATGTTCATCAAAATAAGATATTTTGTCTCCCACCTCTATCTACGTCTGCCATATTTCTCTTTTCTAAGAAAAAAAGATAAATAAAATAAATGCTTTTATAATAAAAATAGTCTGAATATTAAATAAGTTCCACAGAGCTTAGCTGCCATCTTTCTGAAGGGCTTCTAATGGTGAAATAAATTTGGCTTTGTTCAACTCACAATTCCTTGAATTAAAGAAAGATAGAAATTGTGCGGAAAATAATTTTGTTTTCTGCACCATTTCATAGGATTTTCAAAGATAAATTAATTTCAAAGACAGATGAATTCCCATATTTCTCTCCACTGGTTGGAAGAACACCTTTGTAGATATCATCTCATTTATATTTCTCCTATTTCTCTATCATATGTGTACTTCCATGTTAGAACCTTTTTCCTATCCATGAACTCTATATCAAGTTTAAGAGTTTTAGATTCAGATAAGGAAAACAAAGAATATGTCAGAAATATAGAAGACTGCAAGTGTCGTGGAAGGTGAGTTGCCAGTTTTAGAGGTTTCTTTTACATACTGTAGGAAGTAAAACCAAACAAATGACTACAATGAAGTATTTTAGTTGACAGGGTTGATTTATTTTTTTTCCTCTGTTGGTTTTTTCTCCCATCTAACCAGCCAGAGCTTAGTATAGAAAACAGAAACTGATAGTCATTTTCAAAATGGAGAAACAAACTAAAATTGACAAAGCTCTTTTCAATAGTGCTGTTTTAACTTTCCCTGGATCATTTTGTTCAGGCAGCCTTTAGCATTTATTCAAGTGCTTCACAGATAACTTGAAATACCAAAGAGGCAATTTGCTAGCTAACACATGCAAGGAACAGCTACACTTACCAAACTTTTAGTGTAAACATTCCTGTGCTCACAACCCTGAGTAAGAAGTCCATGAGGGTTTGCAGGGCAGGCAGTGGGCCGGGCAGGGGCACCAAGCCTTGATATTGGTATTTTGCTGTCCCATGGCTCCCTGTTTTCTCTTGTACTGTTTTACACACCAAGTCTCCATGCTGGTGTTTATTCTCTGAGACCCTCAAGCTGCTATGAGTTCATAGTTTTAGCTCCTTTACTTTTCATGACCCTATGTGGTTCCCTAGATCCCTTTCCCACAATGAAAGTTTTCTCTGAAATTTATCCCCAGATCTTGTGGCTGGGCTGCACTGGAGCTAAGCCTTGGGCCACAGAGAGCTGCATCCCTTCTCAGAGGAACGCAGGGGGAGGGTTACAGCTAAAAATGTGTTTGTACTCTCTGTGTTTATGTACTTTTAAGCAGAGGTAAGTGCAGTGGTTAATCCCACCCTGAGCTATTTTTTCAAGGCCTCTGTAGGTGCAGGATCTCACACTGGTTACATGTGGTTAAAATTGCCAACCTGCGTGAGTTGTGCTTCCTCATCTGATTCAATTTTGGCTTTACCTTTGAAGCACATGAGTTTTTCCATTTAAACAGTGGGAGTACAAATGATAACTCTCCTCGTTTTCCTTTTGTTGGCAGAGGGGTTGTGATGGTTTAGGCCAAATCCAGGGAAACGTCCAAAAGGGACGTCTCCTC